>CAADRB010000029.1:99615-221881 GCA_900708905.1 Hymenolepis diminuta | reverse complement strand
ACCTACGAAGGGTTCGATGAATGCATGTATGGAACTTGCAGGGTTCGGTACCAGGAAAAAGGTTAAGAACCACTGTCCTAGACCAAGTGTCCCATCTAAATTGTCATCGTACTTCCACCTTATACACACACGCACACTTGTTAGTTTCCGTCTCCCACGCTTCCCTCCCATCTCCTAAGTTTTACATCTCTTTCACTTGCTTGAATCTTCATCGTGGTTTGTTAAGTTTATTTTGACCTAGTCAGCTCTTGGTCTTCTGCTCTATAACTGTTGCTGCTGTTAGCTGTTAGTTATAGACTTAGCTTCTACAATGAAGATCTGGTTTATTAGTTCAACAATTTGGAAACTCCTAGATTAGGGACCTCGCTTCTTGCTAGGTCTAATAATAAATGCAATATCATTCATTTTTAAGTGAAATAGATGGTAATATTATAACTTCGGCCAATTAGAAAAATTCGTAACTTTAGTTTATTAATATTAGTGTAAAATTCAAATTTTATTTGTGGGAATTTATGCTATCATCATTTATTGTACATAATTTGCTTGATGATATTAATAGACAAATTATTAAGCAACCAAATTTGTCCGTGAATGCTTGTTCCGGCGTCCCACCACGAAGCAAACAACTGAATTGCATATTACTGTTATTCGTTATGGTTTTTCATCAAATTGCATTGGAAAAAAATTGAACTTCGGCTAAGAAAATAGTTGTTATATCTATAATTATTAACAGCAGTTGGATTTTAATCGGGTGCTCCAACGACAATTTAAAGAAGAAAAATTGTATGAAATAATTATTAAGAGAATAAAATTAAACTTCATTAAGTTAAATTTAATTTAAAAACTGTTTTAAAATGTACCGCAAGCCTTTTGGCTTTGTGAAAATTGAGCAGTACATTCCTTGTTGTCTGGCAGAGTCCGTCTTCAGATATTGCCCAAGCTATTCTTTGTAATACTGGCGTTTCCAACACATCTACACGATTTGAAGCCCATTTTTCCAGTGACTTCCATGCCTGAGTTCTCAAGTCTAATCATCGAAAGTATGCGTTTAAGCTTATCAATTTGTAGTAATTCTTATGCCATGCAGGTGTTTGAATGAAATCTAGCAGCTGTCGTTAAAAACCAATTATATAATTTTTATAATCACTTAAACTCAAATACCACAATACAGAAATAAAACTGAGTTAGTGGTATAATATTATATTAGGAAGCAGCAACCTTGTTGCCACCAAGTTCAGCTTAACTCAGGATGCAGTTATTGATAACGAAGGAAGTCAAAGCGTCTGTTTAAAAGCCAGGATAATAGTCAAATAGAATGTAGAAAAGGATATTTATTGGAAAAAACCAATAAACAAATCACGACAACAAATAATATTAATGAGGAATAAAGTTACTCTATCTATAAAAACTCAAAACCTTAATTTAGAATGCCACAACTAAAATAATCTTCCGACTACGTCTGAATTTTCTTCATTTATTATTTTAATCATTAATCTGCTCTTGTCCCTACTATCTTCTTTCTCCATATTTTTGTTTTACTGAAGGTTTGAGATATCAAAAACAATATGTTTAAAACTAGACATTTAATTCCTTGTTTTTCTTAATGTGAATTAAATCATAATGTCTCCATTTACACAGTTTGTAAAAGATGGTTACCAAAATAATTTTTGACCAGTAGAAATATAAAAACATGGGGATGGGAAGAAAGAAGGAAGCGCAATTTTTCTCCCCTCTGGTGAGACCAATTTGAACATAATTCTGGGTAAAAGTAAAAGCAATTTGCCACCATAAAGAGTTGAGCATAACTAATCAGCTGAACCGCATGAATGAAATTAATTCGAGCGTATAACCAAGTTTAGACTTCTCAGGAAATAGAAAGATGCACTTTCTGAGAAAAATTAAAATTCATTTGAGAAAAAGAAGCCCCTATAAGCATTTTAGTATCGGTCATTTTCAGTTAAGTAATAAATCAAAAAAATTGTTAACATTCCATTTCATAACAATGAATTAGTCATTAGTGCATCTACCACAAATTCATTTTTATCTACATATTGATAATGGTTTTTATTAAGAAATGGGTACAATGGATCTGATGGGGTACAATACGAAATTTTCTGATTAATGGACATTTAACACGATTTCAACGTAGTATATATTGAATAGTCGATGTATTTAAAAGCACTTTTTTTTCATTATATTAATACTTAGGAACTTTGAGATTTTGTTAAAGGACAAGTACCAATATAATCTTGGTTGACGTAGCAACTGAATAACAGATTTGGTTTTCCACAATATGTTAACTGCCAACCTGCGTACATTTAATGAAATCCAAAAGTGCATATTATTGCAAATATACTTTACTCTCTGTAAACATTGTGTTTGTTCCTCAAAAATTTGTAGGATAATTAATTTGTAAAATTTTTCAATCACCCGGGGCAAGAAAATAATGCATAATTTTGAAGTGTAAGAGCATTTGAAATTGGTGAGCAGGTGTATATTACATTAAGGGTTAAGAAAATATATTGAATTAAAAGTACAACTTCAGGTCATCTAAAAAGCACTTAATATTTGATCTTTAAACTAAGGCAGTAAGGTTTTTTGGCAGATACAGTTCCAATATATAGGAATTTAGCATTCGCCTCCCATTTAGGAAATGCAATGTTTTTAGGAAAAACTATTAATTTAAATAATTCCGTAAGGCTACAAATACATTTATTCTCCCAGCCAAGGTACAAGCCAGATTATCATAGACAAGATGATAATGTTCACGTCACTTTAACTATTGCTGATAAGTACATTTTGCAATGATTTTGACATTTTAGAGCAGATAATCTCCAAATTGTTGTGTTCCTTCGTGACGAATTATAATTTATAACCGATTTTAATTCTAGTTGATTTAACATAGAAAAATATCTTCTTTCAATTTTTTCATGGAATATCTTTATATTCACGGAGAGTAACTTTATGTGATACCAATATTTGATTAATTAAAATAAAAATATTTAAACTTCCTTTGTTATAATAAAACCATTCAAATGAATCAGTGATAAAAATCGTAAGAGTAATGTTTATTTGAATAACTAGTTGACCGATCGCCTACTATGACACAAATTTTAAAATACAACGCAGTTTATTTTATATTATGAATTAATTTTAATGTATATGGTATTTTAATTGAGTACCCACACAGTTGTCTCTACCGTAGATCTAATGTGATGAATTTTGAATTAAGTACTAGTATTAATTGTTTCAGTGAATTGTTTTAGATAACTTTCCATCAACGCCGTGGGGAAATTAGAGTTTAATATTTTATTTGTCACGCCAGATGGTGTGAGGGTTTACTTCTCACCGGTCCTGTAACACTGCCTCTAAAATACTGCTTTCCGCTCTTCCACTTTCCTACAACGTCTAAAACAAATGTACGCTTGTATGATAAAATAAATCACATGAATGTATTTAGATTTTGAAGGACTGAATATGATTTTACCACATTTCATTTAAAAATTAATTAAGAGAAGACGTCAAAATATCTAAGAAATAGAGATTGACAAATATAATTTTAATGTAAGTTGATGAGTTCATAAAGTATTTAAATAATGATAACTGAATGCCAAAATTACTGAAGCTCAATTTAAGTGTAATTTTCCTGCTCATTGCTGATACACAAATCAATCAAAATGACACAATCAAAATTCAATCAAATCAATTAGTTTGCAGGCCCTTAATTTCAAGGAAATTAAGTCGGCCAAGTTTTGTAGAATCAAATAATCTAGACTACTTATTTTAGACTGAAAAATAGACAATTTGGTGGTTTGAGAATTCAATTAAAGTAAGATCCTTGATTTCCTAAATTTATGCCATACTCCCAGTCAATCCCCGATCTATAGACTATTAAAACATTGGTTATTTCGCGAGTTCATATTCTATCCAATGTTTAAAACTTGTTAATAGCTTTTTACGATGTCAAGTGTAATAATTAAAATAACTTCATGTTTTATCAAGATTAATTAAAAACCGAATTCAAAGGATAATAAAAATAATCATCTTTGAAGCACTTCTGAATTAAGCTGAATGTCTTCATGCTATCAATCTCTGAAAAATCTTTTATAAAGTAGAAAAGCTTAACTGTAAATCTAATTTCATATCAAAATCGAGCATCCTATTTCTGGTAAAATTTTCTATAATGGCTTTAGTTACACGGAGCAGGTTAATTTCTAACAATTCCACAAAAAAACTGTGGTATTATGTATCTTCAAATTACATTAAACCACTTGAATGTTACCAACTAATGTAATCTATAAAGCAAAATATCTGTGACAGACGCAAGTACATAAACCGAAATTTCTTTAAAATTTGGATTAGAAACCAATAAATTAAATGATCATAAATCGATTCGGAATAGAAACAAAAGAGTAGCAAGTTGTTTTGCAAAAAACTAAAATACTAATCAATCTACAGATGCCTCTATTTAAGTAGTGATTTGATCGTCAAAACACTATTATAATAGTAGCATAATAAATGGTATATAATTTTGTACTTCACCAAGAAGAATCAGAGATATAAGAACTTTTTCGAATACAAAGGAAGAAAAAGAAAAAGATATAATCTTGGGCTAAATTCCACCATTTATCTTGATAATATTGCATCATACGACCTTTCTATAAGTGTTTTAAATGGCCACTTCTACAGGAAGTATGCAGATGTACTTCTCTTGACCGCTTTTTACAGGCTACTTTCCCAGATATTCTCTCAGTAACCTTATTCTTACGTCATGAAAAATAGTATTATATGACATTTTCCTCTCTAGCAAAAATTGCAAACAATGAGATGCATAATAATAAAAGGTACATTTTTAAAGAAAATTACTGAAAAAATGTCACTTGAGGTGTTTCCGTTTCAATAGATAAATTGTGTGGCATGAAAAATTGTCTCAGTTTTCGTCACAGTAAAAATGTAACGAATTAATACTTAAATACAAATCATAACTTCACATGGAGAAAATGATTGAATATAATTCAGCGGATTTTATTAGTAACATCGACATCACCTTTAAAAAATGTGCTTACCTCAATTTTTGAATTCAATTATATATTAGATTTAATTTTGATTTGGCAAAAATGATTTTTTATTGAATGTACACATTTTGTTAATTTTAGCAAACTTTCTTGTACATACTTTTGATTTGATAATTAGGAAAGTTATAAAATTAACTAAATTAGGAAATTTATTTATTAAAATTAACTTATAAACACAGATAAACGACGATGGAATGAAATATGTTATCAGATGAGGAAAGTGAATAGTTGAACTGAAAAATGCGATTTTAGCCTAAAATGTTGAAATTGATAAATTGGATGAGCTCAACAAGACATACAGACGGTCGCACTAGCGTCTTTTCTAGCTATTCATTCATTGATTTTCTTTTATTAGTAATTAAATGTTGTTCATTTTTTTCAAATTAACGTTTTATCATAGTTTATTATTTAAAGTCGACATTTAAATATGTTTTTTATGATGATGTCGCTTATTTTATCAAGATTTATTTCCGTAATTTTAACACAAAGCTATTTTTTCTTACGTTTCATTAAGTCCACTATAAGGTATAAAGTGAGAAAGCCGCTAAAATTAAACAGTAAATAAAATATTCTTATATTGATAGCATTGAGACGAATATTTCACTATTAATATTTTAATGTTTAATTTTAATATTCAAGCCAAGGTTTGTGGATGAGGTAATATCAGTTGTATTCAGACCTTGTTAACTGTTTGAATTAATTAATTAACTAATATTCACTTCCAGCTTGTTATTCCGTAGTAATTTATTTCATAGAAGCAATAATATTTTTGCGCAGCTGTGTGTATTTATTTACACAGTAACAGTTTACAAACTAATGCAAACCAATGATATGTTTGTAAATCCAATAATTTTGTTTTGCTGCACTTGTATAACAAATGAAAATTTAAAAAGATAAATCTTACCTTGGTCATAAATAATTTTTTTTGTGATTGCAGCAAAGGTCTGTCTTGAAAATCATTCGGTAATGACCAAATACTTGAATTGTCTAGCCAAGCCAAATTACCTGACAGACAGTCAATTTAAACTTGTCTGTCTGCGTCAGCAAAGGAAGATATTTTATACCATGAATATGGAATATTTAAGTATTCATTAAAAACAATAATTTGTAGAATTCTGATAATAATTTTAATAACTTAAAGTATGCATTTGATTAATTTTTTAATGAGGTACACAATATTTCCTGAACATAGGCAGACCATGATACGGAATACATAGCTGATTAAAGAAACCCTTATTTTATTGTGTTTTTGTATGTATAATAACACAATCAAATTTTTCACCTAATTAGAAAATTAAATTTCTTCTAAAAATAGTGTGCCTAAACGGTTCTTTTTTAACTTCTTATGACAAATTAATTTGCTACGCATTTTTCTTCATTTAACTCTAAAAATCGGACGTAACTTTGGTAATAAAATTGATAAGTGCATAAAAATTGATGGCATAAAATCTTGAAAAAATAATCCAGTTTTAATTGTCGTCTCCTAATTTAAAGCTGGCAAAATATCTTCAAATATAAAATTTGTGTCTGAGGGGATAAAATTTTTAAATTTAATACGTACAAATTTCAAAATGGATGGCAAAATTTAACGCCCTTGCATTTATACTTACGGTTTCTTCTTAGTGCTTGGTTAAGGCTTTATTTTAAATCGAATTAAATTGCTGAATATTTAATTAATGATCAGCACCGTTTAACGTGTGAAGTTTGAACTTTGCTATTTGCAGTAAAGCGATATTTAAACAATAATTCAGTGCAAATTAACAAATTTTAATCATTGAAATCGAACAATTTATACCGTTAAATTAAATGGAATATTTCTACCCTAGAAGGAAATTGCAGTAACAATTTCAGGTGCTTATTAATTTTATTATTGATTATTTAAAATTTTACATAAATTTTAAAATACAATAAAATTGTGTCGTTGCTCAGCTTAATTTTGTGAAAATAGTAAAGTTTGCTTAATGCTCTGTTAATATTCACACCGGAGATTTTAGGCTATTTTGGTGGCTCCAAAGGCCATTACTTCTACAGTGAAAAAAATAAATTCCTGGTTTTATTTAAAGCAAGGCTTGAACGTTAAAATGAATTAAACTAGTTACAAATGTGAAGAGAACTGCAAAAATTAAATAGTAGGGCGACATATTACCTTTAGTAGGATCAAAAAATGATGATTATTAATTTTATGCTGTATATATGTGCGAATTCAAACGCCTCCTAATTTTAATCGATAGATTACAAATCTCTAATATATTAAAGAAAAATGAATAATATTGCAAATATTTACATAACTAGAGTTTATCATTATCCCTTTCACCTGCTAACCTCTACCTAAATTTAGAATAAAAACCATTAGCGACGATGGTTTATTCTTTACACCCTGAGTTTTATTACGATAAAATAAGTAGAAAATGAATCGGTACAGATAAGCAGTTTTTTCTTGTCAGAATTTCATGTTTGAAACTCTTTTTCATAAAACCGTTCACACAGTAGCATATTCAAGTTTGTCAATAATGAATATATTTAAATATTAATAATTATAATACTATCTGCAGAGTTCTATTTAACAACATATACTTCTAGAGGGAAAAACGATTTGAAAATTTAAATTTTATTTAGGATTATTTTGGAAACTTTGCTCAAAGCTGGTATCAAGTTAATTCTGTTTATGATAAATAAAGTGTATAAATATTGTATAATAAACGTAAAGAGTTATATTTATCAGAGGAAAATTTTTCAAACGTGATTTAATTTTAAGAAAACTGGACTGCTCATCCTAGGGATTGTCTAATAGTAAAATTAAATCTTTATTTCGAATTTAGTTTCAAAATAGTCTATTCTATTAGAGCATAAAATGTAAGGCACATAACTAAATCGCTCTAAGATGGTTATTCCAATTTTCCTCAATCTTATTAGCGCCTAACACTCTGCATATCAAGAGAAGTCGTGAATTCGTTTGTCTCTTCTTATTTTAATATAAATTCTTGCATAAGAGGGGCGATTTTAATTCGCCTCAAGTTATCTAGCTGTTTGAAAAGAATAGCAACGTATAAATAGAAACTGACAAATAAATTTCATCAATAATATTTTAAATCAATTTTTCTCCAGAATTTTATTATTACAAAGCATTTAAATAATTTGCTCAATGAATATTAAATTTGATAAACCGTATTATTCACTAAAAGTGAGTAAGAGGCTTGGATTTTAATAATATATCTGTTTATATGTTATATAACACGTTCCACGTGGTAAATTACCTATTCATTAAGATGAGTGAAATAAAAACTTAATTTAAAGCTGTTATGTAAAATAAAATTGTTGAATTAATTAGGTGTTTAAGACTAGATTATGTAATTAATTTATAAATGTCAAAATACTCGCATTTGACCAGATTACACGCTTCTAATTTTGTTGCGCACTGCAATTCTGTTGAGTTTATGAATTTACATCCAATAATATAAAAACAATTTAATGCCTAACAGTTTCTAATAACATAGTCATAGTCACAGCTTTTTAAAATTTTAAAAAATTATTTACTCATTTAAATTTATAATATAGGTGAATTTAGTAAAGTCGCGTAGTGCTTTTTTCAAGGAGTTGTGTTATGTTGCACTAAAAAATATCAGGTATCATTAAGTAATTCAAAATATTCTACCGAATAAATTTGAAGATCTAACCTTATACTGCGCAATATTATATAAAGTGTAAATTGAATATCACTTGTCATGACACCGAAAGGTCGGATGAAACTTCTTTCATTTTTTTCCTCTGATAACAATAGCTGTGCGGATTTGTAAGGTCGAATTTAATTCTAATAGTCTTGGCTTAACATTGGGAAAATTTTGATTTTAAATCAATTTCAGGAAATTGAACAAAGTGATATTAAATATTCAAGTAGTGTGAATTAAAATGTTTTCTCTATATAAGTTAAAAGTAAGAAAAATTAATTAAAAATATTTAAATCACAATAAAGTAAATATCCTTGATTTTGTGATCTTGTTTTAAAAATGTGGATATTCACTTGCATTTTTATTATAATTAATAAAAATAGTCTTTTTCAAAGCATTTTATGAAAAATAACTCATATTCAATTTGAAAGCTTGTCGTTTTGAAAAACGATTCTATATAATGAAACATACATGTAGTGCAGAAAAGAGTATAAAAATTTCCTCTTACATGAAATTGGGCATTGTTTAAGAAACAAAAAATTAATCAATCAGTAAAAATTAAACGAAAAATATTGAACGAATTAAGAGTTCTAGAAATTACTGGAGAGATGTTTTTATAATCACTAAAAATTTGGCTCTCTGATGTAAATTATTTGAGATATTTGACTTATCAAAGCAAATTTTCTTTTCAACAAAAAACTAAAGCATTTTACACTTTTACTGATTATAACCTCTATGACTAGATCATAGGTACTTAAGATTGCATTGCACTGTTTTGTCTCCGAAAGTTTAGGCCTGCCAAGATGTCTTTTTCAGTTAATATTAGAAAATAAACCCGCTCTTACTCTCTCTTTTATTTAAGAGTGAATATTGTTTGAGAAAGGCAAAGAGATGTGATTTAATTAACTGATTGAGTAAAACAGGACTCGAACACATGATCCAAATAATTTTGAATACAACCACTTCTCTGGCAGTCTAAAACTGCTTTGTTCTTCATAAAAAATTAATTTGTATAATATAACTATCGTAATAGCACAGGAGATTTATCACATTGTTAATATGATTATGTGCATATAATAAATAAGTGTAACTTTCAAGTGCCTTTGAACATAAATTTTGAGGACGTAGCTTTATGGAGTCACTTATATAAGAAACCAAAATTTATTTCCACTCTTTTCTAGCCATTTATAATTCATGTGGTAGGCTCGCCACGTGTTACCTCTGAATTTGCGGAAGAATACCTTATCCATTGCATTGAAGCACGAGCTACTTGTCTTTTTGTCAAACCTTTGGACCATTTACATCAATATTTAAACACATTAAACAGTATGATCTGAGTTTACGAACAATTTGTTAAAATCGATGCAGTAATAATTAAGTTAAACATAAAAAAATGTACTAATATGATTCAATTAGCTATGGCTATTATCGGTTTATTAATTTTTTATTATAAATTATTCAGTGTAATTTACTCTAATAAGTAATTAATTCTCTTTTCAATATCAAAATTCACTTTCTTCTTAAAATCACTTCATGAATAAAATTCGGTCCTTTGATTACAAATTTCAATTCAGTATGCTAGAATATTTTTCTCACTGTTTGTGTATTTACAATAAAATAAAAATCGTGACTCTAAGTCTTCACTAAATAGAATTTTACTCTATTTATACTAACTTATTACTTTCATGCTTTTTATCTTTGAACCTTAAAGTTAGATATGCAGCTTTTAAAAAATACATTCTTGCTTGGAAAAATAATATTAACGTATTTATTCAAAATAGGATTCGGGAAAGTTTTTCAATTTCAGGAGATTTAAATTTTAGTGGGTGATCATTAAACTAATACAGTATTTATTGACTTAATTCTCAAGGTCATTCATTTTTTCCATCCCACATGACACAGTAAATGACATATTTTGTGTAAATGGAATAGTGTGCTTTAATTTATCTATATTACGTGGAAAGAGAATAAGGTAAACGAGAATATTTATTATTAGGCTGTTGGTATTTTTGTCTTAATATCAATACTTCATCCCTTTTTTCCCTTTTGTACTCTTGTTCACGCTAAAGAAAAAACCTTTGAGCATATAATGTCTTCACGTCACTTATTAGACATTCTTACATAGAGATCAAGCAAAAGCAATATCTCACAAGGAAATACTGGGAGTAAAGTCAATCCACTGAAAAGTCTTAGTCAATTTGATTTCTGGGTTCGACTTGTACAATACTTAAAATTTCATAGTTTTTCTAGAATATTTCGCACTTTACCGATAGAGAGCTCAATTTTGACTGTCAGTCCTGTAACTCTATTTTTTCTTCCAGTGATTTAGTAAGCTGAGTGCTGTTATATAATATTTGCATTTTCTTTTTCCTGAGGTTATATACTGATTTATTTTATTTAGAACTATACGCAAAAATAGGGTTTATATATTATTAGTCACGTGAAGAGTATACGAGTTAAAGTATTAATTATTTAATCTTAGAATTAAAATTCCTAACTCTACGTCAACATTTATTTAAAGTATTTGATGCGTATAAATAAGTATGCTTCACTGTATGCTTACAATATTGAAATAAATTTATACTTGGTTTGTTTATAAGGCCGGCAAATTTATATTGGTGAAAACTTGCCTTTAACGGCGAGACACTTGAATTGTCTAGTAAGACGACTTTTCAAAAAGCACATAGCAGACAGCCAATTAAAATACGTTCGTATGTTTACCACATAATATAAAGGGATAGACATGCTTCTCAAAAAACTCATTGGAGATCTAATTTTACTGAAACTGAATACCAAATTGGATTTCTAATGCTTAAAATGTGGTTGTCCTGAAAAAATTATATCTCTAAATAATGGGCATTACAAAATTTAGTTTATAATTACGATATGTACTTCATTTTAAATTTATGGAAATAAAATACAGTTTTGATGCGAAATAAATATTTCATAAAATGTTTTCTTATAAATTACTTGTTAACAATTTTATTTGTCCGTTTAGAATTAAATATATTTTTGATAATTTTAGTATCTTCCAAAATAT
The DNA here is from genome assembly GCA_900708905.1 of Hymenolepis diminuta. Taxonomy (NCBI): domain Eukaryota; kingdom Metazoa; phylum Platyhelminthes; class Cestoda; order Cyclophyllidea; family Hymenolepididae; genus Hymenolepis; species Hymenolepis diminuta. The sequence goes on along the minus strand of CAADRB010000029.1, from coordinate 210,101 downwards.
GTTTTAAGTTTAGTCCTTCCATCATTTTTCCCCCGCGAAAAAGTCATTTTGCTGTGAAATGAAACATATAAAATAGTCAATCGGGTTTCTAAATTTGGTTCCCACCCATTCCACAGGCAAAACCTCTATGCTCTACCGATTACACAGTGGTGAGTAGATTTAACTGGAGGAAGACAAGAACCTCGAGAAGGCAGCGTGTCTGTAGCGTTTGTGCAGAAAGCAGATACGAAAGAGGGCATTAGCACGAGTAATTTGGAACGTGTGTAAAGTCGTTTATATAGTTATTGACTAGGAACAGAAAGATTAAGGAGTTTTCAACAGTAGCATTTCCAGCACTTTGTGGAAATTTCGGCCTGGCTCAACTGAAAGATGATTCGATTCAAGCCTCTGATGACAGCAATTTTCCAAATGCAATGTGGGAAAGCCAGTATGGATTGATCAACCGATGTCATAAGGCAGTCCAGTGTCTGCCAGCATCACAGCTAACTTGTTATTGCGAATAGAGAAAAATTTGTGGGAGAAAATTTAATAAACTTAAGATTAATGAAACCACTCAATTACAAAGTGGACATCAAACGTTATATCATTAGGAAATGTAAAAAATGTTTGCGTTTTTGTTATTATTTTATTTTATTAAAACGTTCGTTTAGTTTTATTTTATTACAATTGATTTTTAAAATTATAAGAAATTTAAATTTAATCTTTGGATATCGTTAATGGGGAGAGTTTTATAATAATTTAACAAATCATACATGGATTTATAGTTTCAAGTTCTGATTTGTCTTTGTAAAATTCAATGAGATTAATCGCAATTTGTATTATTGGATATTTTGTTTTAATAAGCAAGTGTATTTATGGCTTTCTATTCGAGAGAATTTAGAATGAGCAATATTATCTGATAAAGCAAAGGTGTTAAAGGTCTGTGTTTTAATCAACGTGTGTTAGGTTTTTATTACTGAGCCTTTATGCAATATTTGTCTTCTACTTGCTTCTCGTACTATATATAGAAAATAAGTGATTAAATAAGGCTGCATAAATAATACACCGCTGTAAAATGGGACTGTTTAAATGAAAGAGTAAATAACCTTTAGGAAATGTGAAAAATACGTTAATAATGGACATTAAAAGTCTCTAATGCTTAAGTTATTTACACTTCTATTATCTTCAATAAGAGTCCCACGCCCAAAGATGTTTCCACTTCCAAACACTTGCAATTATTTAAAAGCAGTATACCAAGTTAGCTTGACCATTCAAGGCCCCGGTGACTTGATTTTGTATTATGTTTGTATTTTTTAATTTTTGGAAACCTATATGCACACATTTTATCTTAAATTATTATTCAAGTTAAAACATGCACCAGGTTTATCAAAATTAAACTGAGCTAAGTTTGTAGCAAAGAAACAAAATTTTAATTGGCATAATTTACGTATTTTTGGATATTTTTAAATAGACAAATTGCATGGGATTAAAATAATAAACCTCTGTTTTAGTAACATTTAAAAATTGTACCAACATTGTTTGAATGTAATTTGGTTACATCATATCGGTATGTTGCGGCCATGTTTCATCACATATAGATTTTTACTTAAACGATTTTGTATTTAGCATTACTCCCCTGAAAACTGTAATTGAACTTCCATAGTCTAATTATAGATACAACCGTACAGTTATGTAATATTCTTCTTTAGTGTATTATAATATAAGTATAAAGGAGAATATTTGTGAACCTCATATTCATCACTTGCTTTCACCAGCAGCAAAGTAAGCGTACATTAGCTTTATAATAATCGTATATCTTCATAATGGCAAATGCAATAATAATTATATTAGCCACGAATTTTTTTTCAAAAATGGTACTTAAATTTTTTAGTCGAACAATCTCTTTGCCAAAAAACGTAACGGAGAGCAAAATCAAATATTAATATATACTGTCAACATCGCAAGACATTAACAATATTTTCTAACAAAACAGAAATATCTTTCACGAAATATCCACCTTACTGGTTTTTGTTTGCAAATGTGAATGTTAGATGAGATCTCTACATTAATCTATCTTCTCTTACGGTCACCCAACAGTATAAGTAAAGGCCTTTTATAGACAGTGCAAAAAGGCTGGACTTATAACTATGCTCTACTAGAGAGGTGGTGTGTGAGAGATTTTGCTTAGCCAATTTCGATATAATATTTTGCTACTAATTCTTAAAGAATATAACTTTGAAAACACTTCATGGGTCAGTAATGCGAATAAGAATACAAAATTACAAACTCGTAATTATGGCAAATTGACGAATTGTTTCGCAAGAGTAGCAGTCAATAAGGAAGTTTGGTCGCCTGTTTTCACGGTTGCTTTAAATTCAAAAGACATATATAGTTTCAATACCGCACATCGGATTGCCATCTGTAAAGTTGGCATTTAATTCGATTCAAGTCAATTCGAGTGAAACGACAAATTTAATTTTGAGCTGCGTAACGCAAAACAAAAGTTGTAAATTAACAGACAGCATTATTCGTTATATTTACTGGAAAAAATTAATAATAATAATAATGCAGAAAAATGTAATAGATAATAACTAATTTTTCTATTTATATAAAAACATTTAAAAAGAAAATCTTTCTATGCTACTGGGATTAAAATTTCTCAGAATTTTCTTCTGTTAAACGTCCAACACTTTTGAACGTAAATGTGATAAGAACATAAGAATTCGAGAATCCGAATGGGCCAAAATAATTTGATGGACACTGTGGAGTCGTGGAAGGCAGATGTGCAGCTATGCAAGCAAATGATTGTTCCCTTCAAATTCAAATGTGCCGTCAAAATGAAATTAAATAACAAATTTGTGGGCACATTTACTTTTCTTAATTGTTAAAGTGTTCTCATTCTGTTTTAATTTCTATCATAATAGTGTTTGTCTAGTGACTGAATAACTGTAATGTCGTGTTCATAACTTCACTAAGGAAAACCCCCTCAATTCGAAAATTGAAAAAGTTGAGCATGGATTAGTGAAGTGTACCCATAAAACCAAATTCTAAATTCAAACCTTATCTTGTCAAAAGCACTAACTTAATTTTCTACTTCAACAGACTGCATTCTAATTAACAAATGGTGGACAATTGTTTTTTGCTTTCTTTGTTCCGTTGTTTTTGTCCGTTGACAAATTATAAGGTATTTAAATTCTACAAGATGTTGAGATCAATTTTTCGTAATTATTATAAAACCAAATCCGACAAATTTTCCTAAATGCAAGTGAGTTGGTGTTTTGTGTTCGCCTCCCACGTCACGCAAAAATAATATTTAATTATAAAACCTCATATCTCATTTGTGATCTACGTGTTGGGATAATTGTCAATTTGTTGGAATTTTATAAATTATCCGCTGGGCTTTTAAACCTCCAATGTAAATATTTTATTTTCTTTGATTAATGCAGCAATTCATTTGTTTTTAATAAAAGTTAAATTCTTAATCCAATTTCATTAAATATTTTTATTTTAAATGTCGTATACTTTTGAAAATTAAAATGTTCAAAATAAATCTATTTAAAGTTCGGTCTAGATTGATATCTAAATAATTCCGCTTCTTATGTATTTGAATGAATCGATTTTTTAACCGATTATATGCAAGTCTCTGGAGGAATTAAGTTTACTGTTTTTAAGTCTTATTATAATGACTTGTTAATGTATTGCAGTTTTCACAGTTTTGATGTTAAAATATGTCGGGTTTTTCATAGAACGCATAGTTAAATTTACAACTTGTAAAGCTAAATTTCCTACAGAACTGCATTCCGCTTTTATACATGCATTATTTTTCAGAAAACAATTAAAATCACTATAAGTCATAACATCCGATTTCGAGCAATTGGTAATAATTTATTTAAACTTCATCCTTTAAAAAACGCTTTAAGCACAAATATTTTGGCACACAAAGTTAATTTACCGTTATGAAACACCTACCGTCTCAAAAGTAAAATATATGCTCGATTTGCAAATTTGCTAAATCCATCTCGGATAATAACAAGGTTTTATAAAGTGGACCACGGGAAGGTTTGCATTGTCGGAGGTCGCGAGATCAGTATATATACAGCGATGCGGATGGCCCATCTCACTGGTTAATTTAAGTCAGTGTAAGAAAGCGAGTTTATTATGGCAGCTGTCTCATGATACCTTCATCTTAATCAGTGTTTTTGAACCTTTCCTTAATAGGCTATGGAGGCTTAGCATATAGAATACCCGTCTTTAAACTTTAAGAATTTGAGATATATGCTACCTTCATAAAATGATGCGGTGTGGATATGGTTTTTGAAGTGCGGCAATTCATACCAGTCAAAGTTTAAAGAGTAGATATTGAAGGATAATTCTCTATGCGTTTCCGGAATCACCTTTTATTTGCAGTCCCCACAACAATACCTCGGTTTTTCACCCACAAATTTGGAGTTACCTCATTTATGTCCCTATGACGCATAACCCCTGTCTGAGATGTCTAAACGCGTCCATCGATTTCCCCTCTTTTCTATAACCGCCTCGCTTCACATAAAAGGCACATCTGCGCTCATGCTCTGGCGTGGCCTTACCCAAGTGACTCATATAAAGCTACCCCTGCTTTCCGGACAATAACAGCACACACTGGTCAGTGCGGACTCCCACACGTTCTGTTCATCTCCTCTCTTACTCAGCACGCTGCTCTCCCTCTCTGTTACTCATTGTGGCTTCCTTGAATACATGTTTGGTCTACTCAACTCTTGGTGTTCTGTTTCACAATTGTTGTTGGCTCTTACTCAAACAGCTACGAGTTGGTTGTCGCAATTTGTTAGCTGCAAACCGTTGGTTGTTATCTAACTCCAACAATATTATAGTGGAGTATACTATCAATTCCACATTTTAAGCCTGACATGTTATGGCTTGATGAGGTCAATCACCATCCATCGATTGGTTCTTTGCTGACTAATAATATTTAGTAATATCAGAATTGGGACTCTGATATCAATCAGAGGTTGGTTTAGTCTTCCTAGGTCAATCACAATCCGAAAAACCCCAATTCCTATGGAATAAATAGAGTCTTAATTACTCCAATAAATTTGATCTTGTCTGACTAGTGACTAATCTTGTCTGCATTATTTTCTGTCTCCCATATAACCAGGTGAAAACAATTGCATGCACTATTCTTTCTTTTTGGCAAATTACCTTTAAAAGCCCTGCATCACTTTGTCAGCAATCACCAATTGTTTTTGTACCGAATAAATATGGCTGAAATTATCTATCTTCATCATGGTTTCCGTTCTAAGTAACAAAATTTTAAATTAAATTGAAATTTCAAGAAAATATTGCAAAAAATAAACGTTTGTCTGGAAAAGTGTTTATTCTTATTGAAGACTTTTAATGGCTCTTATTAAATTAAAAAAGTTTCCGTTTTTTAATCGTCATTTGAAAAAAATTATTGACCGATATTTGGCCAAGAAATGTGTTCAATATTTTTTTGTATTATTTGCTTTTTTCTGAGATAGTCTGCATAAATTATTTTGTTCATGTCAGTTTGTGATAAATAGGTAAGTTGCGTGAAAGATCTGCAACTACTGTAGCAGTTTAAAAATGGCATTTTTTAAAATTTAGATACATATCGAGAATTGTGCTGTTAAATTGCAAATTTTTCGATTCCAATTAAACATGTTAAATCACGGTTTCAATTGAGTGTAAAAATGTCCAAAATCTTGATGCAACTGCAAAATAACAATAATCTAAAGTGTTTTTTAGCATTTGGTGCAAATCGGAAATTTATTCATTCGCCTCTATTATTTTTTATTATTTCCCACAGAAAATCAAAAAAATGTATAATTTTTAATTGCGGATCGTTACTAATATTGATTAACAGATTGTCTAACATATGATTAAGGGGAGTGGATCACAGATGCTGAGAGCAACCTTAAAGTGTAACGTAGTCTTATTACATTTGATTTTAATAATAGGTACTAATTGAGTAGATCAATCGTCAAAATTTGAACTTTATGATTTGTTCTCTGAATTGCACAAATGCTTGTCTACGATGCTTAGGGATGATTGATTTGTGTTTTTAATCATTTCGATTAATCTTGCCAGTTTAATTTTTTCCATTAGTTGAGAAGGTAAAATTATTTAATATCATTTAGCAGTCATAACAAAGCAGAGAGATGAAAAACATTTAAGTTGGTTTTACGCCGTTTTCTTAAGATGAATGAAGAATATATTATAGTTTTCTATATAAAATCCATCTTTTTGATGACATTATGGATTAAAACATCTTCAATCGGTGGTATTTTTTATTGTTTCTAAATTTCTCTTAATGGACATCAATGCACATATTTTTGGCTTGATAACTGTAATACACTACTACGAAATTGTTGGTTTAGTATCCGAAATCTCAGTAACGGCTCACTTATAAGATTCTCCTTAAGACGCGTTCATCTAAGTTTGACTGACCTTACCCTGTCCATAAATACACCTAGTATGTCTGTATAATCGTTTGTAATCATACACTATAAAACTGTGTTCTCTCTAGAATTATCTGTAGGTTTGGGCATAACTCCGAACACGCTACAGTTGGCGATTGTTTTTACGGTTGGAAGACCAGTTACAAACATGTGTTTAAAAAATTTAGGAAGAATTATACACGTAGATTAGTTGATCGTTGGAACTTAACTTTCACTTTATTTAAGCTACGTTAAAGTTGTGTCATTCTTTATGGGTAGCACTGAACCTGTAGGGAGGTTAAACACTTTACTGGATATTCAAAAGAATATTTATTGACCTGTTTTATATGTGTTAAAGCATCTAAGCAAATGATTGTGTCAATTTTTCATTTGGTATTATGTTTTTAACACAAACTTTCCTGTGTTGAACTCCTTAAAATTATCTTAGATGCTCAACAGTTTGAAAAGTCGTATAAAAATGTTGCAAATATGTTTTATATTCACGTTACTTATAAAAGTATTAATAAAATGATGTTTTAATTCCAGATTTTTCTATTTAACAACATCAAAAGCGTAAAGTTTGTCTGAGAATAAATACCACACATTGAAATTCAGGAAAAATTTTGCTTAGTAATTATATAATGCCATACTCATTATATGTAAATAATAAAGTTTCTTTTCACTTTCTGCTTCTCTGTCGTGAATATCATGAAAAAGAGTTTTGCCTAAACTCGTGTTACCTTCGTATTTTCTAACGACAAACAAACTCAAATTACTGTTCAGTGGGAGGATTTTTATCTCATACAGCTATAATACCATTTATAATTTATTCAGTACTTGCAGAAAATGCGGATAGTAAAAGTGACAACGTATTCTGAATACAAGTAAAAATATGTCTGTATGATCTTTGAGTTTCTTCAAATTTGGATTTATAATCACGATTTATTTTGCAAAATTAGTTGTATATATTTGAATTATTTTTAGGATCGAAAAGGGGTTCTATAGTTGTATAGGGAAGATATTTATTAATTAGGCCACGAGTCTAATTAAAATTATACTTATTATTACGGTTCTTCATGAGTTGACTCTGCTCTGTAAGTTCTGTAATGTTAAGATCATTTAAACAGATCAGGATCTTTTGAGGTAAAGCCGCCTGTTTAGTCACAAGAATAAGAAATCAATTAAATTTTCAAGGCCAACTATCTTAAACAAACAACGGATCAATAAGCATTGGCGTTTGGGGATAATATTTGATCAGTAATCCAGGGGAGAAATCATGAAATCAAATTTTTGAAATGAAAAGCATTCACTGTTCATTGAGTGGATAATCCTCAGTCAAAATTCTAAAATCAAATGAAACAACTCTCTTTTTTGACCCTCTCTACTTATTACATGCTGTACCTTACCCGATTTCGTTTGCTTTCCCACAACGAAAGACTGCTAATAAATGTTCGGCATTTTTGTGGCAATAATATTATTAGTAATAATAATATTATTTTTGTTTTTACTAAAAGTCTGGCTAGTTTACAATTTTCATTTATCAGGAATCTAATAGATTCTCTGGAAGGAATAACTAACTAGTCCAAATAGACGTAAATTCGATTTTACAATCAGCAATATATGTTTATTTTTTACTTGAGGTTGCGCATAATTTTTAAATATTACTAAAGAATTCGGCTGAATTTTTATTTTAATCCCAAAGGTGATTGACTTTTCCGATAATTGGTTGTGAATGCACAGCTAGTCTGCAAAATAATGAAAGGGTACAAAATGAAGCAGAATAGCGTTCCTTGTGGTATTTAATGACACATTGACTTTATTTCTTTTCAGTTTTTCTTTGTTTAATCGCTGTTAATATATATATATTTTAATTTTCTGTAAAGAGCTCTACTCTATATTAGTGAATCTTTATAATATAAGAGAGATAACTTTAGACAAACTTATATTTTTTAAGATATAACTTCATAGAGAAAAGAAAGTCCTATGATTCAATTTTATAAAACAATCTTAAATTAAAACTAAATCTTGAAACTATACAAATCAATATATATCTTTAATATTTAGGGAATTCAAATCCGGAAATCACCTTATGGTGAGCTTTTAACGTTTATGACATGTTGTATGATCATTGGACCTAACAGGCGGATGCATTCCAAAACCGAATATGGGAAATGTCGTTGTTTTAATCAATTCAAAGCCTAAAGAAGTGATTTATTTATTTTCACTCTTAATACAAAAAGAATTTTAATTCACAGCTCAACATTGGTAATGTGCTTGCACTATTAGCCACAATTGCAACTTTGCGAGTCTTTTTCTGAAAAAAATTAATTTGTGATTAATAGAGGTAGGGGGGAAAATATTAAAAAATAATTTTACCGCATATTCATCTCAGAAATATTAGATTGCTTACATTTACACGTAAATTTTTAAAGTTTCTAATTTTGGCAGCCAATCTCTAGTGATCTGTTTTAGAAATTCAATTTTACGTTGATTATCTTATTAAATTGATTCTATACTCATTCTTTTCTTTGAAATTGAAATATGTAGTGTCCCCTTATTAAATTTTACTAAAATAATTCCTACCTTGGTCATCAAATAAATAAAAAATCGAAAAAAACAAAGAAAAGAAGAGTAAACTTCATTGAAAGTAGAGAAAATAAGTATTTGCTTTTTGAATTCTCATATCCATGTAGTGTTTCTGTTGGCAACTTACGCCAAATTAAACATTTTGACAGATATTGTTTGACATTTTATTCAAAATTTCCAAAAAAATTAATTTTTATGAATATATCTTTTTAGGAATTATAATGAATTGCAATAATATCATTGCTGTTGGTCTTTCTTCTAATAAAAATTTAATGCTTTTTTTCAAATTTTAAACAAAAGAAGAAAATTCACTTCGTATATGCTAAAAAAGGAGTATTTTTCGCTGAAGTATTTGTGTTATTTTTTCGCAATTTATATAATAATACATTAATATAGATTGTTTCAAAATTTTTTTGCAATCGCTTAACGTATTTACCTCCAAAAATTAGTGCATCATTGCTACAAATTCAAGCAAATTACGATTAAATATAAGAATGTGATTGTAGATTGTAACTTATTTTTATGGTAAAGTGAGAAATTTTAAAAGAAACTTCTGACAATTAATGTTTTTATCTGCCACTCTATTTGATATGCAATCGTATCCATATATTTAAAATCAATGGTAAGACGTGAAATAGGGATAAGAGTGAAAATTTTTAATATTTATCTCTGCACTTCTAGAATTCATTTGCTTCCGAAATGCCAAATACGGTTTTTACTAAATTATGCAATATTAAGTTAAGTATTTTAAAATGTATAAAACGTTACCAACCTGCATCAGAAGAAAAAAAACCCATTAAGTTGCGAGATTGCATTAAAAAGTGAGGTTAAATTTTATTAAATTTGTATCTATTCACTCAGAAACAATGCATAAACTAACTCCATTATTGGAATAGTGTTATGGTATCTGCGATTGATAGGAAGTAAAATTTTTAACTTAACCGTACTCTCCTATCACATCTAACGTTCTATTTTATTAATTCCTTTGAGTTTGCCTGTACGCATATAGCCATATTACTGACAATATCTCCCCGCTCCCTCTGCAGATGAGCTATCGCGTTGTAATAACGAGTTTTGTCAAAGTCATCGCGCCATAGTTGCGTTTACGAGAAAGCTCATAAAATGCACCCTATCTCAAAACTACGGTCGACCCATTAGTGTCATAAGCAGCTTTCGCCCTTTGCGCTTCCTCCAAACCCTCTCTCTAACTCTCATTCTTACCAAGTCCACACGAAGTAAAAAACACAAAAAGCATTAAATTCCCTTTTCAGAGAGTTAAAAGAATTATCTATTTTCTTCATTTTACGAGGTCTTTAAAATAAAAAAACCCAAAATAATTCTCCCCGTCTGTGAATTTGGCGAAGGAAATTTAGCTGTACATAGGTTTTTTAAACAAAAATCCTTATAAGCATGGATTTTGGCAAAGCTTTTTGAAATAAATCATATTTCCGTGGATGCGTATTACACTTGAACAATTAACAGCGATAATGAATTATAGCTTGTGATAAGCAAAGTCTACTTTAAACGATTATTTAAAGTAAATAACGATAAATTTTAGAACCAAGTTTAAACACGGTCTCTGTTTAAATTTGCCCAATAAACATTCATGTATTTTATTTTTTAAATAATTTTAGTGCTGGATCGGTACGCTTGAGAATAAAAACACTGAGTAAATAAATTCCGAAGAAAAATTAATTAATTAGCTGAATGCCTCAATTCTACCTCTACAAGCCTGTGGTGCTGTGGTGTAAACAATTAATTTACATTTTATTGAATCAGTTCCTTGAAATTCATAATTTAATAAGAAGTTTCCGATTTAAGCGCTTTGAAATGCAGATATGTCTATTTTTGGCCATTTGAAAGAATTTGTGACCAGCTCAATTTCCCGCTGTTATATGAGACTTGATTTTTGCATAAAAACATTATACTTTTGCAAATTTTTACTGCATAAACATGATAAAAAAGACTAATAAACAAGCGCAGTTAGGAGAATCAATACAAATGTATTTTATCCCCCAGCCATTGCAGTTTGGTCAAGAGGAATGTTAATAGCAGAGCATATAAATAAGCTATATCTAGTCTCTTCATTTATTGGTGGAGTTTTCAGTAGAATTAAAAGTATTGCTACTTCTGATTGAAACTTAGTGACTGAGTTTATCTCTTAAATTTAAAGATAAGGGGAAATATAAAAAAGTAAGCATCTGAATATCTTCATGCACTTGTAAAAAGAAGAAATTGGTTCTTTTAATTATTGCATTCTTTCACCTATTTCACCTTTACGTCAACATATTTTCTCTATTAGTCCTATTATTCTAATCATAAACAAATGTACATATAGAAGAATATCTTAAATAACTAGATGAATAAAAAATGTTGAAGCGTAGAGGATAGGATTGACTAAATGGAATAGGTGCTATTTGTTGAGAGAAACCAATCTTGAACAAAGTTACTAAACCATCATATCAATAATAGGGTTTCTTATCAACCGGACAAATTCAGCAACCTCAATAAGACTGTCAGTAACAAGTCTCTTTTACTGCGTGAGATTAGTTGAGTTGAGAATTTTTTGTGGATTTCGAAGCCATAAATTTCAGTTTGTATAAGCTCAACGCTCCATGGACATGAAGATGGGAGTAGTACAACCACCAACCTTTAAAGTTGCATGGTTTAAATGCAGGCTTTCTTCGAGTAACAGATAAATTAAGGCTGATTTGTAAAATTTTAAATTCAAATTCCAAGCAATTCAAATATCTGCGTAAAAAAATCAGGGAAACCTCCCCCTACTGTTTCAAAAACCAATTTTTAACAGAAATACGCTCTTCAAGTATCTTGAAGAGGTTTAGGACAGAGAGATGCATATTGAAACCCGAGATCCAGATAAAGTTTTAATTTCAAGAAAGATATCTTTATATTTCACCTTTCTCCCTTTATTTAAATGGATTATTTTTGACAAGATAGATTCTGTAAATATTAGGAAAGAATTGAGAGCAGACAGTAGCATTTTATCTAGCAAGCTGAAGAAGGGAGAGAGCGTTAAATTAAATTATTTATTAAATAATGAAAGAATTAAGTAAGGCCGGTGGAATGGATTATAAGCATAACTGGCTATTACTGAGACGATAAAATTAACAGAAAATCAATGAGTCAATCACAGTAATAGATAACTAAGATTAGGTTTTAAGTCATCATAGGTGTTAAAAGTATATTTTTTATCATAAAGAGCGTAGTAATATTCTTTAATCAAATTGTCAAACAAAACCATATTTCTTCTGCTCAAAAATATTATTTGAAGAATTAAATCTTTTACAAACATATAAATATATATGTGATATCCATCGCTGTTTTTTCTATGTTCAAACCATATTTCGGCCCTATATTAATTCTCAAGTTTTAGAAAAATTTGTTTAATCCAATATTTGAAAATAAAATTACATTTTGCTGATTAAATTGGCATAAATTTTTTTTCGAAATGCAACCTTTATATGCGCTTCTCCATTTAATTGAACCCTAATTTCGTGGTAACTTTCTCTGGTTGGAAATGGATATTTTATCTAAAAAACAAACTGTAAAATTTTAAAAACTTTGCCACGTCAAATATGATACTCACTGTAATGTCTATAAAAACCCTCCTACTGAAATTTCATCTAATTACTTGGCTCTGACAAAATTAGGGAAGTAATAAGACTTAAAATCAAGATATAAAATTTATAAATTTTAATAAATATTCCAAATATATAATAAAATTTGATATATATAAATTTAATTATATATAAACCATTCGAAAAAAATTCTCTAGAGACATGACGTAAATGATCGAAAAGTAACTTCATTAATTGTGTAAAATTTTTTCGTGGAAAGAAGAAAATACACAAAGCATTCGTTTATGGTCAAAAATCAAACCTAAGCACTCATCTGCAGTTTTTAAATCGATTCCGACTCCATTATAGAATGCGATAAATGTCTAAGATGACTTTTACTGTTGGCTTTCATGCCAATCTCAGCTTGTATTTAGTAATGAGGTCCCACTAACATTCAACTTCAATCATTGTGTTTCAAAATTAATATATTGCCAATATATAGCCATTATTAAATATTCAAACCCATAAAGTCAATAATAATTTATCACTTTTTATTACTAATAGTAAAGAAGTGATTGAAGAAATCCTTTAATTATTAAAAGATATCTATCTATGGCTGAAATGTTATATCTTATATATATTGAATTTTGACCTTTCGCGAATCAACATTTTAAAACTATTTTATATCAGTTCTTAGGTTTTATTAAATTCATTTACATGACTTGAACTCTTATGTCGGAAGTAATATTCAGCGACCTGAATTCTAAATTTGTATACTTATTCTAGCATTCTGTCTAAACTCTACTTTCTAACTTGTCAAGATGAGGAAGAACAATAATATGACTGCCGTTATCTTTTATGCTGCTTGAAAGAAGTCTAATTCCTAAATTGTATGAGGATATAGGCCAACTGGCATCGTTAAAAAGGAAAAGATTTATTCTTGTAAATTTTATATGTTTTCTGAAATAAATTAGCCTATGGTACGTTTACTTTTTCTATAACCTGGACAGAAACCATTTAAATTGTTTTAGTCAAAAATAATAACCCGATTTCAATTCAAAAATTTAAAAAAAGCAGTAATTGAAGGGACACGATCAATAAAATAGGTTAAGATAAGAGACAAGAACACTCAGATTAAATAACTAACACAGTTTATGCCATTTAGATGCTATTCAATGATTAAAATGACTAGAAAGTTATCTTTATTTCTAGTGGTTACAGTAATATTTAAGAATAATATTAAATTCTAAATTGAATTAATTGATAAAAAGTTTTATATTATTGCAATAAAATTCTTCAATAGCTATAATAAAGAGTACACTTTGATCCTTGTTTTATTCAAAGTTTATGTAAAAATAGCAAAACCATTCTATTCACCGAATTAAAAAAGAATGACAGTTAATACTTGAGCACTTTCTTATTCCAAAAAGAGGTACACTTAAAATTCTTATGTACATTAATCTTCAATAGAGTAACAGTGAGAAAGAACTGTTTTGAAGCAAAGACGAACAAAAAAGAAAAGAAAAGTGGAATCATAATCACTTACAGGGGTTCAGTACTTCCTTCGTCAAAATCAGAGGACCGTGTAGGAGGTTTTCGTTGGGATGAGTTTTTCACAAGTATAGACTTGGGGGCCATTTGATTGGAAGAACTAGATGAGGGTATTGCCTCTCTTTCTCTGGAATGATGCGGATGGTTGGACGTATTCTTTCGCGGTTGTTTGCTCAAACTCTCTTTAGATCTCTGAAGTCTCCGGGATAAAAGAGCATTGTTCACCCCAGCACAATCTATGGATGTTAGAACAAGGGGTTCACCAAGAATAGCTCGTGTATTAGAGGGGATTCGATTATGAAGATGATCAATATCATTATCAGGGATGAGAGAAAGACTATTCCTATCGGTTAGGTCGTCAGAAAATACAGATGATGGGACGACGTCGCCTGTCTCTTCAGCCTGACTTGAGGATGAAGAAGAATCACGATAATTTTGTCTCGATTTATATCGACTTCGATTAACAGGTAACATCATACTTCCCCTCTGGGAATTCGTCTTCATATTTGCCATATAATCCGAGGATCCAGAATCACTACATTCTGCAACCGGGCTATCAGAGAAGTCAGAAGAATATTCCTCAAATTCAACTCCCGCAGGTACGGAGCCTTCTGAAGAAGATGACGACTCACAGCTACTACAATATGGCGCATCCATGGTGATACTCTGCGTTCGTCTGTTTCTAGAGGCGAACTGGTTATGCTGATTAAAACTCATGGAGCTGCTTCGCCTCTTTATCAGCGAGGAGGCAAACTGTCCGTGAATCGGACAAGTTGTAATTGTTTTAGCACTAATCCTGGATGGTAGTGTACGATATCGATACTGTGTGGAGCTGCTGCTTTGATGTGAGCCAAATGACTCCCTTCGTCCTGTATTTGTATTTCTTGAATGGTAACTCGATCGATCTGATTGATGTCTAGAAGCTCGGAGTGAGGTAGAGGATTTCGACTTAGTGGCATGTCGAGGTGTCTGGGTGAAGGAAGAGGCCATTATTTTGCTATTATTTCTAGAGGCAATACTAGAGGGACTACCATGAATTGGGCAAGCGTCAAATACTGACGTTCGCATTACTGGTTGAGACTGCTGAGTCTGCTCTTTAGGATGATTTGATAGTTTTGCTTTCAATCCATGAATAGGACAGGGAGCAGAAATCAAAAAAGGATTATTTGCAGATGGTACAGTAGAGCCACTTGTGGATCCAGTTATCTGGGCGAGTAAACGACTGGGAAGAGATACAGCACCGTAGCCTCCAGAGAGAGGCAAATGGTAAAATTCCGGGCCATTAGCTGTGATTGAAGTATTTGATGGGCTTGAAAAATCGGTGGCTAGAAGTACAGTTGAGTGTGGAGAAGTTGGTTGCTTCAAAACAGTCGCTGGAGCAGGCTGAGTCAGAACTGCCGTTGTGATCGTAGCAGTGGTTAGAGAGATTAATTTTGGAGAAGAAACACTTGAGGCAACGTTTAGAATTCGATTAGATGACTCTTCGTTGTTAATTGACACAGGTTTACAGGAGGAAATATCATTTGAGTCAATGTTATCGTGCCCTTTTGCCGCATTTTTTAGAGGAACGGGGGAATCGGGATGACTATTAGCAACTCGAGTTCCGATTAACTCCCTAGCATCTTCACCCATATTTGCCATCCCCACTCCATAGATGTTATTCTTCTGGAACCGATTTTTGCAACTTGTAAACACCAGTGATTTTTCCACTCCACGCTTTCCCCAGCAAAAAAAGACGGTAAGAGCAACCACTGCAAGAAGAATAAACACTATTGCAACACCAATACCAGCGTAAACCAAATTCTGCCTTTGAGCTTCATCCATCCGAGAAACAGCACCTTCTGTATCCATCATTTTCACCGTAACATTGATTGAAGCTTTCTGTAGCACACTTCCATCATCCAAACCACATTCCCAAATTCCCGCATCTTCATATCTAACATTAGTGATAGTCAAATTAGCAACAAAATCAAGTGAATTTGATTGAGATATGATATAATTAGGAGATGGGGTGACTAATGGAAGATGGTTCTTGAACCACTGAACTGCTTTCATGCTTTCAAAATATCCCTGACATGTGAAAGAAAGATTAGATCCAAGAACAGCATTGATATGCTTCTCCTTAGAATCTATCCACTGTTTACAAATAAATTCTGCTGGTTCAATTGCACCTCTGCCAGAAGGAATGAAAATTTGCCGTCGTTTCACAACGTACGGAGATTTACAAGTTGGCGTAACAATATTTGTAGTACCAAACTTTGTGGTTTGGTCGTAGGAAAGTACCATCGATGGAAGAGTGTCAGCAAGGTACCATTCTCTGAGCCACCGTAGGTTGCAGTCACAGTGCCAAGGATTTCCACCAAGTTGTAATTCTCTCAACTTCTCCATTCGATGGAATACCGATCGAAATTCACTTGATAGCGTCTCCAGACGACAGAAAGACATATCTAGAACCTGGAGATTTCGTAAACCAGCAATTGTAGCAGCCTCTATCTTCAAGGGTGATTCTCCTTTAATATGACTAATTCTAAGTTCCAGTAAAGATTTTCCTAACGCACTGGGAAAGAAATTCGAAGGAATTCGACCCAGTGGGTTCTCTGAAAGGTCAAGAATTTCAAGTGTCGGAAGATGATAGAAGGTAGCAGGAAGAAATCCCTTTTCGTCAAGACGAATGGAATTATTGCGTAGACTTAAAATCCTTAATCTATTTAATCCTTCAAATACATTTATATCCACCTGCTCCAGGTCACATGAATCCAAATATAATTCCTCAAGATAGACTAGAGTTCGCAATTCTCCATCATCTAATCGTCGAATGGATTGTTGGGATATTCGTAGACTTACTAAAGTTTCGGGTAAATCCGAGGGTATTTTGGTAAGAAGTGACGTGTCACTATCACAAACAGCTTTCTTCCACAGTAGATCAGGTTGAATAGCAATTACAGTACAGCCACGGACAGCATTTACTGTCTTCGCCAGTAGAAGGAGAAAGAGAGAGGAAAGAACTAGGGTTTCGATCTTCATCTCATTGTACATTCACGTTTACACCCAATATTAATTTACATAGCTTGCGAAAGACGTGTCTGTAAAACGTGTGTGCTATTCAATTCTGTCTTTAGCACACCTGGCTGGGGAAAGCAAAGGAGGGAGACACGGTGGGGAAAAAGAGGGGAAAGGAATAAAGCCACGAACGACCCATTAATTACGCTTCGGAACGCGCATAGCGTGCGTACGAACTTGCAACCGAAGTTGAAGTGAAGAAATCTAGGCAGCCAATACGCGTCACATAGCCATTGCATGCACTCTTAGCGCACATAGGAGCAGCGACGCAGCCGCGTTTCAAGTGTGTGAATGTCTACGCAACGTAGTGGGACGGACAGATTGTGGATTGAGAGACAGACAGACAGGTGCAGGTAAGGTGGATTGCTTGCTTGCCAATTGTAGTGTTTTGCCCAACTCCAGCTCACTAACTGTGTAACGCCGCCCGTGCGCGCTATAGTAATCTGTTTGCGCATTCCTGCGTCGACATGAGTTCCTTTACATCGGATTGGTTATAGGGCATTGTTCCGTGTATTGATTTCGACTGTTCTGTTCAAATACAATGAGTCAATTATCCTGTTTTTGAATCGGAGGATTTCTAATTCCCATAGTTATCCGAAAAAACAAACTTCAACCCTGTCAGCCAGTTGTGAGAACTGCAACGGAACGGATCTCTGAGATTACAATAAACAATGGACTTATCTTGCAATTAGGTTTTTGTTTACACGATTTGAACGACATTCAAATTGATCCCCCCCCCCCCCNCCAGATGTATGATATTT
The DNA here is from genome assembly GCA_900708905.1 of Hymenolepis diminuta. Classification (NCBI taxonomy): domain Eukaryota; kingdom Metazoa; phylum Platyhelminthes; class Cestoda; order Cyclophyllidea; family Hymenolepididae; genus Hymenolepis; species Hymenolepis diminuta. The sequence continues at coordinate 192,131 of CAADRB010000029.1, read as the reverse complement.
TGACCGGATATAAGGTAGCGATGTATATTTAAAAAATGCAAGACTGTGAATTTGCTCTACCTTTTGCTAACATTCAACTTGAAACTAGATTTTGAAATTTAGTATTAAGTAAATATAATATCAAATATAACCTTTTATTCTTTAAAGTATAAAATTTTGTGTTAAGCTCTAAAAGAACCGAACCCTCTTACATGCATCAACCCATTTTGGACTAAGAAATGTCTTTGCAACCCCAGCTATAAAAACATTCCTGTTATTAAGACCGACAGGTACAAATATAATTTTTACTTCTCCTCTTATCTCTGCCAAATGAAAGGGTTATTAATTATGTCAAAAGTAGGACTACACGGTGTTTATAATCTTATTTTTAAAGTTCGAAACAAAAGCCTACCCTCTTATTATTATAGCACTATGTATGTATAATGTATGTAAGCCCGAGGAAAGCATTGGTTAAACTTGGCCAATTAAGGGAGCAGTAGAATTCTATTTACTCACCAGGGCGGTTTCATACTGTTATCATTCTGCCCACAATAAATGAATCATTAATTTAATTTGAACAAAGCTTCAAAAAATTCAGAGAGAATATAAACTTTGCATTCTATTTTCCCTTTCACTAAATTGAAATAAAATCTCGGATTTTCCGGTAGGAACTGATCTCATATTTTTTATAGCTATATATATATATATATATCTTGAGTTGTTTGTGCAGAGTTTTCTGTGATCAGTCCCCCTTATGTCATATGACCGTCAAAATAGTTTTAAAATTAAAGCAGACAGGTTAGAATAGATAAACAACACGTGAAAATGGTGGGAGTTTCGAGCGAAACTTAAGGTAAAGCAGGAGATTGGTGTTTTAAATTAATTATTCAAGCAAAATGTTCCTGATTTGAAATATTTTTAGACAAATAGCTCTAATTTGGAAAGAGAAAAAGAGAAGACTGAGAAAGATGCAAAAAATGAATTCAAGTAATTTTTGAATTTTTTTCCAAAAGGTATGTTTCTTTATTCTGTTGCAAAACTGAACTCAAGATATTGTTGCACATATAATTATTAGATTAACTATCATAAAACGAATACGAAGTGTATGAATGAAAATGGTATACTTGAACTTTGATTTAGGAACCTCGGAGAAGACCCCGAGATTTGAAATTTGTAGTCGTGATGAGGCGAAATGAAAATTTGTATTTGATGAATTCGAAATTGGGATTGAGAAAGTCTCTTCTAATGCTTTTGCTGTCTAAATGTCTCCTTATTATTAAAATAGAGAACTTTATTTCATCATGAACAATAATAATAATACCTACCCTATCCACTTATTTTTACACCTTACGATTTGAAAATATTTATATGATCATAAAACGTCAAAATTTGACGATTTAATTAAATTCAACTGGAAATTCTTCACTCCATTTACATATTTATTCAATTTACTTGAGACGTAGAGATTTCCCTTGAGATTCTCATTTTTCCAGTAGGACAAAACTTTGAAGAATAATGAATGAACAAAATTAGTCTATTTTAGGTTTGATTAATAAATTAATAAAATCAAGAAAATTATTGGGAATGCCGTTTAAACTTCGCTTGACAGGTGAGTGCTGTCAGGCTTTTAAACAGCCATTAATATTATAAACGTTTATAAAAGGAAAATTTTCCTAGAGTTATGCATAAGGTGTGTCAATGCAGCTATTGCGAGAAGAATATTGTGAATGGAGATAGAGTGTTCACCTTTAGTGAGCTATAGTGAGTAACGTTATATTAAATGTAACGCAGCCAATCTCACCCAAAGAGAAATATACCAACCACGGAAATAAATCAACCGGACATAATCTTATTCATGAATCTGGAAGTCAACTAATAAGGATTAAATATTACGGTATCACTAAAAATCATAGAAAGGTCAAAGATTCATTTTCAAGTAAAGTTAGACTTGTGATGTACTGATTTCATTTTATTTGAGTTTCCGTTGCCGTTTCATGACTTATTACAATGGTATGAGATTTCCCTCATTTAAATCCTTTTTCACAATTAAAATTTGTAAACAATTTTGCTATGTCACAAGCAAAAACAAACAACAGCAAAAATAAATAGAGATGTGTTGGGCATAAGTATGCATATCAATCATTTTTAATACGTGAATAAGTTGGATTTTGCAATGAAACAAACTGAAAGTGATTTTTAAGCTTGAAAACCATATGGCAAACCATAGAAAAACTTTGATAAATAATATCGCATTTATGGCTGATTAATCTCAACAAGTATATTCAGGGTGCGCAAGGTGTCCTCAGACGCCTTATGCACTTTTAGAAAAACAGAAAATGAAACTGTTAATGGTTAAAACTTGCAATTTCTTGTAACAAAACAAATAAACACAGTATTAACCTAGGTCTTATTCTATATATCCCCCTTCGGCTTCCATCACCCACTTAATTCGAGTCCACCCTATATGTAGTAATATAAACGATTAGAGTCTAGTGAGTCATGAGGCTATAAGTTTGTTGTGACATGCGATGAAAGTTCCCGGCTATCCAATCCTGGGTTTTGAGAGCTTTATGGGATGGAGTCGAATCTTGTTGGAAGACATAGGATCTTCCTCCATTGGCTACGCTGTCTATCCAAGGAGGCTTATCAACAATGGCATTTGTATCTGCATCTGAATTGATTCTAAGGTCCTGTGAAATAAATGGTAGAATTTTGATGTGTCCTTTACTGCTCTTCACAGGACCGAAAACCATCACTGTTAATAAAAAATTCATGCACATACAAAACAGTTAGAACTTCAGTGGGGACCACCCGCACATAGTCAGCCACCAATCATCTCATCCTGGCGGGAGTGTTTTGGTGAGAGAAAAATCAAAGACACTTCTCTTCTTCTGGGCGCTTCAATTTGTTTAAGAGTTATTTGCATGTATTAAACGAGTCTCTTGAGTTGTTTTATCCCTATAAACTTACCTCGTCTAAGAATGTATGGTTTGTATATGAGGTCTTGACGAAAAACAGTCCACATATCTTGTTGTTCCTTCAGACACTTAAAGATCGTTGGCAAAATGTTGCACTGACTTCCCAAGATTTTCGTCCATCAGCAGAGCGTTGAAAATGCTCCTGTTTTCTCTTCCTCGTGGCGGCCAATTCACCTCCCTTGTTTTCATTCAGCAGCTCCTTTCGAATTTTCCATACGGAAGATCTGGCGACTTTCAGAAATCTTGCGGTTTTAAAATACCCGTGTTTTGCTTTTATAGACAGCTTTGCTTTGCTTTACAGCGTGTCCGCCCGTTTCATTAGTAATAGCCGTACCTGGCATGAAATCTCCTGCTCTAAATAATACATTACTTATTATCGGACTAGTTTAAATAGGAAAAATATAAGTGTCCTTGGATACCTTACGCACCCCGTACATAAATAAATCGGCGAGTTTAATCCAATTTCGAGAAAAAATTGACGCGCTGGTTTAAATTTAATCGCAAAAGTAAATCTGGTAGATGCTAGAGTTAATTTTCACTTTGAGACCGATTGGGAGATTATTTAGGTCCTAAATTAAATGCAACGCGGCAATATTTAAGGATTTTTTTTCTGGTATATCCTCCACATATTTTGACTTAATTAATAGCGGTTAATTTAAAATGAATTGAAGGGAAACCCCACATCACTTGAAAAACACAATTAAATTTTTCTGAAATTCTGTAAAATTGATTCAAATATAAAGGACTCTTTGTGTGTCATTCAATATATTTGCCATGTTCTTTTGACGTAATTATCTTCTATTTGCGATACAAGGTATGCTAAGTTAATCCCATTATCGATAATCGACGTCAACCAGACCTTCAAATGCAGTTCTTCTTGTAATCGCCAGAGAGACGAATTCGGTTACTCTACTGATTTTAACTATGGGCACGCTGAGGCTGGTAATTTAGTGGCTCTGACATGGGGTTCAGCTTTGCAGTTACCAGCTTAATTAAATCAGCAGTAGCAAGCATCAATTGTAATCTGCGATGCTCTAAACTTGAAGTGTAAATGAACGAATCATTTTACCGATTCAAGTCGCGACAAAGTTATCTTTGATAACTCCATCAAATAAGACCGGATACCCCATCATAGAACTAATAATCTTCCTAAGGCTAAGAGGATAAAGAGACCTTTCCGAAATGAGGAGACCAGGAGTTAATTTGAACAATGTGTATAAAGGAAGAAGAGGAGGAAGTGGAAAGAGGAACATGTCAGAACTGAGCGAGGACATCCCGAACAGTCAGAAACGAGTGAAATGATGTGCAATAAGGTTGTTGACATATTTTACCTCCTTTGTTCATTGATGAACAGCTGGCAATTTGGACTGGGGTATGAGTCGGTTTGTGGGCAGTATATTAGAGTGTTCGGGCGGACAATTGTGACAGACTTCACAGATAGTACTCATGTTCAGCCCCTAAATGTAATGAGAGAACGACTTAAAATTATATTTAAATTTGTCCTTATAAAATTTCCGTTCTGTATCCTTACAACTTAGATGTATCGCAGAGACCAAAGACAGTTAATATTTAGAAAAAGTGTAATGAATAGTGCTCAACATTAGGATGATATATTTAAGATTTCTCCAAATAAAGCATTTTCAAATATACTGGGATTTTAATTTTTATTTTGAATATCCTTCTATTTTCACTAAAGAACCATATTTTGGACTTTCTAATATAAGGTTGCATTGATGGTTGGAATTTAAATTTTTAACCTGAATCGTAAAGACATTTATTGCAAATATTTTGATTGCGCGGAGTGCCTAATTACAATAGTAAATGCTTTACATACCTAATGTGGAACATAGTTTGGGCAGTCTTTTAACCTGTTGGAAACTAGACACAAATTTTAGGAGACTTCGGATAGAACACGTCTGGTCTTGTTCGCATAGCTTTATATCACGTCAATTACAACTGAATGATAGACAACCTCACCAATCAGAGGCCAAGAGGTAGCCAGTCATACTCAAGTTGTAGTATCTCAAAGAAAGTTCATCATGTGGTTCGACAGTGAGAGCCCAAACAGCACGTTATATCTAATGGGAAATATTGCTTTTCAAACAGATTTTTAACTATTATCACCCTAGTTGATTTTAAAAATGTAATTTTTAATTCTCGCTTACCGTTAGTTTACGTATGTTTTTCATTTCTAGAGAGAAAAGAGTATGTATTAACCGTATATTAGGTTCCAATAAGATATCATATTTCTGACAGTTTATTAGATCATATATCTCAGGCAGAGGAAGGCTATTTTTAGAAATGGAAACATGATCAAAGAAGCACATCACATATTGCAGAGCAAATCCTCAACATAAATCTAAATAAACTTAAAATAAAGCCAGAGACATAAGAAAATGGTTGCATGGACAAAGTCTCTAACGATTAAGACATTTAAAATAGAAATCACCTACGTCAAAAGAAAAAGTTACATTGTTTTCCAAAATGGTTTTCAAACATTTTTACGCATCTGTCAAATGCATACGACAGCTGTGACATTTGCTCTCACCTGTACTTTCTGATTATTAGAATTGTTGATAGCAGCGTTTCTTTGTCATGAGTCTCAATCGAATAACTTTATCGTCCATTTACATGAACCTACGTTATGATTCATTTATTAATTTTTATCCCAATAATTGTCCACTTTATAATCGTCTGTATGATTTGTCCTAAGAATAATAACAATAACAAAATTCTTACCATCTCTCTACTATTCCTAAAAAATATATTATTGAAATCATCTCATTTCTTCCTTGAACTAGTTGAGTTCATGTTGTTAGTTTTCTCCATCTTGCATTACCATTTTCTAAACCAAAATGCCACTATCTCTAAGATAGCATCTATCTGCCTAAGTAAGCAATTTTATAAATAGAACGAAAAAAGTTACTTTATCATATAAGGAATATTCTAAGTTTCAAGTTACCTGAGTAATTGAAGGAAAAGTAATGGAAAACTGCGCAGATGGAAAATGCAGAAGATATAAGGTTTTGGCATTATAAGATTCCAGACAAAAAAGAATGTTGGAATTAGAAGAGCGCCTGCTTTATACTAATTTTACTCCCCAGAAAACACGTAATTTTCTCAACAATTGCAATAAACAATCACTTTTGTTATCCCATAGCGCCCTGCCTTATGTGTGCTAAACTTCTGCAAGTGGAGCAGAACTTGCAGAGTATTGCCTATTATTAAGCCGGGCGGATAGCTGTCTTGTTTTCCCAGTAGATCATTGCCATTTAAAGGTAAGAGCATGAGGCTGCCAGTTAACATTTTAAATCCTGGAATCTGAATTAGAAAATATTATGTTAGTGCATTCTTGATGATAAAACTCTACGCATCTGTTGATTCGATAGATATTTCGAATATTATCTTGAGAATATGACCGGCGTATTCAGACATATTTGCATTTTAACATTTCTTTTGATTATTACATACTAGTGCGAATGCAAATTCTGTTCATTACCGATGAATATCATAACCTCAGTCATCGAAGTCGTGTTAGTCAACTTTCTCTTTATAGTTCCGTTTTGCCACAGATATTATGGGAAAATCACCTCATTTCTTCACATTGTTTAAATTTTTTGATGCTAAATTGATTTTTGTTTTTATATGCAGTTTCAAAATAATTCCGAAGTGAAGGAACTTTTACCTTCATTTGAGCGTTCATTTTAAATGCAATTGGGAACAAATTCACTTTTAATTGAGTATTATTTTGAATGCACGATTTTCCTCGTCAACAATGTATCATTGGTTAGCGTTCCAAGGTATTGTTTTGAATTCAAACGCATCATATTATGTTTACTCGGGAAACCAATAATAACGATCTCCAATTCCTGCATCATATATTAATCGATAAGCAGTAATCGATATTTTGTTTTATGTAGTAATCAATTTAATGGCTATTTTCGTATATGTTCTCATTCTAAATTGCAACAATTGCGAAATGCAAAAAAATTTGTTGAATTTGTATATGTAATGTGAGTTCTTATTTGGAGTTTTCGGTGATTTAACTACTGACTAGAAAGAGGAGCTGTTATATCTTAACCAAACCAAAATTATTCCTCTCTTAATAAAAATGTTTGTATTGTATTTTGATCCTCAATGTCCTTAACTAGGCTACCATAATAAAAAGCCGTAATAAGTTATTTTGAGTAGCAACACAAGGGCAAACAACGGTATCTGAGAATCCGGTTAAATGCCTAGGATCAACAAGATCATGCCGCTTTCTCAGCACTCAAAAGACTAAATGAACTGCAGTGATAAAGCAGATCATTGTAATTGAACAACCTGCAAATAAGTTTACTGAAGATTGTGGATAAGAATGTGATCAGTAATCAAGTGGATAAATAATAAATTTTTAATTTTAAAAAGCGAAGTCGTGAACAATTCAAATCTGAAAATCAAATGAAGTAACTATTTAGGCTCTTTATTCTCAATCCACCACTGTTGCTCCATATGGAACTTTTTTTATTCAGTTTCAATCGCTTCTACGCTATAAAAAGTTGTGAACTTTTTCCGGGTTGGAGTAAATTTTAATAATAATAATACAACCCGGATATGTTGTTAATGATCTTGTATTCCTTTTCCCATATTGTTGCGAAAATCCCTTTAATTTAAGGTTAGATTTTTGACAAGAAAACACATGTACTCCTAATATTTTCTGTTCCGTATCCACCTCCTTATTAGAGATCTAACTTAAATCTATCGTCATATTTGCGTCAAATTCCTTTATATGGCGATTAATCAATTTCAGTCTATTCTTAACGCACTTATAGGGAAGAAGCATTTATCATTTTGATCTGGATCAGATTACGAAGAATGATTCATTTTTATTTGCTTTGGAAATTAATTCTCTTTTCCCCTCTTTCCCACTCGATTAATTATATGCACCCGACGACCACAACTACACATCGAATTGCTTCAAAATGTATTACCCTGACTAAAGATTAATTACTCAGGAAAGGGCTTTATGATTTTCAAGTGGTACAATTTAAGGAAAATTTGATTTGATAAAAATGTAACAGAACTAAAGTATTTGTGTGTAAGCAGGCATATAGTTTTCCCTTTGATTGCGTTAAAAGTAAAACCAATTTATTGATAATCTAATGAAATTGCCATTCTTAAGCAAACTTTTAGTTAAAACCCTAAATTTCATTTGTGATTGCGTTTTGTGATACTTATTTTGGGTAGAAGAGTAGTGTCACTATGTTAGCTATTCATATAACTCAGTGGGCACCAAATCTTAACCTCCGATTTTTAAAACGAGTCGACACTTCACACTTCTGATTAATCAGCATGTGTAATGAGGTCATTATTTGTTATTTTAGGACATTTTCATAACAAATCTAAAATTTGTATGGTGCACTGATCAGACATTGCGGGATCAGCGCTCAACAGTGTGAATGATTAGCCGCATTGGCTAAATCTCGTTAACTAGAGGGACGGTGGGAAGTAAGTTCCTTATAGAGGTGGCTCTAGGATATCGTCTCTCTAACAAAGCCAAGTTGTCAGCACTTTCAATAATGGGCTTTGCTGTTTCATTACTAAAATATCACAAGAATAAACTTTTAGAGAAAAATTTTATTTGAATACGGAGAAGACCAACCGCTACTCATTACGAATGAGCATTAATGTAACCGGCAGTCTCTCTGTTAAGTTTTTTATCTTTTTCTTACTTTCCAACAATTTTTCCCTGCAGCATCATCTTAATAGTTCAAATTTTTCCTAATTTTTTTGGTAAACTGTCAAAGAAAGTTCATATTTCTAATAATAAAAGCTGAGAATTTACTTAATATTTAACTTTAATTTCAATCCAGTAACACTATTCGTTGAAAGAGTATTAGACACTAAGCATTTTATGTACAATTAATTATGGATTTTGCGGACTTATCAAACACTTCCATCAAAGTTAATAAATAATTCCATTCGTAAAAAGTAAATAACTGCCAAAATGCATAGTCAGACCTTAACAAATCATGGAAATATACGAAATTTTTTATCTTTTTACAGTACAGTTATTAAATTATTATTGCAACTTTCATTCTACCTTGGTAGAAAATAAGTTTTAAGATAAATTTAAATGTGTTATTACATAGTCATACACACTGGTATAGAAATGGGTAGCTTAGGTGAAAAATCGCATTTTGATATCGTTTTATAAGAAAGAAGGAGTTAATCTGTTAACAACATGCGATCAAAGAGTTTCGTCGAAATTCATATCCATGCATTTAATTGACTGGTTCAGTGTAATATATAAATGAAATATAATTCTAATATTGATGGTATAATAACAATCTGAAAAAAGAGAGTTAAGTTAGTCTGTCGATGGCTTTGTCACAGCATAATATTAGAGCTTGCTGCCATTTTTAAGATGCCTCTCAGTATTAAGCTACTTACCATTAATCCTGAAGTATCTACTGAATGCCGAATTCAAAAGACTGAAAAGTGACTGAATACATTTATTCAAGTTAGGCATGAAAAAGGCTGAGGTCGAAGATGTCTGATTCATATAGTTTTAAGATACACATGATAATAAAAAGGATATTTCCGAGGACATATTTTATGACCTAAATGTAAGACAGAATACAAAATCCTTATCAATACGAGAGACCGCCGCAACTAAGATACATGAAACTTCAAATGAGTGGAATTAGTGTTAAATTCACGAAATCTTTTCAGGATGTTTAGGCAAAGTGCTGACGTCTATTATTAGACCGTAAGTGTCTGTTATACTAACTCCTTGCTTTGTATCAGTTAATTGCATTTTATAATTTTTAAAATAAAATGTTTTCATTTATTGCTTTTTTATTCTTGGTCTAGGCCTAATATGCCTATTCGTAAGCTGAATTACCCCGTCTGGTAGGACTAAAGAGTTTTACAACTTTCCATCATGGGAAAACAACCAAATATATAGGAATAAAATCTTCAAGGAGTGGAAGTGTGTTCACATGTTAAGAGGAGGCACTTAGACATTAGAAATGAGTCAACAAATCAGACGAACCAACTTCATCTGAGCACCAGAGTCGTCAAGTCGATTTGGAGTTCAATCAGATTTCTTTCTTTCTTTTATTAGTTTACTCTTCATACAAAAAATTAGAGTGACATGCTTCAGTCGATTTTTTAGCCAACCTATTTTCCCTTAGTTGTTATCATATCTGTCTCCTGGGCAAGTGTGTTTATCAGTAGGTAACTCATCTTTGGGCTTGTGGTGATAGTTCCGTCGGCGACCACCCCTCTCACCTTCATTCACCAAGAGTACATGACACTGATAATGTACGTATACAATTTTTTCCTTTAGCAACCTTTTGATCATGGCTAATGCTTAATAATGCGAGGATTAGAATTTATTTCAGGGATCATCAACCAAATTTTGCCTTTTTTGTCAAACACCCGTTTAGCATTCACTTGTAGTTGTCTTAACTAAATCGTTGTCTTTGCAGATTTAGAGACATTCACTTTTGAATAATAGGATTTTAATGGCTTTTTTGATGTCTCATATTCTCCCTGAGGATTTCTCCATAAAGTTAATCTTTTTTATTTTTATAATGTTTGTCAATGGAAGCTTTCTTGCCAGAACTTTAATACTGATTTGTCTCCTGTCGTATATTCCAAGCGACACTTTTAGCAGTAATCAGAACAGCTTTAATCAATAATTATTCACCTTACAACAGACAGCTGTTAATGAATCTTACAGAAGGACTGCTTTGATAAATTTTCCCATTATATTTGCTCGATCTTAGAATTGCCTGGATTTCAATTGTTGTTCTTTATGATATTCTGCTTTACAGCATCATCGACTGGACTTTATCATAAACATTCGAGCCAAGTTAGATAAAAGAGCTCACTCATTGGAGATGGTTAATCGTCACTTTCAAGTCCTACTTCATTAACTGCTTCAGGTAGACAGTATCCAGTAATCCTGCTAATCGAATTGCAATAACCGCTACTTGTTTAAACTTTTTCTAGACAAGATTACATCGGGGACATTCATAAAAACACTCATTAAGAAAGTTGAAAGGACTTATTTTTATGGTCGGTGTGATTCATTCTAAGATTTTTCAACATATCAGCCAATAAGATGGATTTAGCCAAATTTATCGTCTCAATGCTGATAAATCTTTGCTAACCTAGTATATCGCTTGTCTAAATGACACACCTCTGCCGAGTTTTGAAAGTTCATTGATCCAATTGCACTAAGTTGAATTAAAAGGGCTTAATGAGTAAATTCAAGGCCTAATTATATATATATGTTTTAAGCAATGAAGCGTTTTCTTAAGAATTTAAATTAGGATAACTTTACTAATTTAGCTAAAACGTAAATTTTTGGTGGTAAATGTAAATGCTTAAAGCTGAAGCGAAAAAAAGCAGGCAAAATGATTTTAAAATCTAAAGCAATAAAGAGAGTTTAAATTACTCAGTATCCTGATTATTGCCGAAAAGAAGTACCGCTGTTACGCCACTCCATTTCCATGATTACTTTTTCAAAGGCTACTTTGGGAATAAAACATCGTGTTGCAATTAAAACACCTATTTTTAGGATATTGACTGAAAGCCGTTTAATGCAGAGTATGCAATTACTGAATGTTGGATATACAGAACATGATCAATGTTTTCCTTACTTCTCCTCTCTTCGGTTACTTAGCTTAATGATAAAATGTCTGAAGCCTGCAATAATAAGGACCATTTATATGCACGAAATTGTGCTAATATTGTCTATACTGATAATAATAATGATACTAACACTAATAATAACATTTAAGATTCAATGAAACATGGCGAGGGTTGTCCAAGAATACTGGCTGATTTTGACAACTGGCGCAGTTAAATATGACTCTTCATACAGTAGCAGATGTGTATATAATTGAACTGTTGTTTACCAAAGGTATTTAATTTTAGCATTTGAACAACAAGGCTTAAATAAACAAATGTTTAAAAAGATGTTGCTAAAATTCATTCAACGAATTTCTATTTCTATATATTATGAATGTAATTATTTATTACCATTAGCTATTCAAAATATACAAAACCATAGTGCAAAAGTATTTAATGTTCAAAAGAATACAAAAATGTTCCATTCTGTAGCTTATTAGAAAATTCTTCTTGTTTTGCCAATTTTAGTGGCAAATGGGTATGACTGAGCAAATTAGAGTTATTTAAAGGTAAATATTTAGTTTAAACTCTTAAAATATACGGTTTTAATGTATTAGTTAAACTACTTATGAGATATTTCAGTTACCATATTTTGCATTTCGTTAAAAACAAGGAAATAACACAGAAAATGAAAATCTGTTTTCCAGCAGAACTTGAAGCCTTTAATAAAATCCTCGATATTTTCTCGTAATTAAATTTTATAATTAAAGGTAATATTGTTTTTAGAAATCTCTTAGATAATCGGCCATTAACTTTCTACATTCACTACATCGATTTTACCAGGCAAATATTTCTAGATCTTATGATAAATATGAAGGAAAATGCGGTAATAAAATCCACATTTTTGGCAAAATATATTGAAAAATGAGGTCGGTGAAAAAGTCACATGCTTCGGGATTTGCAAAACATAAATAGTACATTTACAAATAAACCTTACAGCGGCTTTATTTACAAAAATAATGATGAGGAAGAATTAATTTTGCATTAGGACTTTCATTGGTTTTGCAGTTTATATAAGTTTTAATTTTACTTATCATAGTGCACACAATAGGGCAGTACAATTGTGAGATCCCCTAACCTATTAATATATATCGTGCCCTGTAAAATGATTCAGTGACTGTCTGTAATACTTTTATTCCTTGACTTATTGAATTCAAAATTGACATCTGCAATAAATTATACATTAAAAAACATAGAAAATAAATTTTTGTAGGGTTATTTAATAATATTAAGTTTTCAGTAGTCTTACATAACTTAATATCTATATAAGTAAGATCTTTACTGTAATGCTCGTACGTTTTACATATAAAATTTTCATGTCCATGGTATACAAACTGGCTTAACAGCTGATTTAACTGTTTGGATAATTATTTTGCATCTTCATCTTACAGCCGGCTGAATGTAGAGGACACTCAAGGTGAACATATGAGATTACTTTGTATGAAAAAACGTCACAACCTTAATAAATGCATTTTTATATTCACATACTCGTAGCCTTAGCATCTTGTGTTAGTGGATGCAAACCACAATTGCCGCCACCAAAGTCGTGGGTCTTAAGGTCTGTCATAAATCATGCACGTAACACAAGATATTTGCCACAGTTGCCACGGTGATCTTTACTGCCTATTTCAACGATGATTTGCTTTAATATGTAAAAGGCGTATTCCTTGTACCTTATTTTATAGCAATCATTTAGTGTATTGATGCCCGAGGAAAAGATATTTTCGCTATCCGACTTAATCAAGTCTTGGCAATAAAAATATATGCAATCACCAATGAAATGATTTGTGAGCACACAAGATTTGATCATGCATTAAAGAGTCACATTATTAAAGTTTTCTGACAATCTGACCTATTAAACTGTAAGAGATCTAGTCTTTGAGGTACGTTATCGCTTAAATATTACATGTGAAGAACTAGCTCAGTGGATTCTTTTGTAAAAATTCAATGAAGAACACTTCACCATTAGGTTATTTTGAAATTTTTCCATAATTCTCACTTGCAATATTTCTTTCGACTCATCAAGTACCAGCAGGAACTAAACACTGTCATTTCCAACAATCAAGACTCCAAAAGCCTTGAATTTAATTGGACTGACAGCATCTGCCAACAGTATTGGTTATCAACATAAAAGGCCCATTTTCACACCTCAAGGGATTTGAGTGAAACAAAAAGAGAAATGCGACTGCTATTTAAGAAAATTTACGGAAAAGAAGATTTTGATTTATATTGTCTTTAAGTCGAACGTTTTGATCATCAAAGACTTAATAATGTTAATTCCAGGAGATTTTTACGTCTTACACGTTAGGGTTGATTAAAGCACTTCTGATTAATGTTTCCAGTGTTGACTGAAAAACTTTTGAAGAAGCAGCAAGAAATAAAAGCAGCACAAGTTTTTCAAAGCTGAGTAGCAAAGAAATAAAAATTGCATATCATGAGCCACACCATCATATCCTTTCTCGAATTTATACACTTGTCGGTATGCATTTACTAGTCTGAATATTGGGACCTTTATAAATAAAAGGACAAATATTATAGTTAAGGAGTTTTTAAATTAAGTTTATTCTATTATTTTTGCATTTACATAAGTATTTCATATTTATTACAGGTACTCTCGTATCACTTAAATGCTGAAATTTTTGGCAGTGGCAGTGTGGAAGTGACAGTTTGACATGACGTAGTGATGTAGTGTGCTGTCTACAAAAATTCTTTTCAAAACTTTCTCCGGATCGTTACCAAGGCAGTGCACTTTTTCAGCCTTTCTGGATTTCATGATGAAGTATTTCCTAATTTAAAGTAAGGATATTTAAAGGACGCATAATCTTTATTAAATTTAAAAATATCGAAACTTTTTGAAATTAGCTATATTTTGGTATTATTTAAGTTGCGTTAGAGTTTAGTTAAAGTTAAAATATTGATGAAATATTATTATGTATACGTCCATCTTTGCTTTCTTTTTTAGAGCAGTATAGATGAAATAAATCAAGTAGGTGAATAAATAATTCCAACAGTAGTGTGATATCGATTTTGCAAAGCGAAGGGAATCTATCACCAGCCACAGTGACACAATAGAGTAACTGTAATGGCACTAAAGACTTCACAAAAGCATGACCCTGGAATATAGAAAGTGGAGCAAATTGCGTGTCAGCTATCTCTTTAGGAGGAAATCTTATACAGACGCCAAATAAAATAATGGTCAATTCAGATAGTGATTTCTTATGCCAACTGAATAAAGGTGCATGTATTCTATAAAAAAATGTTTCATGAAATATTATTTCTAATATCTAACACTGCTCAATTTATCTGCTTATGAACGCATTTCAAATAATAAAATAAACAAACAAATAAACAACAAAATTTAATTTCCACTGCCTTAAAAATACAAAATAGTGAAACACTGAAAACTGTCATGCTCCTAATCGCGTAGAAGAAGTCTACAAAAACTAAAATTAAATTAAACAGCAAACTTCATGGGAAAGTAAAATTTCTTTAATGAAATGAGTATTGAAGCAAGTTCGGCATCAGATTTTTCTAACGCTGTATGCATTCATTCTTAATAACAGTCATTCTGAGCAAAAACATTTTCGTCTTCTTCCGATATTTATATCACGGTTTCACATAAACTTAAACGATGGTACCTGAGTTATTATTAATGATATAGGTTATTTATTTATCATTTAATATAACTAGTAATAGTATCAACTAAAATTTTGTATTAATTAAAAATGCATTACAAATTTAATTGTAACAATAGACAACATTTTGATAATTAATGAATGACTAACCGTAAATGATTTTTATTATTAAAGAAATTTTAAGCCTGCATACATCACATTAATAATAAATTCCCATCGTATTAAAGAAACCTAGTCTTTTAATAAAGATCTTAGTGTTTATTTCATTTCTTATGTCACACAATTGAGATGTTGCTAATAATTTTGCAGTAAACATTTTTAAAATTAATTAGATATATAAAATAAGGTAGCCTTGGCCACTTATTTTATGAGTAAATGTAGTTGTTTCAGTAGGAGCTTATAGTTGACGTTGCGCTCAGTGCTGTTGTGCTTTCCTCCTTTCGTCATTCGTTTGACTTTCCATTAATCGATTCCAGTTGTTTCCTACAATAAGAAAGTTTAAAATGTTTGTTCGTATTACAGAGATCATTAATAATAAATCGGTAAGTTTATGCACACAAACTTAACAGTATAGCATTTTTTCACTAAACAGATCCGTGGTGAAATCTTTATCTTTTAATAAAGTAGGTTTAAATATCCTCTTTAAAAGTAATACTATATTTTATTTTTTCTGAACAAAAACAAGAAAGACTGATGAACTTTCACGTATATAAATATTTTAAATTTGTGGTAGATTAATTAATAAAATAGTAGAAAATATAGTTTTTTATTTTTAATTTTACATACGTATTTTGTGGCACTGCATAATGTGGACTGTTTACACCGTTCTACTGCGATATTTTAATTATTTTGAAAAAATTATTTTTTGCTTAGAAAGTGAAATTGTCAATCTTCATCTTTCAGCAATTATCCCACCTTTTAATTGAAATGTTATGACTTTCAAATTTGGACCTTTACTTTTGACGAAATTTAAATATTTTGGTCACCTGACAATAATAATAACTTCTATTTTTCCCACTATTTATCTGTTTTCCAGTGACAAATATCCTACCTTCAGGCGTTATTGGTGTTAAAACCTTTTAATTTATATAAATGAAATCTTTTAAATATTTGAAATATTTATTTTGAAATAATTTAAGAGTTAATAAGAAAATTAAATAATACGACTTAAATTTATGAAACCCCAATATTGTATCTCTCTCACCGAGACTTAAGCTCTTATCAGTAAGAGTCATAATTCTCTCTCCGAGATAGGTTTTAATTTAAATTTTGTTACAGACATAAAGGTGGTAGTCGTTTGGTGGACAATGTGGTCTGAATCAAATGAGACGATATAAATAAGGCTGGTAGAAAAAAGATGAGCGCTGTAAAAATGTTTCAAGTCAGGATGGCGGAAGTTCAGAGATTCTTATAGGTTACGGTTGATAAAATTGCCACATTAACAAGTTCAAAATTCATATTGACATTCTTGTTTCTTACTAATATAACAATATTTAATTTCCCCTACAAGGTTAAGTAGACACTATCATCCAGTGAATGCCCGAAAGTATGTGTTTATTTTAATGAATTTAAGCAAACGCTGAGGATTTAAAATTTTCCGTGTATTTACTCATTGACAATTTTAAAACATGAATCACATTATGTTAAACTGTTTTTGCAAATAATGAACAATTGTGATATAGAAAGTCTGCATTACATTACTATTTGCGCTTCTCAGTTTGGTATTTTTACTCACTGTCCGATTAAAATCAATAAATCATATTCTAAGAGTAATTTATTTTTGTTGTCCACAGGAATGCAAAGAACTGCGAATTTTAATTGAGAGGAGCAATTTACATCAAATATTAGTAAGTTCAGAAAATGATAAAGAGGAGACGATAAAAAAGATAAAGAGTTACCCTATGCAAAAACTAATTTTCGGGAGTTTTTTACATTTTAGCTGCCTAACTACGTTCTAGAAGGGGAGTGCTGTGGAGTACACAACACCATCAAGGCAGATCAGAGGAATTTTGTGTGTCCTTGAACATTCTGTAAAGTACGGAAGTACTGCCGATTGCGTAGCGAGCAAGCGCGGACGTGCGTGCAGAGGTCTTTCCAGCCAATCGGCGATTAAGATTCCTGCAGCGTAACGTTAATTGTATTTTATGACTAAGCATGTTGGCAGTCAGCCATGGATTGCAATAAACTCTTTCCATTTGATATTTCCTTTGTTCTTGTCACTTTAGGCATAGTCAAGCTAATTTTGGGGCAAATTTATAATACAAGACTCTGCTAAAGGCTATTTCTACTTGTCAGCAACTAGTTGGACTTCTAAGAGACCTACCGAGGTTTAGCAAATGGCTTATTTGTGCAAGATCGGTCTTTTTGCCTTAAGTCATTTTCTTCAATGATTGAGAAGGCAAATGACCTTATATGATATGCCGGAGATTACGGTTTTAACATAGCAGAGCGGAGAAATAAAATTTTTAAGTTAACAGTTCCGCAAGCTGTGTTCACTCAAGTTGAACTCAAATACTCAGTTTCCCAACAGTAATGTATTAAAATTTGGCATATTTTTGGCAGAGAGTATGAGCGTCCTACCCAATTCCATTAGCTTGATGAAAAATATTTTGATTCCATAATTTTACACGGTGCCTTTGATAAAAAGTCAATAAAGATAAAATTAATAAAATATACATTGTGTCATTTAATAATTTGAAATTTGAATAAATATTTTTAAATTTTAATTCAATGCACATATTAATGTCAAAAACTTGCTTTTTTCAACAATTTCGGTAACGTAAGTGTCTTTGACGATAGAACTGTTGGATATTCTTATATGATTTATATTTAACGAAACATTTTTTCTAATTTTAGATTCGGATGAAATCTTGAAAAACATGTTGTATTTAAATTGATAGGCTACTATTTTCCTGTCGTATCTTGCCATTAGATTAAAAGAGCCCTGAGGTTTTATTTAAGCAAGGCAAATAGTGATACTATTAAACAGTGCTTAAATTTAATAAATTCGTGAGTAGACTCTCTAACTTACTCGGACAAATTTTAATTGGACTGTCAAACGCACGATTAATAGAATGAATAGGGATGCAAACCTTTGGCCTTGAACATCGTTTTCTACTGGAATATTACTCATATGCCTTCATAGTTAAATCCGGACCAAACGCTACTGAAAATTATTGCTCATAATGTTTTTTATGAACATAGGAACTTTAATCACAGCTGAAACTATATGACATTTAAATACCAAGACTGAAGTCCTCAAATTCTTTCTATATTTAGTAAGTTATATATTGAAAGCTACATACTCTTTCTCGAAATTGTCTCTTTCATTTAGTTTAGTACGTAAATAGAGGGGGGAGAAATATATATTTTATACGTAGCATTATTTTTTAATTTTGAATTTACGTGACTATTCGCTTTGACTTCCATAAAACTGATAAAAACTTTGTTTCAAAATGTAACTTTAGAATTTTTATTTCGCATTTCTTTAGCAAATTAATTTCTTTGCTGCTCAAATCCTTTTGACAGGAAAACTACTCTTAATAATTAGTTATATCATATTGGTATATTTGTCATCTTCGATTAAGAAAAGTTACTAGTTAAGACTAAATAAGTTCACTGTAATTCACTTTAGGTTAACGCCCAAACATTGCCTTCTCTTTCCATGATTTAATGTTTACAATTTGTAATAATCTATGACTTGATATTCCGGTTAAGAAAAAGACAAAAAACCGATGAAAGCAAGCCAAATAGATAAAATCTACACCTGAGAACATCTGGACGATTGTTTATTCCAGACTTCATGGGTGATCTTTGATGAAGTTACTAACACTATCTAAAAACAGATTAGACCTATATCAATCAATATACATGCCCCAGGAATAGAAATGATTTACCAGGAAGGCACACAAACCAGCTGATCGGATTTAAACAAACTCCAAGAAGAATTTCATTGATGAAGGTGCAGCTTAAAAGGGGAGATATCAAGGTGAAAATATTTCTAATAATTAAATGTTACAGAATATCCACTTAATCAAAGAGCACCGACTCTCTGTCATATTCTAGCCATTATTTTACAGAAACCGAAAAGTTAAATATTAACAGTGGATAAGAATGTATTTTTAAATGAAGAAAAGATTAATGCAAAATAAACCATAGCCGTCCGGCTATTTTGAACTATGGCCTTTACTCTCGTTTTATCTAATACAATTTTAAAAGATAAAGTTATGGAATATTTTGGTTAAATGTGGTGTAAAACGCATGAAGTCATGCAGTATTAAATCAGCATAACTGACTCTCAAATATCAGACTGTTGCATGCAAATGTCTAACAAAACAATGTAGAGAGAATGAATTCGGTTAACAGAAAAATTTAATTAGAAAAGGACAAAAAAATACTGAGTGCAATATCAAAGTGTCTATGAGTGTCGCGTCACATTTTTTGGAATTTGAGCAGTAAATTATCCCTTAACGGAGTAGTTTAGTTTTTATTATACGTCACAAACAATTTTTTATGATTTTCAGTGCTTATAAGCATTCCTAATCGTGATAGTCGGCCTTGTTAACCCAATTATTAAGAAGGTAAAGTGATTTCACATTGTATTTAACAGTTTGTAACATCAAAATGGTAAAGATGGGATAGCTAAATCATCAAGATTAAGTTCACACATAATATAGCTGACTACTACTTATTTTGCCCTCACTACGTCTGATGCGAACACGGTGAAGATGACAATAGAGACAGATCGATCAGAACGCCGAGGAAATCTATGGTTTGATAGGCTTTCTTGGCTAATCCAGCCAACAACGTAAATTTTAAATAGCATAAAAATAGTAAAAGATTTTTCCCTAACCATGTACCTGGTAAGAATAACAAATCAGCCTGCTCAAAAATTTTAATGTCAATGGGAAATCCAGAGAAATATTTTTTATGTATGTATGATTTTCTTAGAGATAACGTTAATATATATGTTTTAGAAATTAGCGTTATTGTCACAAAATAAGCCATTTGATACATATGAGATTTCACAAAAAGAGACTTCGCAAAGATTTTTGTAGTAAAATAAGATATTTAAAACAATAAACCTATCTTAAGAGTATATATTATTTGTAACTAATTGATTTAGACGAATAGCTTTAAAAAGTAAAATACTGGTCTCCTATAAAACACATTAAATATGCATCTTAAAATTTTATAATAAATCTTGAATATTTTCGTAGAAACATCGATGCACCTGAAGTTCAAAACAAAAACTTTACTGGAGACACGCAGCTTGTTTTTACACCCGTCAAATGTGCTATAGAAGAGTTTCGTTCCTAAAATCGACAAACATGAATATCATTATCATGTTTATTTAATAATTACTGAGTAAAGAGGGAAGATTTTTAATGATTTATTTCAATGTAAATAAGCGTTATTTAGATTCTTCTTAATGCAATAAAATATAACGGCCTTGGAAGGTGCCGTTATTTATTGCTGATCAGTTTGCATAAGATCGTTTTCTCTATGCCAGTTTCTTGCATATAGTGGCAGAACTCGTGGCTTTCAGAATCAATCAATCAAACCTAGTACCTTTCTAATTATGTCATGTATTCTTTGCTGGTAATCTAATCTATAAAATGCATAATTGTTGCTCAAACAGATATTCTATTTAACCCGGTATTTATGAGAATAACATCAAAATGTATTACGTCATAGTGAGAAATTGCTACAAAAATCATTATTATTTTTTTGAACTCAAATAGGCTGTACATTTTATTAAAGTATCAAACATTCTGTTAAGTTTGGAGTTCAAGTTATGTTTTAGTTTTCTTCCTCTTTTTTGTTGACCCTTCCTGATTCAACATGTTACATCAATACTCATCTGAATTGGGCAATGTTTTTCTTCGTTCTCATATTTGCTTTCCACTGTTAGAAGTAAGAAAATATTTTGATTTCAAGGCTTTTTCTTTTTTAAACGCGCGTCAATACCTGTATTAAAAAGAATTTGGACAAAAATTTTTAAAATTTCTGACATCGTTTATCACTGAAAAATAGTAATCACTGCGGTTTCTACTAAACATTTTTCGTCTAAACTTTCTTAAAATAAATTATGACCTCGATGAAATAAAGTAAATTGGGTAATGGCTACCTCCAATTTCAAACATATTCTAAATCTTTTAAAATGCAATAGGTTAACATTCCGTCTTAAATAACTCAGACATATTGGATGAATTCTAACTATTGTCAATTGTTTAAGTACAAGCATTTAAATACAAAAAAACTTTTATTTAAAAATGATTCATTTGTTTTTACGCGTACGAAGTCATTCATTTTTTTAAGTTTCTAGATTTGGTTTGAACTCGGTCGTATTTGGATTTTAAATGCCACTGAAAATGTTCACAAAATCTACTCGGAGAAACAAGCGACGATTAAATATAATTCTTTAGTATTATTAAGTTTTTTTAACAAGCATAAGTCGTTAGTTTTTATGACGAATATGAATTTGGCATAGGAGGGAAAATATTCAAGTCCAGCATTTATATTTTGAGATTTCTTAGAGTTAAACACTGTTTACATCAACATTATACCCAAGTAATATAATTAGGCATTAAATAATTGATGACACTCTAAGAAGATATATTAATTCACAAATTTTCATTAAAATGGACGGCATAGTGTATTGCCTCCCTATCATTATTGCAAGCGTTATTTTAACATAAAGAGATTTGCTGGTAAAAATATCTTAGTTCAGATTAAATCAGAAACTGAATTGCACACAAAAATTATCACCATGAAGGGTAATTTATAACAGATCCACCATACATGCCAGATGATGCAAAAAAAATATTTTGTTCTGAACAAATAGGAGGGACACTAGCCTTAAGAATATTTAACAAGATTGCCAGTTCAACAGGAATTTAAAAGCTTTCTAATATTACAATAATTATTTGAAGGATCAGTAATTGCTATTTTAAACTCAAGGCTCAAATTAGATTAATTAATTTAATCTTAAAAGTAATATTAAGTAAAAAAGAGGGAAAGGCTTGAAGTTTTAAATTAAAATGCTGAAATTATCAAAAATTTTAAATATCTTCCCTTTTTTAAAATAAAAATTCACTGCATCTATATATTTCTAAATAATTTATTAGACAATCTAATTAGACAGTCTAATTTTAGCCCTTAGATTCAGTATTATTTATAATAAGTTAATTTATTTGAGGATAGTATCGAATTTACCTCTTGGAAAAAAGGATACATAACTTAGAAATTCTATTAAGTTGAAGAGATGTGTCTACGAGTCTTTGTAGTAACTATCACTAGATATTCTTTCTGCCTTTGACTTGTAACATTTAGTTCTGAAGTATATGTTCTTGAAAATATTTTCTCTTCATTTTGCTAAATTGACTTGATTTCGGGATAATTATATGGAAGTGTAGAACAACAAGGAATAGTGGTGTGGTCAATTTATGTTTTACAACTCTGTATTAGTAGAGCAAATTTTAAGCTAAGGGTGTTCAAGTACTACTCATTCAAGCCATTTAAGTCTAAATCCAGGACCACTACTTTTCCACCAATCATTTTAGGCTTCCTTTATCAATCTCTATCCAAAATATGGATTACTTCAAAATTCCATCAAAATTAAACTGGTTTTAGGCTTATTTTTTAGACTGGCAACAGTTTACAGTTAACTCATTTGTAAATCACTTTTGATTGTTCAACTATTTATTTCTGTATTATTGTTGTTAACTCAGTTAAATATGTCCTGAAGGGTATGCAAAAATTTAATGAATAGACGGTATTTCGTCTTCTAAATAAACGGGAATAATACTCATTTAAATAGGTACGAAATTTATTTTCTTAAATACCTTTGCTTTACATAAAATACCGTGCATGAATTATCTCACTATTTAAAACAAAGTTTCATTTTATACTTCTTTAACTGAGGCACACTATAAGAAAAAGATGCTTCCCATAGTTACTGTCAATCAATGAAAAGAAAGAGCCATTTCCTATTGGTTCGCACATGTGTAGCTTCTAACGCTATATCCGCTGACAGGCAAATTTTCTCACTTTTTTGAAATAAATATCGTTAACGCCTTCGCTACATTGACTCCACGCTTATCTTTTAGGATTATTTACAAAAGTGAGATTAAATTCAGTTGAAAACAAATTGTCAATCGAGTTGGTCGGATATAATGGCTCAAACGTCATCATTACGTTAATGCAGCAGGATTTATGAAACAGCGTAGCAGTTAATGATTACGTTACGCCCGTCTTATTTCATGACAAGTTGTTTAGTTGATTTTGCTTATATTCATTTGAATTAATCTTTATCTTTTAAGAGAATTAGATAATCAGATACACCAGATCTAAAGCTGCGAAATTTATACATGAGCATACAAGGGTTCGTAACTGCAAATGTCTCTCTAAAATATTTTGCGGATTCCAATTTAGTAGCATAACAGTGATTTAGTTTGAAAGTATGGTAAGTGAGAAGTTTGCTGCTCTTAATATTTAACTACATCCGTGTCAAAATTTGGTAAACGTATTTTCCTTGTATCAACCTGCGCTGTATGGTCGAATATAGAATGAACACGCAGTTCAACTTGATGATCTCCAATATATGAACATATCAACCTTTTCTCAGAGAAAGTGAGATGGCATAGTTTTCAACTCTGATATTGCCTTCTTAGATCTAAGGAGGAAAATGCTTACTTTCTGCCATAAAAAAGTTGGCGTTTAGTGTTGTTCAATTATTAACTATTATCTCACTAGAAATCAAAGTTAAGTATCTATAAATAATGAAATGATTTTTAATGGTGCAGAAATTTTTTGAAATGCATTCATCTAGAATATTTTGTAATCTCATTTTGAAGAAACAATAATATATGGCCGACATAATTAAATAATTTCAAAAAACATATACTATAATAGAACATAATAATTAGAAGTTACTCCAATTATGCAGTATTTAGTGCTGTGAAACAGTCAATAACTCCAAGGTATGACACAGAAAAATTCTGATTATTCTACCTATTTAAAACTTTTTTCAGAACGTAGAATTACAAGAAATTATTAGGTAAATATGTTTAAAAATAATCAATTAGTTTTTAGATTACGATTATGATTTGGACATAAGGATTCGTAGCTTTAGATATTACAGTTTCCAAATATGCAGGAAGGTAAAATATGTCCTTTTTAAAAAGTAAGGGTATTTATGGAGCTTGAGTTCGCCCCGTTGTCCCCAATATCTTCAGGATACGTGAGAAGTTCATTTCTATTGGAGATCAGCTTTCAAGACATTTTGAAAATATTAAGCTAATTTTTATTAACAGAAATGGGAATTCACTGGAGGTCTCAAGATCACATACGTTACTATCCAGATCGAAGAAGCTAACATTTAAAATTCTATGTATTTAAAGAATGAGTAATGACCACTCTCATATTCATTTTAACAGAGCTTTTAGCAAGTGCAACTCAAATTATAAAAAATTAAAATCAGTTAACAAGAGATCATTAATACTCATAGTGATACAAAATTGCAATTATTGGTTTTGGAAACAGTTGACATCGAATAATATTGTCTTCTATATCATAAAGTAGTGGAAGTCAAAATGATTCTGAGATTCTTACTTCTTTTGATTTTTGAAATCGGTTTGTACAGTATTCAAAAAATTAGGGAGCTCACGTTCCGAAATCCAAATTTCATTAATTATCCCCTGAATTGCAGCAAATACGTGTTTATAATGATCACTGCTTATCGATCTGGTATTTCACTCGAGAAGGGTAGATATTACTATTTCAATTCATCTTCTCTAATAGGTTAAAAGCTAAACTGAAATTTCGTGCGTTCAGAAACTATCAGTTTTAACCTACCAAAGATGAGAGAGTTACAAATTTTCATAGAATTATAGAAAATGTTTCAAATTTCTCAGCTCTCTCTTGAAAAATTTTGAGTCAAAACAAAATACGGTACCAGATATTGAGGTACTATTAGTAAAATACTATAAAACGTTAAAGACCGTTTAAGTCAAGGTAGAAAAGTAAGAAGGAAAGTTTTACACTAACAAGGAAATTTCGTTAAAAATTTAGTTAAAGTTATTTTACTGCATATATCTGTTTATATGAACCGCGTTCTTAGTTCATTTATGGGAATTTATGCCATTTTTAATTTAATCAGCTAAAAGGTTGTTATTGTTTGTTATTAGATAACGGTTTGAAGGCACAAAATTCTTTTTAAGATAGTTCAAAAATTGAACATGAAAAATTATTTTGTTGTGTCAGTGAAGAAAAATGCTTGGTGGACTAACCAGAAATGGTTGAAATAAACTAAACAAACTAATTATAAAGCATTAGCCGCCGTTTTCAAAATTAATCTTTGAAAACAATTTTCTTTCATTTTATTTTTAGAAACCCTGAGTTTTTCTTCTGCCAATCCTATGTTTATGAAAGTATTCTAATTGTTGGACATCTAAAATTTGAGCACATCTCTAACACACAAGCAAATGCAAAAGGGTAAAGGCTATTTATATCCTAGCACTCTAACGTGTTTGAAAGATTATGATTATCAACTGAAATACATAGGTCAATTTTCTTTATTTCAATCATTTTATGAAACTAAGAGTACTAAACTTCATTCCTCTAGCAAGAAATTTCCCAACATTTTGTTAAAAGGCTTTGAAAATAAAAAAATTCTCTCGTAAGTTTTTGAAATGGAATGCATCCAATCTCTCATTCGTGAAATCCATTGAATTTTACGTTATAATAAGCTTTAAGAAAAAATATAAATTACAGTTATGTTTATATTTAAGTCATACCTTACCTTGAATAAAATAGCCCATTTTAGTAAAATCTTGATTTAAAAATGATGGAAATTTTAAATTCATATCCCACGACTCTGCTAGATCATTCTCCGTCTCCACGAAAATTATATTTATTTAACGAAGACACCAGTTCCCATCAGTTTTGACAATAATTCCAATTGCAAAGTTTTGCATGAGCTAATATCTTGTTGCCTGCTCGCCTTGAGATAAAGCGAAAGATCAGCTTCAACATAGACACCTTGTAGGAAGGAAATAGGTGCCATAAGATAGTTTCTGTCGAAATATTGGCGGATTAGATATCATTATGGGTACACATAATTGAGGTGACGTGGGTTGTTCAATACAAAAAATTACTTAATAAATCAAAAATTATATTATTTTGTGTTATTTAACTGTTGTTAATACTACTTTGCACCTTTAAACATAGTATAAAAGGATTTTGTCATGGTTGACTTTAGTCTTCAGTGCTTACCTAATAGTCTAATTAATTTTTAATAAATAATGAATGACTGGAGTCATTCATGTGATGTTTACGAGATTTCTTAAAAATGTATTAATAACCTAATCTACCTTCTCGAGACTGCAAGGAGGAACAAATTTTTCATGGAGGCAAGAACAACTATTCAATCGAATTAACACATCAAAATAATCGGCTTATCAAAAATACCTGAAAGATAATTGTTGTGAAGTAAAGCTAAAATTTAATTTAGAAATGAAGAACATAAATATTTTTATTTATGTTTTAGAAGGCAAACCAGCGGTGTCGCAAAAGTACTAAAAGTTTTTCTTTTAATTTAATTTTTTTTTTCCAAGTTTTTGTTATTATCATGAAAGCTAACACCTTATGGTGGCAATTAACGATATGTTCGTATATTAAATATCAGTCCATCTGAAATTTTATTAACTTATTAAGTGCTTTTTAATAATGCCTTAAAACGATTTATTTATTACTTGTTGATAGCAAGCAAATGGATATATATATAATAATCTTTATGTATTAATAAATTTTTAAATTTATATTCACAAAGATTATTCAAAATAACATCTTTTAAAAGCATAGCTATCCAAAAATTGTTATTGTTTGCGAGATTTAAATTACACACGTGTATTAGAAAATCAGATTTTTATATTTAACAAGAATACTAAGTGCATTATCTTTTAAAATTTTGCTGTATTAAGGTCTGCATTAGTTGCAAATGCAAACAAAACACAAATTTAATGGTGGACTTTAATTCATTCGAACAATACTTTTGAATCATCCTCCATATACAAGTCAATTTTTCTTTGCTATTGAATCCTCTAATCAATGTATTAAAAAAGCGGTTTTAATTAAGGAATATTTTTGAAAAATTTTGAAGAAGTAATTTTTATCTAGATGCTAATTTAATCTACAAAATTTATATTTGAAAACTTGGTAAATAATAAAATTATCACCTTGCTTGAATTTGCAATGGATACTGATCCTATTTGCAATTCTTATACCGTTTTTTCTCGGAATTAATGGGAAAAATCAAATGTGCCTTCCATTTAAAGACAACCATCAGATAATCATATAACTGTATATGTAGTTTATGATGATAACTTTATTATAAATTAAAATAAAAAATTTTTCTCTAAAGTTGTCTGTCACCTTTTGGTAGATATTACGCGCATATGTGAAAAGTCTTTTACATTTTATATAAATTGCCGATCTATAATCAATGGCTCGATTTCTTTAGTAGAGAATAATTGTTTAAACTACAGTTAACTCCACCTTTATTAATTATTAAGTATTTAAGTGTGCAATTTATAGTGCAATGCTTAACAAAAATGCTTTTTGGTGTTGACATAATTTAAATAGTGTCGTTTAGATTCAAACAAGCGGTATTTGTAATTAGTTTATAAATTTTACAAACCATCTTTACTCAAATGCTCAGTAAAAGAGCATTTCACTTCGAAAATTAAAAGTGTTGATCAAAAATTTTAGCATTCAGTCTTAAAAACAGCTTTGTGATGTTTGCCTAATTGAAAAATTTTGACCATTTAAATCTACATCAGACATGACGACTACTGTTTGATAAAATGTGTTCACAGTCTCACTCTATGAAAAGAAATTATCATTTTTTTATGGAACACGGTTAAATTAAAGTTCCCAAGCCAACAAAAATAAGTTTTCAATGCATTTAACTTGCGTATAACTTAGATATCCTGAAGCCGCTTATAAAAGACATTCATATCCTACATACTCTCATGCTGACCAAAACTAATTATGTCAGCGAATCATATTACGTACATTTGTCTTGTGATGTCTGACCTGGTAGAAGTGTGCACTGAATAAAACTAACCAGGGTAAATTTTTGGTTGCCTCTTCAGCATCTAAACCTAGATTTGAATAGCATTACTCTTTACAATATACTTATATTTAATTTTACTAAATGCTACTTCTTAAATGAGATTGACGATAACTGATTTTGCCATATGCCAAAAAACACATTTTGGTAGGCAAAATGGTCTCCTTCCAGAATCTGTTAGCATGACTTAATTTAAAGTGCTGTTTTCTAGTGACAAAGCAATGGTCTTTATGGTAATATCGCTTGGCGTTTTAACCCACATTTAATTGATTGGATTTCAATAAACAAAAAATATTTTTCCATTCTGCATTTTTTAGTTAATGTTAATTTTTTTAAAGAAAAAAGTAAAATTAGATTACAATTTTGGACAAATCGGTAGACAAAGCAAAAAACACTGTTTAAATTAAATTAGCTATTTGACAGAAGCAAATAAAACTTATGACACAAAACCAAATTTATAATAAATCATGAATGTAGGAATTAAAAAAATAGCGCTATTGGCGACTATTCTTTTCACTCTGCTACTCTTGAAAACAAAAATCTGGTCTTCTGCGTTTGCAATATTTAAATTAATTGCGGGCTTCATTAAGCGTACACTAACACAAATTTTTTGATCGCATACGATTCAATATGGACATAAGTTTTCCAAATGTAATTTAATTAAAAAAAGCATTTTACTACGCAAATTAAAGGATAGATTTTTTATCTGTTCCAAAATCAGCAGCTTACGTCTTCCATTATTTCTGTGTTTATTTAAATAAAAAATCGAAACAATTATTTCTATTTTTAACGGGATTAGTAATACTGATATTTTTACCAATATTTATACAACAAAGATTGGCAAAAAAAATGATAAAAAAATATAAAATACCCTGGGAACAACGTCAATATATCCTAGAATAGTACCTTCTTTGAACTTTTAATTAGCATTGTACATCATTTAATAGTTTTGTAATTTACGCTCCAAAATTCTAATTCACAGCTTAATGCTTTTCTGCAATGTCCAGGACTTATTGGCCATTTTTAATAATAGTACTCGGTTTTGACAATGCGATCCACTTTTTTCTTCCACCGTTTGTAAACTCAACGGCTTGAAGTCTTAGCAAAGATCCGGTTGCCGAAAATTTTAAATTAGCAGAGTTTCGTGGGACGTGTTCGCTCAAGGTGAATAAATCAAACATTCATATTTTATTAAACCAATGCGAACACTGCCTTTTTGTTCATTCATATGCCGAATCGGCGCTTTTTTCATTTTATATTTTTACTCTGCAGCCTCGAATTTGTTTTGATGACTATAAGTGGAGAACTCCAAACTTAATGCATATAGGTCAATATTAAAGACAAAATGTGCATTTGAGCAAGGGTAATAATATAGATTTAGATATTTCCCGTTCCTAACACTTCTTAGGTCTTATTGCATTGGAATTGTATTTGCTCAAAATGTCATAGTGAAATTCGCGCAAAAATTTCCAATGTTGCAATTAAGCCAAGAAAAAATTAAAACAATTTAAACCAATGGACAAAATATCTTAAAAATTTTATTTTTCCAAAGAGAGGGATTTTGCGTGCACTAGATCTCTAGGCTAGATTTGAAGGATTTACAAGTTCCATCTACTTGCTCTTCACTCATCAAATGGCTTAATCGGAGAAAAAGGAATTGAGATGTTAAGACAATCTTTCCAATTAAACAAATGTTCATTAGATACTGTGCATTCCGGATTGGAATTCTTTCAATAATCTAGGAAATAACTTAAAGGTTCGAAGTTTAAAACAAAAAATTGTGAACTACCAATTAAAAAATACTATATAATAAAAGATTAAATGTTGTAATACTCTGTAGTTTTGATTTAATTATTCAATGTTTTTTATAATGAAAATTGTAAACTTGGACTGCATTACCTTGCGTTACAATTATTAATAACAAATTCGTTTGTTCAGTTATTGGCTTAGCGTATATGATTTTAAGTTGATTTGATTTCCTTTAAATGCGTAAGTAACTAAGAAGACTCCTTTTGATTTTACTGAACATTATCTATTAGTTAAATCATAATTATTTAGCTTTATAAATATCCCCAAATTAAATTTTAGCGATTTGAGGATTTCACTGTTGTTATTATTACTACTGATCAAATTTTCAGCTTATTTAAAGAGATTTTCAATATGACCATTGCCTATGCTCTACTACTGCAAGATAAAAGCGCCGAATTTGAAGAAAAAGAAGATATAAATCAGAGTTATTTTATCAGAATGACACTTATTTTAATCTTCACTAAAATATTTTTATTGACAGGAAATTTCTTTCGAAATATTGATAGCACTTGAATACGTATAGTTTTAGTGCAAGTGTGATTAAAGCTGCTGTTTCCAAACTCTCGTTAACGTTTAAATATTAGAAAAGTGACAATAAAAATCTCTAGTTTAAAGAGTGAAAGAAAGGAAAGGAAAATGTACCATTGCATAAATATTTGATGGTAAAATCATGAGTTTCAACTTTTTAGGCGTTATTTTTACTGATTTGAACAATTTTCATTTAAAAAACTGATTTCCTGTATTATTCAAATCTTTCTTACTTAAAGTTTTGCAATAAAATAAATATTAAAAAGAATGAATGTGCAATATTTCAAATGCCTCCAAAATTGTTTCCAAAACATAGGCTTTTTAAATGTCTTATTATAATAATTCTTACGATGCAAAATGCAGTCAATGCTATTAAAAGGACGCAATATTTGGATCATTTGTTAGGAGCAAATATGAAACATTTGCTTTATGGCATCAACTTATTTTCCTCAGTAGCACTGATGATCGTTAAAAGGTCAACTTTTCAATGGAAGCTATAAAAATATGACGATCAAATTGAGACAACGAGTAAAATAATAATATTTATAATGCAATGTAAAAACACTCCTTGATATCTGGATAGCATTTGGATAACCAGGAATAAGTAAGCCTAAATTTCAAGCATTTACCAGGGTTGGAGCACTGCGAGGTGGGTAGATTTTAAATAGAACAATCCATTTTTAAGCATTACTAAATATAGCCATGGCAGTTATAAAACTTTTAAAACCCAAAAACGTTCATGTTTAGTTCTCTTGTCGGGCATATATTAATTCGTTTATTATTTGGATTATTTTGAAATAAATAAATCCTAAGTAAAATTTTGATAAAAATATAATGATTTTTTATAGATTATTTACAATCCATATCAACTAGGAGAAATAATATTACATTTAATAAGAAATCAAATGAATATAATCACTAATTCGTGCCTTCTGGACAGTGATTTTAAAGATAATTCTAAAACCCATGAAACTGATCTGTTTCAGGATTAAATAAAAGTTATTTTTGAATGAAGTTATTAGTGTGATAGTTCACTTAATCTCTAAAGAAATTCAACTCGAATAATAGATAAGATTCAACGACACTTCAAATAATTACACTCCCAGATTTTAATTGCATATTTAATAAGTTCTATCTATTCGCTTTCACTGCATATTCGGGTCATCAAAAATGTATCTTGCTCATGTTTATTTTTCGTCTATTTCCAATTTATTGGGTGAAAACAAGGCTTTTTTTTCAAAAATAAATTAAAGTTATATTTTTCTATATCTGTAGATATTGATTTTAATTAGTTGCAAATTTTGAATAGTTTGCAAAATGGGTTACACTTTTGGACTGTTGCATGACAGAATTTTGATCAAATAGCTGAAGTGTGCTCGTTATTTTTTTAAATCTGGGGATTTCGGAATATTAGGAAAGCTGACAAGACTATAACAACAGCGAAATTTCGTTTTTAAAACAAAGAACAATGATATTGACAAATTCTTTAATAAAATTAAATATTAATAAATATACACGAATTATATATATATATCAAAAACCGTGAAATTTAAGGACAATTAAAATAGCTCTACTAGCATGGATTTGAAGTGGAATTTGTCGGTTGAAATTTTCAAATTTTATTGAATTGAATGAAAAAATAGTGAACAACTTACTTAAAGAAACTTGAATATAAATAAGTCGTCTAAGGTAAACGAAAGTCACATTGTTAAATTAAATTAAATTGTTAAATTCAACATTAATGCTGTATTCTAAAGGGAAAAGGTTAACTGAAAAATGTTATTAACTCAGCTTATGCCGAAATATTGAAAAATGAATAGTTTAAAGTTTACTAAGATGAAATTATGGTGCAACAGTTGCCCTTCAATAAAAACTTTAATGACCCTATTTCAGTCATACTACTTAGTTTACTTATTATATTGTGCGTTAATAAAATTTTCTAAAATATATGTTAATTATTAGGAAAAAGGCATTTGGTTTAGTCAATTTCAATATCATCATAATAAGCCCTCTGTCAATGAGGGAAGACATCTGCGATAAGGGATATCACCGATCTCATAATTCAATCAATTAACCGATCAACTTAGATGAGAGCAAAATCGTAAAGAAAAGGCCAAATCCATAGAAATAAACTTCCATCAATATGTCGATTTCTCCACCAGTTGGTCTTATAGTAAGAAACTGAAACAAATAAAATATGAAAAAATTTACCTTTGAAAAGGTTGGTAATATAAGCATATTTATAGAATAAACAAACAAAGTAGTGACAAAAGATAAGGAATATTTATTGAAGCAAATTAATAAAATAGATAGACAGCAAAATTTTTGACAATCTAAATATCACTTTTGTAGTTTCACGAAAGATTGCTTAAGAGAAATGCTGAAAAATTAAAAATTAAAAACGATATGAAACAATAAGAAGGCATAAAAATCAAACCCCATACTTGCAATTAAATTTATCTACAAAAAATTTTCTTTTATTTTGAATATAATAATGCATAAATAATATGGAATTTAAACTACTTTTACTAGAGTGAGGGGTTAGATTATAATACTTTTAGCCTTTAAGATAGTAAA
Source organism: Hymenolepis diminuta (assembly GCA_900708905.1). Taxonomy (NCBI): domain Eukaryota; kingdom Metazoa; phylum Platyhelminthes; class Cestoda; order Cyclophyllidea; family Hymenolepididae; genus Hymenolepis; species Hymenolepis diminuta. The sequence continues at coordinate 158,805 of CAADRB010000029.1, read as the reverse complement.
TGCCTTTTTAACTTCCATTTCATAGTTTCTTTTCAAGTTAACTTGCAATAAAATTAACCATCGAGCAAGTTCTGGAGGTAATTAAATTTGACAGATTGCCCAAATTTGGCATTTCGGGGAGAGAGCATTAATTTCCTGCCCGATTCTGTTGAAATGACATAATTTTACTTCCCATTTCTTTTATAAAAATCTCAAATAATTTTAAAAATGCTGTTTCTTTGTTAAAGATAATCAAATTGAATTTAAATTGAATTCTCTAATAATATTTCATGATTTACGTTAGTTAAATTTAAAGTTTCATCTGCATTTTTAACAAAATACTTACGACAAACGATTTTACTTACTAATGACAAAAATGAAATAAGAATTCTAATATTTCCATGCATTAGATAGAAAACATTGTGCAAAAAGTGAAAGTTTATAAAGTATGGATTATTGTATCAAGTTAAGATAATTTTGAGCGGCAATACAAGTTTCATAACAGATGCATCATTTAAAAGCTTTAAAATTCTTCACCCGTTTTTAATTGTTACAGTTAAAAATTAAGACATTACTTGTTTGAGAATTTATTACTGCTAATTTAATAGTTAGATTAATTATAATGACTTTGGCCATTAGTCTTCTGAGATGTCTTTTACATTCTTTAAACGACTTAATTAAATTTAAAATTGGTTTAAAAATGAATTAATTTTTGTTTTCAAAATGTACGCACTCATTCTTTTCTTTTGATAGTAATTGTTTGTTTTATTTTAATTTAGCAAAATCATACAAATGTGTAGCTGGTCAGTTTATCTTCACTTACATTTATTTAATATTTTTTCCTTTGAAACTAAGACATCAGTATTAGTTAGCATATAATCTTTGTGGAAGGTCAAATATAAATGAACACCCTTTTAGTTACCATTTATCATTTTAAAGCTGTCGATGTCTTCACCGGCCGTAGTTCTTATAAATAAAGTCTGCTAAAGACGATTATTCGAGCTTATTGGAGCTAAAAATAGTTAATTGAAAAGCATAATAAAGAATTTATTTTGAAACAAGATCAGATAAAACTTTAGTTTAATATTTAAAAACTATGTTCTGAATTAAAAGGGAAATCACATCACTCAATCGTAAGCTGTATTTGGCATAATATAAAACGACAAATCCTTAGGTTTGCTAATCACAGTTATAACCAGTATATTTTTTAAATGAACTAAGTAATATGGCATAGCTTAAATTAGGTTAAAGTCCTTTCAGGAATTTTTCAAATGTAAATGTTTTTATTTTATTATATTCCATTAAATTGATCGTAAAAAGAACACACGTTTCAATCGAAAAGAAGCAAACTTGCGGGGAAAATATTAATGAATTAGGTATATGTTGATTAAATTAATTCATTTAATACTCAATGCATCATTAAATATGTTGGATTTACTTGGGCTGATCAGTGCAAAAAAGAAGGACTAGCGGCGTTATGTATCAAATGCAAATTTATACTGACTTTAAGCTTAACGTTTTCTGACGATGTATTTCAGGGAAGGGGAATAACATTTTATTGAGCATTGTATAAAGAGACAATTCTATGTAAATGTATTATATTTTCCAATTTTTGCCAAAAAAGTACTGATAATTTCGTTCATTTTAATCATAAATGCGTTTCATTCCTTTAAAAATTACTTGACCGGTCAAAATTTACTTAAGTAATTTACGTTCAGTTCAGTATTCTATTAGAAGAGAGCTTTTCTCTGTAAGATTCAGTTTATTTTAGCCTATTTAAACAATATCTTTATATTTTTATTATTTGATATATTACCCTTATATAGATAATGAAAATTCAGGCGGATTAAGTCTGAAAATGTCATCTGTAAATATAAAGTTCACAATTATTTTCAAATTAGTACTGTTTTCAAATTTGTCTTTATTAAATTAAGCCTTAAGACTGATTTTATATACAGGTGTTTAAAATGCTTTATTAAAAGAGGTAATACATGATTTTAGTTAATGATATGCAGTTAATAAAAACTTTCCCTTTCAGCCAACAATTAATTATTGGACTTCATCAATGAGTAATTAATTTGGTTCATTTTATTTTGACAAAAATTTGAAATTTTGTAAAAGTGGATCAAACTATTTTAATAGTAAAAGATCGTCTTTTTCCTCTTAAATTGTCAAACTAAGAAACCAATGTATTTCAAATTAAGCTAGTTTTACTAGTCTTTTTTCGCAATTGAACATCTGCTAATCAATTTTGGTTTTAAATTAAATCCCTTCTGCGTGAATAAATATTTTTTGTCCATGTATTTTGTATTGCATTTAATTTAAATGTTCTGAAAATAAGTCGTTTTGTTGACATATTTCGTATCATTTTGAATCCGCATTGCGGATTCACTTCGAAATTTGAATTTTTTGAGTATATATCTAACATCTACTTTTCATCAAAAGTGCGATTGTTGTGTGAAAGCATGCATAATATTGCTTTTTGATTCGACGCCCACATATTTAACTCATATATTATCGATTTCCGGTTTAACTAAGCTGTAGATTTAAATAAATTCTAAAATCCTATAAATCAATAGCATATATTATGATGTCCATCAAAAATCATCACACAAAATCACATAATATATCTAAAGTACAAATAAAATGATTTTAAATGTTAGTTAAACTTAAATATTTTTATTTTGCAATTTATTATCAGTATCAGCAGACAATATTTGGTGACATGTTCTAATTGCAAAAATGTGTAAGCTTCCGTGTTACAATGGTTTTGCCACCGACATTTCATTAGACCATTAGGTTACCTCATTTCTATAACTTAGCTTACTGACTTATGAAAAATCAAAGAATAAAAATTTATTGACGTGAATTCCAGAGTAAAGGTGAAAAATAATGCAAATTCCTAATTAATCTTTTTAACGGTGATCATTGAGGTAAATATAAAATTGCTCTTTTATTTTCAGTTTTTAAAATAGGAAATATTAAAAAATTGGAAAATAACATTTAGAAGATCATATCTTTCTTAAGATCAAAACTTAACATAAGCCCTTTCTTTTCTTTGTTTCAAAATTTGTTTCTCTCGGTGATTTAGACACAAATGCACAAATAACAAAATCTTTATGAACCGGTGTTTGATAACTTTTAAAATGCATTTTTCATTCTAAATCAACTTAAATCCTTAATAACCTTATAAAGATGCATTATTCCAATAATAATCACATGCGTGTTATTCTTGTAAATGCAATCAAAAGAGCATTGAACCCAAAATTCAAAAAATTAGAAATTAAATGCAACTACTTCTTAAATTAATATGATACCCTCAGTTAAGACAGGTTACACAATATCTTAAGGTAATTTAAGTTTTGACATTGTTTGCTAGTATTCATGCTTAACTGAGTGAATATACTTATGACTCTCCTGGCACATATTTTACTTGTAACTCACCTCTTCTCTGCATTTATATACATCTGGAAAATAAATCATCTCCCTTTACAGCTCGTTCTTCAACACATTTTCCAAACTGTTCTAAATTTACTCTTCTACTTATAAAAAAGCAAATTAATTTAATAATCTTTCACGTGGTGCATGAGAGGAGTATTTGGTTTGGGCTGTTTACAGTTTTCCATTGATTTTATCTTAGTCCAGATAAAATGCGCAGATAATTTTCAAAAATTTTTTTCAAGGTATCCAATCATTTACTCTAAACTATTTTAAAGGAAAAAAATTGGTTAATTTGTAGTATGTTTGCACTGTAAATAAAATGTCACTTCGGAAGGTTTAACTCTTTACTTTTAAAACTCTATGAAATATTTACCCTAACATCTTCATCGTAAGTCTTAAATAGTTGTTTGCATCTGAGTCTGTGTTTTCCCCTGAACGCTTTTAATAAACAATTTTGTATTCTACGCCTTATTCAAGTTCATTATTTGACATTATTTTTAGTTATTTTTACTGTAAAAATTTGCTCTCTATTTTATTGTGTTTTGCTACTTCATTTCAATCTTAGAAGAGTTGTTATATTTTATTTTTATCAAATTCGTTTCTTTAAAATTGTAATTCAAATTTAGGTCAGAATCAATTGGTATATTTTAAAAGTTATTGAAGCATAAAGAGGAGTTTAATTTTCAACAAATTGGACGGTATCAAGGAACTAGATTTGTTCCACCTAAAAAGTCGGCTTTTTGTATGTGTACTCAATATTATTAGCTGTGCAAGAAATTTAAACGTATTTACTTTAGTTTTCATACGATCTCCAAGCAAAAGAATTATTTATACAGGGGTAAAGGAAAGAGCTAAAAAAATTCCCCTTTGTTAAAATTGATATCAATTAGACAGCTTCTAAATGAATCATACCGTGCCATCAATATGAGATATTACTAACAGTATATCGAGAATACAACTATATAGGGTTAAACTGTAGTAAGCTTTGCTGAACTATCTCAGTTAATCTCAGTTATCATTATTTTTCGGACAAAACGGACAGCGTCTGCGAAATTTTTCTTCATCAGATTAATTAGACCTTTTTTCTAACCAGAAAACGAGTTCTTCTTTAAATAAGCATATCTACAAGTGAGAATGACAAGATTGACCATCATGATCAAATAAGAAGCGGTCAGTAGGCAGCAAACATTGTAGACAAGCTTTTGCTGCAATCCAGGGGACAAATTATTAAGTCTGAATTTCGGAACGTGAACGTGCCATTTAACAAATATTTTACAACCCGACTCCAAAAATCAAATGAAGTAAGGCTCTTTGATATCCTGACTTTCCTCTTAATATCTTTCAGTCCCCTCCCTCTTTATAACTTGCTGGTTTTTCTGTTAACCTATTTTCCATCCTTTCTACAATTAAAAATTGTAATTATTTATTGCGTTTCTTTGAGTAATGATAATAATAATAGTTAGGCAATTTTAAGGTTGTGATTTTCCTCTCTTTGTCTCTCTATCTCAAGATTTAGCCTTTTTATGATTCGCAGGCAAATATCTCAGTTAAGAATAAGAAAAATACAGGTTTTCGTTGTTATGCCGAAAACTTATTACAGCTCAATTTGGACAATATATACTGCTAAACTCACTTCCTAAATGTTCATATAAAAAATTTAAGGAATAAACATTTTTTCATTAAAAATGAAAACACAAAATAAAATACTGATTTTTTCATAGAAAATATTTAATAATTATTCATAATTATATTTTCACTCGAAGACTTTGTTCCTAAGGACATTAGAGAGGTAACATTTAATTGTATTAGGTTTAAATAATTATAAGTCTCTTTATCTAAAGATGGCGTCAAGGACACCAATTTGATACTAAGATGCATATTTTTAACGGTCTAGTGCATTGAAGAAAGAGCTCTGTGAGACATTGTGATTACCTTTTCGGCACTTTAAAGTTCATTTGTACCATCAAACTATACTGTTTAGTACAGAAGGTTTTGTTAATGAAAGCATTTTCTCTTCATTTTGTTATGCAAAATTTATTTGAATGAACATGTGAAGGTGCACTTTGGCAGCGCAAAAAAATACGAAAAGAGGGTTTTCTTATGCTTTTTTATGCCTGGTATTAGGCTATTTGTGTTAAAGCAACTACACAACGGACCTTGAAAATATGCGTTAACTAATCTTTAAATTGCTATCTTTTAACTCTTAGTTAACACAATATGATCGAGACACCTCAAGCTTAATTGAAAGCGAAAAATATGTTGGATTTTTTAAAAACGCTTCCTTATAAAATAATAGCTACCTGAAATACTGGTGATATTGAAGCAAATTATTGACACTATCGTTCCTGATGTAAAAAATTGGAAAGCCGGACAGTGGTGCAAATCGCTTTGCAATTTTATGCTTATTCGGAATTTATCTATCTTGTCGAATAAAATTAACATGGTAAGAAAAAATGTAAAATAAGAAGTATGAGCTACTTCATTTTAAAATAACATAGTTTGTTACATTTTAAATTCTGAATAAAAGTAAAAGCCGAATGAAAAACAGTTCTTATTTCAATCTTAAATCACGCCTTGACGATTGTTGAAAACGGTTAAAAGCTTTGGCTTTTTCATTTGCTATTATGTCAAAATATTTCCTCTTCCCGACAACGTCCTATTCTTTTCAATTTAATCGGTGAAATTATAAATAGTAGTTAATGCTTAAATTTGGCTTTAAATATTTGAATAAAGCCAAACATTTTAAAATTGACAATTTCAACATTGCGCTTATGTTTTCTACATGTGTTTCTGCATTTTGCACTCAGGTTAAGTGTAATTTATTGATATAATTGACAATTTGACCTCTATTTATGCTTTTGGAAGTTGTAAGATAATAGTAGGTATATATCGTTTCTACCTCTGTAATTTTTTGAGTAAAACATTTGATCAATTCACTTTGATTTGTTAAAAATAATATGTATATATATATATGCATTGTCTAACCCTAAGCATGCTTTTTCTCGTTTTCTTAGTGGCACACTTTTTCATTTAAGAAGTAACTGACCAGAAAATGCGATTCGCCTCCCTATTCATTGCTCTAACAACAGAAGTCACTGAGCTCCTGTATAACACTTTTAAAAATACAACGAACTCAAGTTTGTTCTCTTGGAGTCCATCAAGGAACCAGAATTAGAACATGGTAATTGGCTCTTAGCCCAGCTCCGCAGCGAGCTACTAAATAAACTCCCTCAACGGCAAGAGAGAGAACCTCCTAGAACTGACAGCAACAATTCCTCCTCCATAACAATTGCTCCAGGGACGAAATTTAATACAGAGAAGTTTTGAGAACGCTCCAAAGAACTTCTTTTCATTGTTGGTGATTCCAACTCTAATCGATAAGAGAAGTTGAAGTGCTCGCTCAAGGAAGCAGTGACTACTCTCAAAAGAAGACCTAGAAGAAAAAGGTACACGTAGCTACCTGAAGTGACAACTCTTCTAAAACTGCCTTAACGGGAAGCACATTATCAGCACCCTCAGAAGTAAAATTTACCTGACAACTCCAACACCATGATACTTCGCTGTATTTTGCTGAAAAATCAATTCCAGGTTTCTGCAATCTTAAACTGATTCAACGAAAAGGTCGGACTCACCATCCTCTGAAACAGTCAATTTCCAAAGATGATCCGAAACAAGTTCTCAGCCTTTTATGAAACATTGCGGACAGCTGGAATGTTTCAAACATTTGGATTACTCTGTATCAGTATGGTATTAAAATGGAGGAAGGAGCATGAGACTTAAAAAGTGCATCAAGCCGAATGCGACAATCAACGGGAGATAAAGTAATTAAACAATTATCCATTCTGCTTCTCCTCAAGTATCTACATTTTCCATTTTTCATTAATTACGTGACTTTAGGACTGCTCCTTTATATTATAATATTACTGTTTTATTTTCAAACTTTGCAAATATCCTTGCAATATCCAGCCTTTGAATGCAACCTTCATTCTCCTCTTCTTAATTTTTTATATTTTCAAAAAAAGACACATTTGGCTTGAGCAGGATTAGTATAATAGGACCAGTTCATTGCCGAAAATCAGTGTCGTCTTTAGGCGCCTACGGGCCTGGAGGTGGCTTTTCCAAAATTTTCCTACATTTCTGAGTATTATTGATTTAGTTCGCTTTGAAAATAAAAAACTTTTACGCATTTACGTTTAGGTGAATTGTTATTAAACGTTTTCACTTCAGAATTCTTTAACTTTCTAGTTTATGCTAGTGTCTGCATCTGAAATTAAAATTTTATTGTTTTTACAAAAAGTATGTATTTGATTTTTCGTAATCTACTAGAAAGCCGATAGCAGTCATTAATTATAAACAAACATACATGTTTTACATATTTCGCAGAAAGTTATCAAAACTTATGACAAAACTCAAAGTAGCATATTTTTCTGTATTACGGCCTATCTGCAATTATAAAAGGGAGTCCAATAATAACGGACTTAAGGTTCCTCTAAATACAGCGAAAAGGCTGATCCAATGATTATGACGTGACATGTAAAGGCTTAGCTCATTGGATTCCTCTGAGAAATCTCGCTTCTCAGGCTTATTGATCAAAAGGACGTTTTATGCCTTAAAAGAGAAGAATGATCTCAATATCGCATACTGTAATATTATCTGTAATAGTAATATCCAGTTTAGCAAACGAGTCGCTTCAAAAAATTATTTTAAAAAGCAGTACCACATATTTTTAGACTAAGAAGAGAGGGAGCTGTTATTTCAAATCTCATTAATCAAATCTCTTTACCCTTTTCCAGACTATTTTTCTTCTGCTGTATAAATGTATCCCTTGCCCTAATAGTATACCGTGTACCGTCTTTATTATGAATAAACGGATGTGTATAATTTTTGTCCAAAGATAGTAATATTAGACGAAAGGAATGTGTGAGTCAATTAACGACAGAAGGCATTTGAACACTTTTTGTAATCGCATTAGACAAGTTTTGTAATTTTGTAAAAAACTGCATTGTTAACTTTACTAGGTATCGTCACCTATTCGAAAATAACGTGAATTCAAACTAATTGCCGGACAGAGGAATAGAAATCAAATAATTAACACCCGAGAATTACAGCATCTGACAACTAATATTCTCATATAACTATTAAAACACGCATAATCCAAAAGCCTTCAGATTTTGCAGAAGAGACGATCTAAAAATTGTCGAGTCTTAATTTATCACGTCTTAGAGAACGCAAATTAGAGACCGCAAGTTCTGAAATGGTAAAAATCCCTGACTTGCTATTTATTTTTCTATAAACAAGTATGTGCGCAAATGTATTTTAAAATATTCTAATTATTTTTTTCTGGTTGCAAGCAATTTAAGAAAGACTCAAGTTAAATTAACAAATGAAGTGTATATTTGCTTGAATAAATAGTGTTTACGTTAAATTTTGTTCCAAATCCTCGCCATTTTCTGCATTATCTTTTGTTAATTTGAACATTTTAAAATTAATCCATCTGAGCTTATATGTAAAAGTTTTGTTCGTATCACTACTTAATTGACAGAATATTTTAAAATTTGATTAATCAAGCATGAAAAACTTTTATAATGTTAAAATTTATTCGAACATATTCCAATATGGGAAGTTATAAAAAATTGATCCTTAGCCTCGGCTTTAGTTTTTCTGAAAGTAAACTCTGGTAAATTTTGCATATCAAATTTTAAAATTAAAAAAAGCGTTTATTTCCGTGACGCAAAGAAAAACTCCCACACATTATCAGTTGTAGTATTTGTCTGTTATATTTTCGTTTCCCGACGTTATTTCTAAAAATACGCACAAAAGTCCATATATTTAACAAAAAAAACTACTTTTCAATTTACGCTTATTTCTAGAGAATCTGTTGGCAAGGCGAGTAAATTCCCTGCTTATAACAAAAAAATAAAGGTTATTTTCACAAAACTGGCGTGTTATTTCTACATCATCTTGCAATGGATTAATCAATGACCCGTCAAGGGAAGGTCGGTCGTTCTACCAATAATAGCCAACCATATTGGATTTACAAACCAGCTCCTTTCAAGTAATAAATCATCGCTCTTCGTCCAAATCTAAAACGCACAAATAAGTACAAATTCAATAAATAGATAAAAGTTTTATTGACTACAGTCCTATAAATATTATTCACTCCCCCGTTCAAAGTTATTTACAGCTTTGCAATTTCTAGTAGAATTTCAACATAGAACAGGTACACAATAAATATTTTACTCTGATGTAATATTAATTTTTGCTTTATCTGTTGTAAAACTTCAGATTTCATTAAAGTTAAGAATTGCATATGGGTCATAAAATGGACCAGTTGGTATGTTAAATAAAACGGCATTTGTCGGAGCCAAATAACCACTTAAATCTAAAAATGATTGGAATGCAATACAAGCATTTGATGAATCTTTTTGCCAAACAAATCTGAATATATTTTTTGAGATAAAAATAGATATTATACCTTAATTTTGTCAATGCAACTATCGACACTCATGCACAATCCAGGAAATCATCAGAGTAATGAAGGCGGCTATTGGTATCACATAAAGCATTAATAAAGGCTTTCAGTCTGAAAGAAGACAATGTTGGTTAATTCCATCTCCGAGAATGTAAGTATCACTCTTTACCAGGTAAGGATAAATTGACATTCATCTTGATGGCTCTTAACGAAAAGCTATGACAAAAGTCAGACAAGTTAGTGAAACGCATGGTCGAAATTTAGAAGAATATACGGATTGTCTCTAAAATAAAAAACTGAGATATGTTCTTTAATAAACAACGCACTTTATTAACCTTCTAAGAACAATGCAATTGATCATTAAGTGAATCAGTGTATATTCCATATCTTAAAGCCAAACCCAATTAGTTTTAGTTTTTTGGTATTAATTATTATACTATTCAAAATTTAGGCCTTTTCGGGCGGAATTTAGGATGAAATGAATATTCCTCATGATGTTTCAGAAATGGAACTAACATGTCCATTTATTCATTAATCAAATAGGCATTATACTATTTAGACAAGTAGATGCATAGTTTTAGAGAAATAGTTAGGAGAAAAGGCCAGGAAAATTTTGTCCAAAGTGTATTCGATTTCTTGCTTCTTTGCAGCTCAATTCAGAAGGATACCAGCTGCTATTTTGTTGCATTTGCATGAAATCCTTCAAAAAGGGCTCACATTGAAATTAACGTCGGCAAGCTGATAAGTGACAGTTTAATTATCTTCTTCCTTTGTAAAGCTTGAAGAACTTGGAAGTCCTTTTATCATTGCGCTTGCAAAAAGGTGATCTTGGCAATAGTGAAAGCATTCTTTTTTTTCTGAACCACGTGCATATGATTTTCAGCCTCTCCCTCTATTTGCTCGAATTTACTGGGAGTGTTTGCTTTCATGGACGGGAATAAACGCTATTGGTTCTTTAAGAAATGATGTGTTGGATAAGGTAACGAATTCCGTGATACCACATTTGATTTTTGCTAGCTATCGTTCAGTTCTTCTTGGTATCTGAGGATTCAAAAGAAAATTTAGGGAAAGAGAAATCAAACGTCCTCTTATAACTACCAAAAGCATAGTTTTCTTTGTTGAAAAGTTCTTATGAGAATTTCAGCACTTCATAGCGCCTTTGTGGTTGCGCCTTTCTAAAATGGGATATTTGAAGTGTTTATTTGATACTTGCGTCGGTTATAATCAGATACTCTACGTGTTTTATAAGCTAACTAGATAAAAATTTATTATTCAGTGTTACGCTTCTGCCAATTATTAAGTTAACTATCGGCATTCTATAATTTTTGGACAGTTTATTTATATTTCATTATTAAAAGATTTTATTGCAAAATAGAGTAAACATAGCTTTGGGAAAATTAAACGGCGCCAAGGAAGTTTTCTGAAATAAAATATTCATATGAAATTTTATATTGAGGTGGGAAGATAAAATGCCCACGACGACTAGATCCTACGACGTATTGCCACTACATTTTTGTATGTAACCGAAAAAAACTGTGTAATCTCGTGCTAAAAATTGCGTCAATTTTTATCATCGGAAGCATCGGCAAAGAAATGTTAGCTGCCACAAGATGGTAAATTTAATTAACCAAATTCAATTACTCGAAGCATATCCAAATAAAAAGATTAATAAATTTCTGCAAAATACTCAAACAAACTTTCCGAAGAACATACGTATGTCTACTTAATTTAGTATGTTTATTTATAGAAATTTGTGTTAGAAGTAGACATTTAAAAGAAATTAATTGTTTTTTTCAAGCTATTAATATCAGAGAAGAATAACTCCAAACTTTACTCATAAATTTTAATGACTGCGTTTCAAACAACTGTATATAGGAAATCGTGTATAAATTTATTTATTAAGCGTTTTATTAATCACATAATCATTGTTTATTTTCATCAAAAATGCAAGGTGCTTCGGAAATGCGTAGCCTTTAAAATAGTACATACCTGAAAAAAATTACAAAATTAAACCTTCACCTATTAAAAGCAAAGATTTCTTCAAAACTTGTGTTTCGATTGTTGAACCTTCGTCTGTCTGATGTTCTGGTACTCGAGAAGTTATTTTACCAGGTGAATAGTTTTCAAGAACAATCAGATTTGTTGGGTTTTGCACGAAATTTTGCAGTGGCTAATGCTTTTGATGTGTATAATTCATTTTACTAGCAGAAGAAAGGGTTCACATTATGGTAAGAATATGGTACCAGCTACACTATCAAAGCCATAAAATATGACAGCACAGTTGCGTAAACATTTTTTCACTTGTCTTATTCCATTTAGAAATGAAGTATTTTTCTTTATTTACTAGGTTTACAATGAATTTCTTTATCTAATTTAATTTTAAATTGATTTTACCAAATAATATTTCCCATATTCACTTGTGATACACAAATTTCAAAATTTTATAAAACAGTTCAATCTGGCCCAATCTCTCAGAAAATAATGTTAGATGGGTTGTGCTATAGCTTGTGTTCACTCATATTTTAATAAATCAAATAAGCAGAAAAATTTAATATTTTGAAATTAGAGAGTAGAATCCCGATGAATTATTTACTTACAAACTAACTGAAAAAATCTAGAGCAAACTGTCAATATCTGCAAATAGTGGTATTAATGATTTTCAATTTGTTAATAATCCTCTTAATATTAATTAATTAATTATATGACATTTAAATCATTTCCTCATTAGTTAGTACTTTTAAACGCCATCGGTAAACATTTTTATTTCTCCGTTCAAACTTAAAACTTTTCTCTATGGTCAAATTCTTTTCCCTCTTTTCCTTGTAAAATTGTCCGTGAACGAGATGAGAGGTAATTAAATTTGACAATGCAAAATTTTAGCCCTTTGGGTGTAGTCCATTAATTTCCTGTCTGAGATTGTAAACATGGCATATCTTTTACTTTTAATGAAAAACCACTAACGATTTTGGAGTAGCTATCCCTTTATTATGGTAATGTCCTATATCCGCCTTCAACTCTATAGCAATTAATGCTTCTATTTCACATAATACTTTTAATATTTTTTCAACTTGTATTATGCCTAATATTTAAACTACATGTCAGTTTCAATTTTTCTCCATGATTAATCAAATTTAGATAAGAATATAATAAATTCATATTATCAAAAATTTGTTTCAAACCCCTCCGCTTCGTAATCCAATATGACAGTGAGCTAAGGCACAACGTGAATTCAATTTGAAATGTCAAAATCTATACATTTATTTATCTAAAAGTGGAATAAATCTGAGGTATATTTAGCAGACATTAAAAATCATTTAATAAAAGATAATGAAAGCGTATTCTTTTCTGTAACTTTCATTTAAGCATGTTTAATTTAAAATTAAGAGCATAATTATAAAGCCCGACTATTGTAGCTTTTATGCCAGTTAATAATTTTTTAAATCATACAATAAATCAAAGTTATTCTGAGTCACAATGAATAGTGAAACTATTATAACACTGTTAGAAATTTATAAATTAATGCGTAGATATATTAGTGTTTTATTATAAATTAGCTATTTTTAAAGCGCCTTTTTAAGTAAGAAACAAGATTTGTAAGGATTATTTTCATCTGGCCTAGCTGATAATTTGTGTAAGATTACAATGTTTGTGGAGTGGGCAAATTATCTGGAATGTTTCTGTGCTACTGTTGAAATATACTCAAGGACATATGCAAGTGATCGTTAAATTACGCACGTTAGAATTCAACACTATTCTGCTATTATACGATATTTAAGCTCACTGAGGTCAAGTAAAATCATGCTGCTTATTCAACCGTCGAAAAAAGAAAAAATTTGAAGTGTCAGAAGAGGCGATTATTAACAACCGACCATGTACTGAGCACTAAAGATTGTAGGCATGAGTTTTATCATTTACCCAGGGGACGAATAAAGAAACCTGAATTTTAGAACGCGAAGTATGGAACTACTCATTAAGTGAATATTCTACAACTCAGCACAAAAATCAAATAACGCTTCCCTTTTGATAGCCACTTCTTATTCCCTAATGAACCTGACTTATTCGATTTCAGTTGTTTATCACAGTAAAAATCTGTAAAATTTTCTATATTCCTGTGGGTTTTGCTATTATGAGTAACATAAAATGATTGTACGCTTAATAACCTTTTGCATGCTTTTTAATTTTTGGTTAGATCTGGATACAGTTATCTGGAATTAGCAATATGTTGAAGCTGATATGCATGAGAAAATGTCAAGTGGTAATGCTAATCAAAGCTTAAATAATGTTTAAATAATCATCATTTATACCCTAATATATCGTTCGCTTTGGTTAGATAAGAACCAATTACTGACTAAAAATATAACCCTACATTCGACGACTTCTGATAGAATTGGTAAATGGAAGCAATGCAAAGCAAATTTACTTTCTATCTGTTACAACAATTTTAGGCTTCCTTATTATTTTTTATTGCTAAAGTGTCGTGTCTGACTTTATCATTATTCTGCTTAATAACTTAGCCTAAAGTAATTAAAATTGTATTTCATGTTAACTTGCATTTTAAACACTACAGTAAATCATAGTTTTTCATAAAGGAAAAGAACTTCTATTATTTTTTGCAATAATACTTACAATTCCATAGAAAAATGTACATTTCATTCAACTTTAAAGTCAGCCTAATTTGGTCAGATAAGTTTGACATTTGAGCATTGCATCCTGAAATCTGATCCCTTTGAAGTACCTAAGTGAATTAAAGCATTTTATTTCAGCCGAACTTCAGTGCCAGTTTTAATTATGCATTTAATTTATGTATAGTAAATTTAATTTCAATAATGTATCACTTAATTGCTGTTTTACTTTGTAAAATTATTAATTTGATGTCGTTCTTCTTTCATCTTATTAAATGAAACGAATCTTAAAGAAGGACTTTGGTTCTTCATCTGCATGTCTCATACAATCTGGGTTCTCGAAGTTGTTAAACTAAATTAAATTGTTACCTTTAATAAATATTGCTCAAATATTTTTTAATTTTGATTTGTTTGATTCATTTTGATGGCTAAAAATGCAAAATACCATTGCCAAACACAAATTTGATCACATCATCCTCTCCACGGCTGCAAAATTATACAATTAATAAGTGAAATGATCAATCATTTAATTCATTTAACTGATTTATAATCCCTTGATATTATGCAAATTAAATTACTCGGATACCAGGTATCAGATCATAAAAATTGAGGTTTGGAAAATATGAAATTTTGAAGTGAATTATACTCCTATTGAGACGTTTACAACTTAATGCCCTGAGAATTCCCTTTAACCTCTATAAAAATGTATCTTTGATCTTTTCACGCTTTCCACTATTTACTGTGTATAGATGCTATAATGTGATTCTCATCTGCAAACGTTATTTTGCATTATCCTGGATAATAATAACAGTGTCAACGTAAAAGCGGATCAGCCATTTTAAATTGTTAAAGATATCTTGCAATTCGCTCGATCTTTTTTAGCAATTATAAGTTCACCAAGGTGTTCTTTAATTTATGTTGCTTGTAAATAATTTTTTTGCTTTTAATATAAATGACATTTTGCTTGTAAGTAAAAGAAGGAAACACTTTCTGTTAAAACCGCATTATGATTTAGGTTTTCCTACTGTGAAAGGTCGATGGGTTAGATATATTGTGTTCAGAATTTCAGCACACAAAATATATTAATCGTGCAACACAAAAATATTTGATTGTCAATAAAATATCCACTTCCAAAGGAAACATTCCAGACTCTAAAAACATACACAATTTCATAAAAAAAGAAAGCAATTTATAACATGTCTAATGACATTGCTACAACTTGTTTCCCTTAATTCTATTCCTTGACTATTCTATAACATTAAAACCCTTTCCATCTATTTCAATGCAGAGTGTATTCTATTTCAATATGTTTTATAGCGTGCTATGTCTCATTTTGAAAAAAATTAAATATTATTCTTGAAGCTAACAAATATTCCTTGAAAATTATGTTCTCTCCTGATTACATTTGATATAAGTTTTTAATATAAAATGAATAAAGTTGCTTATTGCAAAATTTACATCTAGTATTGTTCTAACTGCTTGCTGTGCCTTAAAGCAGAGTGTGATTGAACAGTTCTTTTGTCTCTTTACAGAACATAATATTTCAATTTTCCTACGTCAAGTTATGTGAAGATTCTTAAAGCCACTTTATCGAAGAAGCATCGCTTTTGTGATTTTGGCAATATTGCACTTAAATATTTGTAAAATTTTTTGGCCAAGATTGTTAAAATCAACTCTTAATATTTTAGACTATGAAACTTCAGTTATAAGTAGAAACTGCTTGCTAGATTATAAGCAATGTAATTTTTAATTTTATAAAATAAGAAAGATTGGAATTACTGTGGTAAAAATAATACATATCTTATATTTTGCATCGTTAATCAAGTTCTTAACAAACAAGTCCTTTTCTGCTTGACGTTTGGCTGACAGACACATGCTATCTGGTTGTCAAAATACATGAAGCTTCTTAAATTATCCCGCTTACTTTATTTTCCTTTATTAAAACCTTCACTAATTTCTGAATGTATTGTTACTACTACTGTAACCCAAAAACACATAATTTTTTTATCGTAGAGAGCAATTAGAATTAATATAATGTTCAGAAAATGAGAGAGCAACTTCAAGATGTCAAAGAGTCTTAGTTCATTCGATTTTTAGATTCAGGCTGTACAATATTTGCTAAATGGACAGTTTACGTTCCACAATTCAAATCCCACGAATTGTCCTCTGAATTATTACGCAAATGCTTGTCCACAATGCTCAGTGCTCATTGATCAGTATTATTTATTCAAGAAAGGTCGATCTTACCACTTCAACCCTTTTTCTCCTTTAATAGAGGAGGAGTTAAAATGATCTTACACGATATTCAGCAGTTTATTGTCTTAACATGGCAGAGATGACAAATATCTTAATAAATAGTGATGACTACAAATTATTTTAGAAACCTTCATTTGGAATGCGTCTCCTGATTTTTCATGTATTAAAGTGCATAAAAATTATTGACCAATCGGTGTTTTTGCAGTTATCGTTTTAGAGTTCTTTTTCATAAAATAAATTTCTTAAGCGTAAAGACATCATAAATTCTCTTCATTTCACCTTGAAAGCAGATTATGCATTTAATTATATATGAAATTATTTTACTGATTCAAAATGGCATTCGAATCTTTAGTGGTAGTTCTTGCTAATTTCATTTAATGAAAACGTTTACATAATTCAACCGCATTTACAACTTCCTGTCAGATCAAGAACAGATGCAATGTGATTACTGCGCCAATTTAATTGCTCGTGGAATTTTAGTGCCCTAATTTTAAGTTAATTACATGCTGGGGTTAATATCTCAGGATTAAAAGAGACACAAGAATTAAGTCACTGCATATAATAAATAAAAGCAAATATTTTCCTTTTTTAGGAATGAAATGGAAAATAATTACCCTCTGTGAATTGCCCAAAATTGTTGCTTCCCTTTAACATATTTTGACATTCACTTCTCGAATCTTTTTACTTGAGGGAATAAGATATGTTGCAGCTTCTCGTCAGCCCACTGCTACTAGGTATGCTACAGTTGCTCCGACTCCAGAGGAAAAAGGATAACTTAAGCCATATAAGACTGGCCCATTAGTCAGATACTTAAGACTTAATTTAAACCCTATTTGTGTTATTGATAATTCTGTTTGTTCGGAAAATATTGCATCCATTATTTATATTCGACTACATATCCAGATAATGGAAAAATCGATGAATAAACCCAGGTGACCTCGCAATTTGTAAGTAGCGTTAAATAAATACCTTAACGTTTAAACAACAAGCTATCTGTCATTTATAGTTTATTCATTTTAATTATTTATCTGTGTTCCTAGAATAAATCACCTATAAGCCACATAGTCACTTACAAAGCGCTAATAGTATTACCACAACCAACTGACCAGAATAATTAAATCAGACACTAATTACGTAATTTCAGTCGGTTTTATACAATCAACAGTTTCTTATTTTATACTGAATAAGATAATAAAGAAAGTAGATATCATTCCATTAAGTGTTAAGCAGTATTTTGAATTTTTAAATCTATGACTAACTAATGAATTTTATTCGATGAAGGAGGATTGACAAGGAATAATTTTTATTTTATCAAAATTGATTACATATACGTTTATTTACCAGGAAAGATAGTAGACAATATACCCTTTGGACAAGCGGACATATAGCTATAGCAGAGGAAATACTCTGAGAAAATAGTCAAGGGATTGGGTTTACTGGAAGTGGGATAATTAATTCTATTCTTAGCTTAAAGAAAATATGCTGCCACTCTTCCAAACGATCTTTTAAAGTGATTGCACTGAATTTGATGTCAGCATTAAAGATGACATCCTGATATGTCTTTTCATCTATTCTTGTCCTTTATATGACATATAACAACCGATAATTGATCACTGGCAGTTCTTGTTAATCATCACTTCCAAGGAACAGTGATTACATAAAGGTGTAAAAGCATTGCTTTCTTTTCGGCAAACACTCGCATGCGTGACGCTCATTAATTATTGTCAACCTATAAAAATGATAAATTGATAGATACCAGTTCACTTCTAAGCAAGATTAATCAATTCACAGACAATTCACAGAATATAAGAGAAGTTTGTACCGATTCCCTCTTCCGTATAGTAATTTTCTTATTTCAGCTATGGCTTTGGCGACTGTAGTTTTGACTAGTCCTCGAAAGTACAATCGAAACAATGTGGCTCAAATAACTACGCGGAAGTAATGGCACACTTCTCTCTTATCTCATGTATTACGCTGATACAAACGCAATGACGCATTTGAGCCATTTATTTTATATTGTATCCTTCTTTCTTGTCCTCCTTTAAATATGCTGCGAAATGTATATAAAATATAAAGGGTTTTCTATACACTTAGCACTCTTTCCTTGGTGATTCTGATTGTTTGGTTAGAAGCTCAATTTAGTCAACAGCTCCTCGTTCCTATCACAAGGGAGACTAAAGCAGACATACTATCAGTCTCGAGTTGTAACAAACAATGTGAAACCTATATAAATAACTATACATTTCGGATAAACGTGTGCAGGTTTAAACGTTATGACTGATTTATCTTAATAAACATTTAATGATAATAATAATAATGGAGGAAATTGAAGGTAAATTTGATTTCTTGTTTGCTAGATAAAACTTTCACAATTTAACCAAATTTTGTCAACTCGGTTTTTTACTCCTCTTAAACAATAAAATGCCGAAAATTACGCACTGTTCAATTACTACATTTTTAGAATATTGTTACTCATTGGAAATTGGAAAATGAAAATTTTGCTATTTCTAATTGGAATAATGAAAGGGGCATAATAATTAAATTAATATAGGAAGCATAAATATTCAAACCTAATTGCAATTTTAACAAAAAATATTTGGGATATAAGTCTTAATTAATTGTATTTACTTATTTAATCAGTTTAGTGTCTAGGTTTAATTTTAGCTTAATTATATCAATTAGTTTCCAGGAATGCTAATAAAAATAATACTAGATTTTAAGCAGCGCTATTGCTCTTGAGTAAAAATTAACTTTTTTAGCCGGTTAAATAAAAACAAAATCATTTTCTTTTAATATTTTTCCTAGCGAAATTAAAAGAAAGTGACGCAGTAGGATCTATTAATTGTTTAAGATAAACAGATTATATTTAATTTCCAATTAAATAAGAGATAAAGTTAAATCAGATTTTGAATTATTTTTTATAATATATAGGTGTACTAAAATTTATAAAATGTCTTACTAAAAATGGGAAATAATATCACAAAAAAATGATAAACATTTGTGGGTTTGACCGTAAGATGTTAATCACTAGAATTTGCCAAAGAGTATTTCAAATTAAGTGAGCTGAAGAGAATTGTGCTATTCTAGCTATATTGGCATTAATTGTATTTATTTGTATAAGGATGCAGAAAAATTGAGTAGCATGAAAAACCCGGAAATACAGCGACCGATCAACCATGAATCTGGGAGTCAAAAGTCGAAAATTGAGCAATGCAACAATATAAAGTGAGTCCGTCTCTTTTGAAAATACGGAAAATCTAATGTTCCCAATTTCAAGTAAACTTACAAGTTCCTGACTTTATTTACCTACTTATTTTTGATCCCTTCCTCGTTTTATAGCTTATTTTACGTGTTTTTTATTATCCTTATTCCGATACTTTCCCATAATTAAAACTTTTAACTTTTTTGCTTTACAACGAATAGCAATGATTTAGACAAAATATTTTCCAAAAGTTGGGTTAATTTTTTTAATTCTTCTCCATTCATGTGCCATATATTCTAGAATTTTAATTAATGCATCACAATTATTTCCATAATGAAATCATTTTGCGAAAGTGCTATATTCTACCTATCGACACTTACTAATTTCTTATGCATTTTACACTTATTCGCAGCCATTCAAGGGACAGGATAATATGGTCATCTTTCATTTTTATCATTATGTGCTTTGTGGCAGTCACTATTTATAAATATATAATCGCATCTGCTTTTCCAACAATTTCCTTTTAAATCTCGATGTGAATATCTATTAGAAACAAAATGATCTTTTTATTCTGCAAATTTAAATAGTTATAGGTGTGATAAACAAAATCTTAGAACTATGCACATTTTACCATAATAATACAATAGTAAATATAAAATCAAACATTGTGAAAACTACGAGAAATTAAATGAAACTGGCGTATTGGTAACTAAAAATTTAATGTTTGGTGCAGATATTAGCGTATGGTTTGAATACTGTTTCGATAAAAAATGCAGTTCAGGTACAATTGATTAGAGATTACCAGAAATATTATATCCCACAAAAAAGCACGCGTATTTTCAAAATGGACATTTATTATTCATTATTTTAATAAATAATTAATAATATTGTAGGTTTATCTGTAAGTGGTTTTAATACATTGTTATCAGAGTTTATTAAAACTAATTTAGATCATAGACAATCAATTTAAAATCAGAATAATAAACTAATTCATTGTTTCTAAAGTTAGTAATGACAGCACTATGATAGTCAATGCCCCTCTTTGTTTTAATAACAATAAAATAATTTCATTTCATCAGAGTTCATCCTGTATAAACTCTGTTCTGCATGTTTTGATAAGATCATGTAAGACCTGCTTCATCAGTCTTCCAAGAAAGAAATTAAGTGGCAAGACCGACCATCACAATTAAACAACCAGTCAATAAGAACTGAAGATTAAGAATAAGAATTAGATCAGAAATTCAGAGGATGAATAACAAAATTTGAATTTTAGAATGTTAAGCAGTGAACTGTGCATTCTATAGCCCTAATCCTAGAATCAAATGAAGTAGCTATTTTTGATCTCCCCGTTTTATTACTTATACTGATCCCGTACAGTACTGTACTTGCACAATTTCATTTGCTTTCCCATAAAACAAAATTTTAAATTGTTTCTGCATTGATGTGGATTGTAAAAATATAGTAATATAAAAAAACGACACTAATATTTCATTCGGTTGTTATATGGTTGACAAGCATTTATAAGGATTACAGAAATCCACCATCTTCAAGAGGGAACAATTTAAATTTTCTAAGATTGGAATTATGAAAGATAATTCTTGGATTTCATTCCTAATATAGGTAAATCGCAGATATTTGGAAGAAAAATAAGGACAATTCAATATTAATCTCAATTTTAGAACCTTCGCTTTTCTAATATTGTCTTTCACCTAGGATAAATGATTCCGTTTAATAATGTTCATCTGTTTGTACTTCAATTCCCAAAAGAACATTTTTTGTCATCAAGGGATAAATTTACCATTCGGATAGGAAAACTTAAATTGATTTTGTATAAATCAAAGCATTTGTGGTATCCGTGCACTTATAAGTCCTTTCTCACTATGAATTACAAGCCTACTGGTTTATATCTCTGCTCTAGGTATAAATTGCCTATCGACGAACATGGGACGCGAAATCTCACTTCCACTCCTCCTCTCAATCCCGGTTGTCCTCACACAGCACTGACCCCTACCTCTTTGTCCCCAATTCCTGTCTCCAACCCTTCCTCCTCGATCGCCCAATAAACTTGTAGACATACCTAACTCTTAGACTTGTAAGCCTAAAAAAGATCATCAGTTCTATCAAGCTTTATTTGGTCTGGTTTCCAAAGTGCATTTATTGAATAGATTATTGCCTCTTTAAATTATTCATTATGACCATTAGTAGCATATTGTATCTCTTTTACTACCAAATTAAATAGGCTTAAAAAATATGCACGCATTTTAGTATACTCATCATTAGTATAGATAGCTATTAAGAAACAGCCATTTTGATATTGTTTCATAATTAAACTTTCCATTTTTTTAATTCGCCTCTTGCTTTTAAATTTGAAAACGGCTGAATTTGCAGATATTCATCAGTTATTTAATCAGTAATCCATAAAATAAAAAATAAATTTTATTGTGGTGTACGGTTACTGAAACTTTGTGGTTGGAATGTTATTTAATTATCTTTAATTAACTTGCCTGATTTTTATGTGTCAGATTCATATCTCCATTAATCAATCTGATAGTTGTCAAAAAAGGCACAGTTAAAAATATAGAATACTTATAAACATTAAAAATGTTGAAAAGAACGTGATATATTATAGTATCTAAGGGTGTAAATGTTAATACCATCATGATTTCAAAATTAATATAGTTGACGTATGTTTTATTTTAAAAAATTGAATTTTCTTGTGTATTTAGGTTTGAAAACTTCATAACTTCTTGTGATTGCTAAAATTTATCCATCTTAATACTGCAAACGTTGCAGTCAAATGACAAACAGCAAAATTTATTTTTACCGCAATTGCTCAGTGTCTTTGATCAAAAGGTCTTATTTAAGATGTAGTTTAAACGCGGTCATGTGACAAACATAGTGCTATAGTAAGCAGATGTCTATCAACACCTGGCGATTAGAAATGATTAATGGCAAAATCTAGCTCCACTACAGTGTCCACAGGCGATCCAGTGGTGTGTTTGCGTGTTTGCACATAGATACCTAAGCTGGTGTCGATCATCACGGCTGACATCGACGGGACATAACTGACGTCTAACGAAGCAATTTTTGTATTAAAAACCTAATTTACGTATTAATGAATTGGATTGGCTTACCTGCCACCTTCGAACTGACCAGACGACATGAGTGGCTCGACTTATTCTGTTTATTCGATCGATCTGTCGCCGGCAGACCTAACGTTATTACATGGTGACGCAATAGCAAACGAGTTCACCGATGTCATCCACATATCGACTGGAGACACAGACGGCAGCTCATGTCCTCAAAGTAGAGCAAGAATCCGACATCATTTCGCTTCGTTATTACACACAGAATATAACAGTATATAGTATTTGTATAGCAAATGATATTAAGGTGGCAGAGAGCTCAAAATTATGTTAAAATAAACGAAAATTTGATTACTTCCAGTGTTTCATATTATCTCAGTTGTGATTGAGAGTTCGTTGTCCCAAAGTCATTTTTGGCTGCTTTAGACATTTAAGAGTGTTGCAAATCCTTTTATCTAAGTTTAGGAGAAAGTTGAATAAAATTTGTGTAATATCTCAGATTTTTTGAGCCAAGTCTTACATTTGTTGTAAACATTTGTAACCCCGTACTTCACAAATAAGTTCAGAATCAACCAAGTAAAAATATTGTGTGGTGGCATCATCTCTGTATGCAGAGTTACAGGATTATTAGTTTGGATTTGTTGTTAGTACAAATCAACCTGTCTCAGCTTAATTCCAACAATTTTTTTCTACATTTTGGCCTTTCGTCCACTGCATAACGTTAATATTTGCTTTTAAACACACCTCAGTTATTGCCAACAGGTTATTTACTCCCATTAATTGGAAAATGTGACGACCCAAACTTCAAGGCAAGTGTCTTTAAGGGAAACATTCTCCAGATACGAAAGTGTCATATAGCAATCTGCTGGTGACACCAAGCTTATGTTACACCGATTGTGTTAACTTTTGTTTTTAGTATAACAGCGAAATTACTATGCTTTTATTATTCTCTCCTGTGAATATTTATACAGAGACTCACTTCGTAAGACGAACAATTTATTTTGGTGAAAAATATAATGTCCTCTCTTCTCAATAGTTCTTTCAAAAATGGTTTCAGTTTGTCAGCATACATTGATTTGAAATCGTCTCTTCCGATTTTAAAACGCTGTTGCGGGCTTATGCTTCAACTTTCACTTCGTATTCCCCAAATCACTAAATCAACTGTTAGTCTTGACAAATTCTCGCTAATTTCCTATTTTCCTCCTAACTTTCTAAAGTTTTGATCGTCAAAATGAATTTCTTTCCATTGTAGTTAATTCTAAAAATATACTTGAAATTCAGCGAACATCGTCAAGAAGTGGATTTTTTCACTTGGAAATGGCCTTTTTGCATATGAATGGGCCATTATTGGGTTGCATGCATAAATATGACTTTATTCACTTTTGTATCTACGTAACCCCCCAACTGTAAAACAGGTTTTGAGAAATTATGCGCGTCTGTATGTGAAAATTTAGTATGAAAATTGTTTGTATGTTTGAAACGTTAGTCTCCAGATGTTTCTCGTTATGTCAATCCCTTGCATAATATCTTATCAATGTGACGTATTATTAACGGTAAGCCTTGATTTCCAAACCCAAATCATGTCTATTCTTTTACAAAATAGCTTTTTAAAACTTGCCAGCATCCATCCGAACAGAAATGAGTCAGTTAGATTTTGCTAACATCCGTTAGTCTACTTTGGAAGGGCTTGACGGAAAGAAAGTCCCAAGTAAAAATAATAAAATTTAATAATTGAAAATCTTTAGTAAACATTCGCTGATGTATCTGTCTATTTTACTGTGTCTAGAAAAAAGAATATTGATCTTACTAGATTAGCATCTAGTTCTATTAGAAATTTTATTATAGAAGTAATTCTGCTCGATTGTATTACTGATTATCTGTTTTAGAGTTGAGTCTTTCCAACATCCTAACGGATTTATGCAGATTTATCTTTCATTTCAACTTTTTCGAGCTTAAATAAATGACAAAACTCTGGTGGGTTTTTCTGTCTTGTAGATTGCAATTTCACTTCCGTTTCTCTCTAGTGCGAACTAACCGCATGCAGGCTGAATACAAATTTTAATGCTCCTTCTTCTCTAAATCTTGCTTTTCTTATGCCATTTCTCAGGTAGAATTTATATCAATGTGTTAAATTTAAAGTCCCATTATTATTGGATTTAAACTTTATCGTAGCACTTTTATTATTAACGAAATTCTACCGGATGTAGTTTATTATAATTACAATAATAACAGTCTTTAAAAGAACATTGCCTTATCTTGATTAACAGATGAACAAAACGTGTATGGCTTCTCGGTTGAACTTTTATTTCTTATATACTTATCTGTTAGTAGATTCAGCTGAGTCAGGAATAAAAATGTGAGTCCAAAAATAGCGTTTTACACTCTGTTGTCTTCTAAAATGCACAAGTCAAAATTATTAGATAGTTAAAGTTGGGTGAATTGTAACGTTTGATAAAGTTCGATAAGTTAGAGCTTGAATGTTAGACTAAAAAGTATTGTGCAACACGGTTTGGAAAAAGGGACACCTAAATAATTTTGTAAACAATCTCATTGCAAAATTTCTTCAATTCACGAATCTGCCGAGAGTTTGTCCATCTCCTACTTTTAGGTTTTACGCTGTACCGAGATGCATTAGTGAAGTAAAAGTTAGCTACTTCAGTATTTTTTTCTTTGGCGGCCCCCAAGCCCGACATTCCAGTTCTAAATAGAGAGATAGAGGCAGGGAATACGCACAAGTCGGGCACCAAACGAACCTCAATTATGACCTTGAGATATACAAAAGAAGCCAATTATGTAAATATAAGGGAAACATAGCGGATATAAATAAGTATAATAATTACGTCTCATCTCTGTTGTGGTAAAAGTGTAAGCTGTGGAATGTTATATAAGATGACCTCTCTTCTCAGTTATCGGACAAAAATGAATTGAAGTGGCAAGATCAACCCTTCTTGATTAAATAATACCGGTCAATTATGTACTTAACATCATAAACAAGCATTCGTTGTACTCCAGGTAACTAATTGTAGAATTTGAATTTTGAACGTGAACTGCCACTTCTTAAATATTATATAACCCGAATCCAAAATTAAAGCGAAGTAAGACTTTTCGGATTAACATCCACAAGTCGCAATATCCTACTAACTGAAGTGTTTACAATTTCATAAAAACGTTTTATTTTTTGTCAGAAGAACCCGCTATAACTCAAGTATAGTACTACAATTAGCTGCATGCTCAAAAGGTTTAAATCATCCCATCGTTTATCGTGAATTTTAACACTGATTATCATGTAATAAAATGTTATTTTGGAAAACAAAACTTTGCTTCACACAAAAAAGTCTTTTTTTCTCTCCTCTTGCCGTTTACTATGTTATTTTTCCTTGACGTTTGAACTAAAGAAGTCTTTTAAGTGCTTTCTAAAATAATTTTTCCAATAACGTCTTAATTGAATGTTTTATGCAAAATTATTTTCTACCTTTTGTGCTTTCTCAAACTGAGTGCAATCGCTGCATTTATCCCTCATATGGCGAAATCAATTATCGATTTTTACTCGCACGTCGATTATTAAGACTCGTGATGCCAACACACGACTCCTGCTCTTTCTCCCTCTCTCCCCATCGTTCTTCATCCTGCTCCTCGTCTTTCTTCGCTACCCTCCTTTTCTCTCTTACTCTCTCGCATTTCAATCGTTGCTATTGAATGCACTCTTGCTCACTCTCGACTCCACACTCTTGATCTGAGGATTGCTGTTGTCGGTTGTTGGCCTTAGCTCTTAGCCTCTACAGTGGAAATATCATACGTTTTCATCCCTATTTTAGTCTTACAAATTCTTCATTATTACCACCATTGATTGTTCCGATGACTGCCTCGCCATTTTTAACCCGTTTTACAAACTCTTTCACTCACAACTGTATTTTCTATTCATTGTTCAAAATTCAATCAATTTTATAATGATTAGAAAAGTTGGGCGCTAGTGCCGACCCTTTTTCGCAATATTGCTGAGCTTTTTCCGTATTCATTTGTGCACAAATTAACTTTCTGTCTAGAGGAATTTCGAAGAAAGCTAAGACCGTCTTATGCATATTTCACTTCTTAGATAACTCATTTACTGTTTTAATCTCCTGAACAAGGAAAAGAAGAGAATCAAGGAGAGAATGAAATGAATTCTACTTCTACTTTCAACAACAACAATAATAATTTGGCAATTATATTCTCTACGTAATTTCTAAGCATTCATCTCATTACATCTTCAACAGCAGATGGTTGTAATTTTTATAAAAACTGATTAACAAATTTCTGCAAATGCAATTTATTCATATAAAATCACCCTAATTATGTGCTCCTCATTTGGTAATTATATTAGGATGTTTGACAAATCTGACAAAACCGAGAAGAGTTTATTTAATAGGGTTGCCTGAATCGAACTCTTCAAACTTATTCAAGCTGTTAAAATGCAGATGGCTAACCGTATCACCCGCTTCATTAACTTCTGAATCCAAACATTAATGACCGGCTTGTTTTTATGTATATCATTTCAACCTATTATTTCGGAGTAAAACTAGAAGACTACCAGGTGTAGTAAGATTTAGATGGACAGTTTGGAATTAAGGTGTGAGCACTTAGCGATATGAAATTTTAAATGGAGGTCTTATTTCTAACAATTATTTGAGTCCCCCAAGGAATTTGGTAGGCATGCTGAAGTAAACGGGGCGATAAGATCCAACCGACTAAAAGCGGTTGCGGTTATGGACAAGTTGTCAGAAAATGCAAACTCGAATAATTTATTGAAGGTCAGTCATGGCCAACTATTGATTTGATTCCTCTTCAAGTTAAGCCCATTTCACTAGCTCAAATTGCTTTAGAAATCCATAAGCAATTCGATTTCGAGGCATCCATTGGTGCTTACAAAATTTCAGTAAAATAAGGAATGGTGAACAACCGGAAGAAATAAGAGAACTCTTACAGCTTCTTCGCAGATAACTAATATTAAAAGACTAGGGCTTGTTACAGAACAAACGAGATGATCAATGTACCTTAGAGTGAGCAGATTTCAATTAAATCCAATATAAGCACATATTTTAATTATATTTTATACATTTTATGTGAAATTTGCATTAAATTATATTTTCAAATTAAATTTAAAATAGTTCCACTGACCAAGATAATATCCTCCTTATCCCCTTAACTATGTAACTTTTAAATTGTTTTCTTTCAATATTTCTGAAACACAACAAAATATGGTGCAAATGCAGTTGAGAAGGAGTCCATTTCTCGCAGAAAAATCTTGAGAAGTTTTTCATTCTGAAATCACGTTTTATGACCGGTAATCAAATTATCCATTCAGCTCCGCGATAAGTATCAAGCTAACAATAATTTATAAGTGGATTGGTCCGGAGAAAGGCACTTAAAACCCCCTCTTATCTCCAGCTGGATCACGCATAATTGATAACCTCCCGCTCCTTTTCTTAAGTTCTCGCGTAAATGACCCATTTATTGCTCAATGTAGATGCAGACTTTTAACATTTTCTTCATGAAAATTCATACCAGCACTTCAAGACAGAATTGGGATACAGGTATAAGGAGCCAGTAGGATTAAGTCCTTGGGATCTCATGATTGGCTGATCGGCAATTCAATAGTCATGGTCACAATCAGCATTCGGGTGCGCAGTGCCCCTGAAACACACTCATATTGTGGGTTCGTATCTTCTCCATTGTCCCACTACGGAATGTAAACAATTATTGAATTATATTTCCGCATATCGTTCGAATTGAACCGATCAGAGGATAACAGAGCGTCCGCTCCCCTGCATTCAGCTCATCAGTCTGTTATAACTGGCCAAACTGTTTATGAGAACTAACCAAGCACGCTTCGCATTAGAACCGCCTTGGGTAGTGAATTGCCCTTTACGTTTAAGTTTATATCATTTCTATGTAATATAGGGGTACCTTGATCACTAATTTTTAGGGATACTCATAAGTTCAAAGTAGAAAGACTGGTGTAATTGCAGTCAAGGCTTTATTGGTATATAACAGCAATCAATGTATTCAGACGGGTAGTGAGGGATGTGAGTCGGTGGTTATCGTTAGACACAGTGTGTTCTGCTACGCTGCACACAACCGTGTGCCCAGTTGTGTGATAGTCAGAATGAGTTGACATATATACTTATAGCCGTTCAGTAACCAATCATATATGACTGGAACATTGAGCAGGCAGACCGCTCAAAGACGAGTGACAACATCAGCATTGGACGAGAAAAGAGAGCAAAAGAAAAAAAGGTATAACCTGAGTCAGGTGAATCCAAAGTTAAGTTCAGGCGACTCAGCTAATGATTTCTGCGGTTTTCAGTCGTGAGGAGTCTTTGATATTGGAATAGGCATTCAGATCATGTTGAGTCGCAGTAGAAAATTATGAAGAAAATATTCGTCAGAAATGCTTAAGGTCAGGCTGACTCATCACGGAAGATATTCAAATGATTTTAAAATTGGAGCGACTTATAAATAGGAGGAAATCTAATTAAAAGTTGCAATAGAATATCAGTTGGTATATATTATTTTTATGCTAGTGTAAATACAGTCAGTAATAATTTACCAAAAAGATCTTCACAACACATCTTAATTCGCAGGAGTTAATGCTCGCAATGAAAGGAGATTGTAAAATAAGATGGAAATGTAAATGTCGTAGAACTTATTTCCACTTCCTTTCCATATACGTAGGTCGGCACGTTTTTTCCTAAACTTCGTGTGATTTGAGTCAAATCACAAAGTTTCCACGGTATGTTCTGAATAAAAAAGTTCTCTCATAATAAAGTTATGTGGACGGTGGCCACATAGAAGGAATAAGGCAAGTCACCCATGTCACTTGGTCAGTACGAAGGTGGCCGAAAGCCTGTCAACCATTTCTAATCACTAGGTATTGATAGATATCTGTTGTCTATCTAGTCCAGATAATCCAGTCCAGATATAAAACATCCATCTTGGGGAGTCGAGGCAACACCTTTGGTCAGTCATGATATTGTCTAGTATCTGTGCATTTCTTTCAAGGACCCCTGAAAGGTTGTCCGGTATTTGTTTTGCCCACGTTAAGGTCAGCTAAGTAGTAAAACATACGAAAATTATGTTTTGAGGGAACTATTATTTTCTTATAGGTAGCACGCCCGCTCGTAGATTTGATCACCTGTCCGCCTTTGTTGCGAGATCAATAGGCAGAGGAAGGGGATGCCATCGGGTCCTAGTAGTACATTGGAGAAAATATCTTGATTGTTTCTTTCGCATAGTTGCATTACATCAGGAGATCATAGGCTATTCGGGAGTAAGAGAGCTGTGTAGTATAGAACACAAAAGAGTAATAGCATCAAGACTATTTTTAAAATGTTATCCTTCACACTTCGATAAATCAAATCCTCTTNCTCTTGGTCTAACTATTTTTGTGATCGTCAAACCTAGTGTCCTTTCCGGTATCCACATCGTAGGTATTGCCGCTCGGAGCCATGGCAACCGTACATTGGTGATTTAAATGATAGTTGCGGACATACACACATGGTCGTCCTTACTATATATCCGCGCCTCGGGCAGCACCTCGTTGGGACGTAAAGTTGTTTTGGTTGCCACATCACTTCGTACGCTGTTCTCAAACATTGACCTCTAAATCCTTCTGCGGGGCAGATTGTCCTAACATGGTGAGAGGAGATGGGCTTAGATAATTAGGCAATCGATTGGAGCAAAATGTGGTAAAGTGTGGAGAATCAAATCGTTGGTTCGAGAATAGGTGTCTGGCAGGTTTCGTTTTCGTCAGGGAACTCCACGAGGTTTAGTTCATCGATCCAGTCTAGACCCACAAGGTTGCTATTTCGATCTATAACGTAGCACACCTCGGAGATCGTCTCCTCCTTGAATGGAGCCTCGCATCGCATCGATTCTTAGAGTCGCACAGCATCACCAGATACATTAAATACCGGTGGTGTACCATCAGTGCTTAGGTTAACGTACTTTCTAGGACTAACATTTGCCTGCAGTAACGCGTACCATAGCTCTGTCTTGTCTGGGTTAACACTCTCTTGTTGTTCGGACCCTGACTTGCTGAACCGCTTGTAGAAGGTTCTCGGCAGAAGCCTTCTTTGTGGCCACTTTTGTTGCAGCCCTGGCAGCGACGTCTTCAATAGGGCAGTCCTGATGACAGCGACTGCTTCTGATACTTGCCGGGTGGGGAGCGGGTCCTTTCAGTCAATAAACGATTGGTCATTTTTAGGTCATTTCAGCTTCCTTGCCATTCGGGGTTACAGCTAGCAGAATCTCGGATGAACTATCTGCTTCGGACCATGAGTGACTAGACAAAAGTCGGGAAACTTTAACTCCTAAATCAAAGTTTCAATTATCCTGCTCGATCTTTTCGCTTGTCAAAAGATGTCGTGGATGTCTCCGCTACCATTTCGTGGAGATATATCAGGCCTCTAGTATCGCGAGATATTACGTGACCACCGTGCGAAGTGCCACATCATCGAATTCCTGTGCAGCATCGGAGAACCCCGTCGTTTACGTCAAAACCGTTCATCTGCTATCACGTTACCACTATACAAAGTAAAGTGACATCGGATTCTTATCCCGGATCGGGGAAATGAGCTGCGGCCTGCGTATCCAGCCGATGTGTGAATTATACCAGTGAATTGCGTCGCCATGTAAAGGAGTTATGTGGACCGGGGCAGCATAGAAGGAATAAGTCAAGCCACTCATGTCGCCAGATCAGTTCGGAGGTGGTAGGCAAGCCACTCCGAAGCCACTTATTAATCAGTAGATTAGATTCATATACAGAACGTTCGTTCGTTAGACTTCAGTCACGTCTTGTCGTCGATGTCTCGACATGATGATTGGGATGTGTTTTGATACCTGTATTCAGTCATTTCTAATCACCAGGTGTTGATAGGCATCTGATGTCTATTGCAATATCTTACTTGTCTTTCTCTCTCCTAAAGTTCTATTAGCTAAATAGGGAATAGGTTTTGCAATAATTAGTCCATTCATTAGTCATATTGCAGGCCAATCCTGCAACTTTTCTTCACATTTTATCACTTAAATTTTGTTGCAGTGCCTTGAAACAAATAAAATAAACAATTTATTACAAGTCGTAGAGAGGTTTTGAGACACGTAAGCTTATATAATTTCAATAATTAACCAACAACGTTCTACTTAACAACCGAAACATTAATAATTTAATTGCTTTCAAGATAATATAGTGGAGCTATTTGCTGAAACTGTAAAATATTAATTGGTTGACGTCTAAAAATACAGAACTTAAGTAGTGATGAATTCTGCAATTATAAATATAAAAATTTTATGAAATTAATTATTTAATTTTTTCAATCTCGATATCAGATTCAGAGTAATCTAAAAATAAAAATATTTATATTCTGGTCTGCTTTCCATATTCCATTAATCGAATATTTCATTTTCAATATTTATATCTTTTCATATATGTAGAACAAAAGCATTCTACAAATGGAAATTATCTGCTAACTGGCATTGAATTATGTGAAACTATGAGTCCATTTATTTGCGTATTATTTGAAGGACAACAAATGGACCAATGATGAGTAGCTAACAAATTCTGACTAATCGAAGCGAAAGGCCATCATAATGTGTTGATTAAACTCCTCATATTTAGCACCCTGGTCTTTGATGCCTTCTGTTTATAATGTTTACTTCAACTAATTTCAATGGTCATATACGGCAGCAGATTTTCAGCGATTCTGATTTTCTCTTTATTTTGCACTTTGCAGAACAGCTGACGGTGGAAAATAAAGCTTGATGTATTCGACATGAAGTCCACGAATATTATATCGATGAACCAGGTAGAGGAATGAGAGAAGAATACTAAGTTGAAATTTTATGTCAGATATGTTTGCTCTTAACCAATGAGAAACTCGGAACTTACATCTACCAGCTTAATTTTAGTTCTTTATATCTGAAAAGAAAAACGTACTCCCGAAATCCTTAAAATTTCAATGCTTAAAACATACCACAACATTACATGCAAATAGCCACTAGCGGTTGTTACGCAGCTATACATTTTATTTGTAAGTTATTATTGACATTATGCAGTCGGAATTAATCATCTTTTGGTTTAATTCTCGGCAGAAAGTACTCAAGAAATCATATATGCGCAAAGTGCCGGTAGAAAAATGAAAAGATATGAAATCTGTTTTTGTTAATCTTTATTATTTATTTCATTTTCATAAATGGCTCATATTCATTAAAAGAAACTAATTAAAGTAAAACTTCCTGTTATGCAGCATTAAGTTAATTTAGCAGCTTGGTTACTTTATTCATGTAAAAATGAATCACTAAAATTTTGTGCAGGGAAAATTTTTGTCTTAGGAAAATAAAAACCTATTTATGTTCGCGATTGAAAACACTTTGATTATGCAGAATGCAAATGAATTATTTTTAAGGTAATGAGAGCTTAGACATCTCCTTCACGATGTTGTTGAGTCAATTTTCTGCCATTATTTAAGATGAACTGAATGAAGTTGATTACTTTTCCTATTTCTAATATAATGTTGAAAATCAATACGTTGCATTGACGTTCCAACTTCTAAATATGAAATTTAATCAAAAACTTTTGGATAAACTGTTTCCTAAATTTTCTGATTTTAACTAATAATATGGGTTGAAATAGTTATAAAATAATATATTCAAATTGTTTTAATTCTCCATGAGGCTCGGATTCAACCCAACATCTTTTATTGATTGGTTATTTCAAGGTTAATATTTTTCAGTATCGACAATGTGTCTTAGAGATTACACAATAAATCTAGTACTATTTCTATTATATAATTCATTTTCAGGTCCTAAGAAAACGTGTAGTAGAGGAAACACTGCAAGCCTTCTTCCATACAATACTCCTACATCGGACATTTCCAACCGTATATATTATTGTTCCCTTATTTTCTTCAGCTTAGCTTCAAAGACGGAGCTGTCAGCTATACGTCCTACATCGGCGTTGAGGATGTCGATTGTAAAAATTTTGACTTAACATATGTGAGTGAATTCTATTCAAAGCTCTTTGTTGTTTGGCGATAATGATTTATACATTCAAATTGTTATAGGTCAAAGTAGCGTCGGAGGGACTGCACGAACGAATAGCAGGACACATTACAATATTTTCAAAGACTCTTCGTGACGAGTCTGGCAACGAACCAAATAAGGCTGCGAAGGGGACTATTATTTTGGCTTTTGTAACTAACCGAAAAGGTAGTTGGGTTGTCGGTTCTGAACCGGCAGCCTGGGAAAAATGGATATTTAACATTGAAGTAAACCCCAGCACTTCAGGTATGTGTCAATCACTTTTATCCATTCTAATTTTTATAGACGACGATTATCGATCAAAGATCGCTTCCCAAATCAAAGGAGAAATCCTCTACATCTTAGACTGTATCAACACATCGGAGAGTTTCCTACCAGAACTGGGAAGCTCACAATCCGAGTGTGATACAGTTATCGATTTTTCACTACCTGAAGTCTCTCCGTATCGATTCAACATCAACTATTTCTTAGGACCCCCTCAAAACAAATCCTTGGGTGTCCGCCGATTTTAATAAATGCAAGATTTTCTTTATGAAAAGTACTTTTGAGTTTAATCGAAACCACAATCGTTATTTCATAAAAAAACAGCAATGGAGTATTACGAATCAGAACGACAATTAGGGGTTATGAGAACGTCGCATTCTAGCCGAACATTGATTATCCATGTGACCACATTCCCAATCTCGGATTTTATTCGAGAAAGGACTGTGTATTTTGTGGTGTTTAGGCCTGAGGCATGATCTCGACGTACAATTGCCTAATAAAATGGAAAAGATGATCAAATTAGTTTGAAAGCAAGCATCAATCGTAAAATAATAGCGTTTATTAACTCTTAAATCAGCGGGACTTCTCTCGCGTTTGTTCGCTTTAGAGTGAAGATGTTGAAACTTTGAAACTACCGTGGGTGGTTTGCGATCGCTTAGTATCTGAGGAAGAAAGAGTTATTACTTGCATGCAATTCAGTCGCACTATTCGAGGGAAAAGACTTGCATTTAGGTTTGCCTCTTTCAATCGAAGGCCGAATTCATCATCCTCTCTACCCCATCCCCAATATCGATTGGAAAATCCATTTACAAGGTTAAAAGATTGGCGAGAGATTATCATGGCGCCTCCAATGTACTTTGGATAATTGTAGTACTGGGGATGCATCCAGTGGGGGATAAGATGGTAGGGAAATTTACCGAAATGTTCATATTTCAGGTTGTTTGATGTGGGGAGTAGATCCACGTCGTGAAGTGCTATCATCTGACTGGGTGGAAGAGACATTGTCCATTTCGAGAAGGTGGATTCAAAGTAATGATTTTCCATTAGGTCTGACTCCTTAACTCCGACATTTAATAGGGACCCACGGTTGAATCTGCAAGTGGAATGGTGAGGTAAGCTTTACTTAAATAATATAAGCAACATGCATTAACTCTGCAAACTAAGATACACGGTGTGACAGAGAAATCACTGTGAAGATATTTCAAGTCAGAAGCAACATCCAGTAATATGAGCCCCACAGGGTTAATTCTATATGATAAGGGAAGAAGACTCCAGAACACCTCTGCCAAATCAAATATTGTTGGAACTTATCTTAATGGCTTTTGAGAAGTTAGAGATCCAAAAGAGACGTTTAAAAATCCAAGAATATACCAAGTTGTCGTCACACTATGAAAGTGGAATGCCAGTTGCACTAGCGCAATGATGTTGATGAATAATTACAGAAGTATCTGATCAGATAGGGGAAACAACCGCTAAGAACTGTTATACAAAACTCAAGGCCACAGATTTTTTAATGAGGTCTTGAGTGGTTTAAGAAAATGCAAGTATGCTCTGAATTTGAAGCAAACCTAGTGTTCGTTCGTGTTACATAATCTCCTTATGTCTTGCCCTTTATAAAACACTGGATAGTAAAAGAAATTCGATGCTAAAAGTACCTCCAGACACATGATAAAGGATTGTTTCAGGTGAATCGGTTACGACCACTATAATCATTCACCAATAAATACAACCATCGATAAAAGACTTCAAGAGGTAATGTAAAAAATTGAACTTTGGTACCACCGAACATAGCGTGATGCGTTAACCGTTCGAGGACGGTTTTAATTCGATTACAAATGTGTTATAAATCAAGAGACCAAGTATTCAACGCTATCAAGATAAGCTTAAAAGCACCTACAATTAACCTATCCATTTGAATTGAATATTTCTAAGAGAATTTAAACAACATATCGCTGTTATTTCCGGTCTCAATTCTAACGTAAATGAAGGTCATCAAATCACCTACTTACATCCTTGTTATTGGTTAAAACCTAGTTTTTTCTAAGGTTGCGAGATACGTTTTGTTCTGCTGCGCTAAACGAGCACTCACTCATGCCTAATGTTAGGTAAAATAGGATATTTCTATCCAAAAGAAATGTTTATTAACTATTTACAAATTTCACATATTTGTCAAAATGCATTAAAATTATCGACCGCTGCTTAGCAAAATTTTCAACAAATTTCGAAGTTTGCTTGATCCCGTATTATTATTTAATTCGGGGATTTTGTGGATATTTGGGAGACTCATAAGGTTTTAACGTGAAGCTGCAAGGAGTTAAGATGATGAATCTCACATGTGATTCAGCTCCCACTGATTCTGACGCCATGCTCACGCGTATGGTGCACAAAATGTCTGCATCAATACCTCAATCCGCACAATTTGTGCCACAGATGAGTCCTCCGTCGAAGACAACTTTCACCTTGTCCATGCCGCTAAAGCTGGCAGTAACGGTTTAAACAATGCCGAAAAAGTTGGACACGAAGAAGGCTGCTACCCACAGACCTCCGCCAGAACTCCCGATTCGTCTACCAACAATATGGCCAAAACTAAGCAAGGGCAAATTCAGCCAACTTCCCATAAGAATCGCCGCTATAAACCTAAACCACAATACCTCAGATCGAAAGGCTACCTTCCGTATCGACATCAAGCAAAGAGGGAAATGGATGATTCTACGGATCAACGGAGTTCAGGTTCGTCTACAGGTAGACACTGCTTCGGATATAACCACAATCTCAAGGAAACTGTGGAAAACATTGAATCGTCCAAAATTACAATTTGTGTCTTTATTTGCGATCAGTACACACGGCGGGTCTGTCAAACTGACAGAGAAACTAAGCTGTAACTTGACCTACCAGGACATTAATATCTCAACAAAACCTTACGTAGCAAACTCAACTTAATCTGCTTGGTCTTTTAGATTTGCCCATAAATGCAATCTACAATCGTGTTCATTCACAGCAGAGATGACGGTCAAGTGTCTCCCCGAGGTATTTCAAAGTCTTGATATTTTTAACCATACTAAAGCGACATTAAAACTGACGCCGAATGGTCAACCAATTTTCCGTCCTAGGCGGCCAGTTCCACTAGCAGCCTTGCCTATGGTGAATGAAGGACCTGTCTGGAACAGAGAGGCGTTCTAAAATCCGTTTCTTATTCAAAATGAGCTGCACTGTTGATGTTGTTCGGAAAACAAATGAAACTATCCGATTGTGTGCTGACTATTCTATCGGCCTGAATGCCGCATGGGAATACAAATGTCATCCACTACCAGTTCCTGATGACATCCCCTCGATACTGAGTGGTGGTAAAAGCTTTGCAAAGTTTGATTTAACAGGGGTTTATTTGCAAATCGAAGTTGCGTCAAAGTCACGAGAACTCTGACAATTAATACAGATCGTGGCCTATATCAATATAACAGACTTCCATTCGGTGTCAAGACAGCACCTACTGTTTGCCAACAAATAATGGATACAATGATACCGGGCCTCTGGCATTGCTGCATACCTAGACATAATTGTTATAGGCCGCTCTCAGCACGAGCTTTAGGAACGTGTCATCGTATTTCTTAAGTGTATAGAGGAGTATGCCTTCCATCTTCAAGCAGAGAAATGTACATCCTCTGTACTCTCTATTAAATATCTTTGATGAAAGTGACCGCCGTCCGAATCCTGCAAAGCTTCAGGCAATTACAGAATTGCCACAGCCTACGGACATTACCACATTAAGTTCCTTACTGAGTCTCATCAGCTACTACAGTACATTTCTGTACTAGTACAGTATTATTACAATGCATAATATTTGGCTCCTCCAAATGAGTCGAAGAGAAAAGATAATAAGTGGAACTGGACTCCTAAATGTGAGGAAGCTTTCACAAAGCTAAAGGATATGCTCATCTCTGATATGTTGCTTTCTCATTACAATCCGAATCTACCGATCACAGTGGCTGCAGATGCTTCGAACTATGGCGTCGGTGCGGTCATCCCTCATGTCTTCCCTGATGGCTCCTTTCTAACATTTCCGCTGTTAGAAAGTTCAGTAAATTCCTCCATGTTCAGTACTTCACACTACTAACGGATCATAAACCATTTCTCCCAATCTTTGCATCCGAAAGGGTATTCCAGTTTATACTGTAAGCCGACTTCAGCGTTGGTCGACCGTACTTTCCGGCTATGATTTCGATATAGAATATCGGAACACAGCAGAATTCTAATAAGCCGACTATCATTCTCGTCTCATCTACAACCAAAAATGCGCTGACGAGGAAACTGTCATTGTAAGTGTGGCTATGGAAGATGATACGTAGTTTTATTCGATGCTGTACACAAACTTCAAACAACTGCAAGTGATGTACAAGATGCGACAGCCAAAGATTCAGTGCTGAAGAAGGCCATGAAATACGTTCGCACAGGATGGCCAAAATCAAACCAAGGGGGCGATCGTCTGCAGCTTGATAGACGGAGTGATAATCCTTCTGTGGTTAATTTATTCCTAATGTTTGCAAATCGTATCGTTGTTCCCTCAGCACTCAAGCGAGTTGCATTAAAAGAATTCCATAGCAGTCATCCAAGTGTTAGCCGCATGAGATCTGTTGCAAGAACGTTTGCATACTGGCCTGGAATGGACCAAAGTAGCTGTTCAAAAATGTTCTTAATGCCAGCAAGCGAGAAAGGTTCCCCCACACCAGAAACTTATTCTCTACCCTTAAACTGCAGCCCCATGGTCCCGCATACTCTTGGATTTTGCTGAACTTATCATAACTTATTGCAGTAGATTCGCACTCAAAGTTGCTTGAAGTTATCCCATTAAAGTCCACCACAACTGCCATGTTGACTGATAGTCTTCTTCATACATTTTCAACTCATAGACTATCAAGGGCGCTGTAATCGATGACGACACCCAATTCTCTTTGGTCCTCTTTCAGGACCTCATCAACATCATCCACGTCTACTCTCCATCATATCATCCCCATTGAAATGATCAGGTAGACCGATTCGTTGATATCCTGAAGCAGGCACTTCAGAAATCATATGGGGAGGAAATAACAGAAGAAATTCCCGACGCGTTACTTCTAATGTATCGAACGATGCCGCATCTAGTGTTAAATGATCGCAGCCCTGCCGAAATTTTTGTGGGGCAAATGCCTGGGATGATCCACGATGATCGATTTCCACAGGACCCAAGTTCCTCTATTTCATCCTCGTGCGCCAAGAATAAGACTCTTGCAACAGACACAACAGTTTACGTGCATGTTCATCGACCGAATGACACATGGGCAGAGGGTACCATTAGAGCTTGACGAGGTAGTGCTATGTGAAGTGGATGTCGATGACCAAAACCAGTGTGTCATCGGAACCGTCTTCGCCCCCAATAAGTGAAAAAAAAATAATTGAAACCGGGAACGAGTCCTCTGACATCAACTCAGAAATAAACAAAATCTTCGTTCGGAACGTTCCAGGAACCCCCTAAAAGATTTCCAGGAGGATTTAACATTCAAAAGTTATGATGGAAAACTTTCGCCGGGAGGTGGTGGATAAAATAAGATATTTTTATCCAAGGGAAATCAAAATTACAATTTTACATGTTTCTTTAAATTTTATTATTAAGTATTTACAAATTGCACATAATTATAAAATGAACTAAAATTATGAATCGTTGATTGGCAGGATTTTGAGCAAATTGTGGAAGTTTGCTAAATTCCGTGTTATTACTGAATTCGGGGGTTTTGTGGTTATTTGGGAGGCTCATAAGGTTATAATACCAATGATTATAAAGGAGGCTAGAAAATAACTCCGCAGAAAAATCTTTAAATAAAAGCAAGTGTGATGGAGATTAACAAGTCAAGTTCTAAACAACCAGCCCTACTCTCTCCCACAGACTTTACTGTGTGAGAGTCATAAACTCTCATGAGACCTCTGACCACATACACAAGTTACATTCGATACCAGTAAATTAATTTTAATGTCATCCATTTTCACATTAACCACATAAAATTCTCTAGTTCTACAAAAAATATGAAGAGTCCAATAGGTGAATACAATCATGTATTCCGATATTTCGTAATCCTATCACTCTCGTGTTAAGGTGACTGATTTAGAGACTAGTAAGAAGAAATCACATCATAGATCTACAAAGAAACTCTTAAATGATTGCTATAGTACACAGAGGTAAGGTTAAATCAAAACTTTTCCGAAGAGCATTTCAGCTGTATCACCACAAAAATGCATATCCGGCTAAAATCTGCATATGAGCGGAAATAGAAAAACTAGATTGGTAAAGTAAAACTAAACAATGAAATAAAACTGAGCATCGATCTAGCTAATATATACAAGATATATTTGAATTTCAGCATAGAAATTTTCAGCGACACCGGTCAACGTCTTCGTCTGCAAAGTCAAAGATCATGCATTAGATGGATGCACAGCCAATCAGCGAAATGGCCAAATACACTAATTAAGTGTGGTAATAAAGGAGGTGATAGAATTCGAGTTTCCCATTAGGGAGGCTCCATGATGCCACCCAAGGTGAACGTCAGAAAAGTTTTATTATTACCTAATATTGGAATACTGCTTGATAAGCAAAATAATCCAGGGGTTATATTAGTAAATTGACTGCACTTAACTAAACAAGGGGGAAGAAGTAGGAAATTACCTTCAAATGAGATAAAGTATGGCAAGATTCAAAGCCTTTCACGAGAGAAATTAGGCTATTCTTCTTAACTCATTCACCTAGAAATGTCAATAAAGCCATTTGAAAATTGAAAGAAATAGTTCTACGAGTTACTCAATAATACTGAAAATACAACGCATTCACGATAAGAATCGACTCAATGATTTACCTGAAATCGTCCGCCTGATTGATAATATAGAATGTATGTGAGATGCCTTTCTGATTCAGATAATTATGCATATGCGGGAGAAAGAAGAGAAGATTTGTGAAACGATCTCGGAAAGGAACAATTATCGCCAGCGTATGATTAACTGAATTCTTTTTCTCTATTTGAGCATCCGGTTGAATGATCTTCCACACGGTAACCATTAACATCATCATGGCGACAATGGACACACCATATTTCTGAAAACAGGGAGAAGATTCAATAAAGACAACATTAATCTGACAAGGAACCATTAAAATCATGAAAACTCACTTTGCAAAAGCGTCTAACCTGCATTGATGGAAGACGCTAGAGTAAAACTGCAAAGAATCTATACCAATGAAGTCCAAATTAATAGGATCATTCTACTCTCCTTAAATAGCTATATGAAAATCAAATGAAAAATGAGCGAATCATTGCAAAATAAAACTGCAGAATGGTATCACAAAAACAGAACAAACTATCAACTAGAAAATCAATATTTTATTTTCCCAAGACAGTTACATTGAACAAATACGTGTACAAAATTGGGTCTCAGGGAATTATTTCTTGTCTATCGAACAGGTTTCATAAGCCACAAGCCATCATTGAGGTAATGCAAGGTTTCCACACCGATATTTTTGTTGACATCAAGTCTAGCGAAGACAGAAGAAAAAATTAATATATTTAAATGGTCTGTGTGAAGGAATGGAGAGAATTGTGAAGGTAAGCAATTGTAATAAAGTGCACTTTGTACTTCTCTTTTTTTGTTGATAAGACTTAGGAACATAGGCAAGTGATACCATGAGTAATATTCAGTGAGCCAACGTGAATTCAGATAGGAACGCAAACTTACATTTCATCTGTTGACATAGTTGTGATTCCAACAGCAACGGCATGTTCCTTTCCTTCCGCCATAATTGCCACAACTGTATTTGCTGGAACCTTGCACAATTTTGCACCTGGTGACGTCAAGCCTGGACACATAATATTCGATCCATTCAAAACGTGCTTGATGGCACCACGATCTACCTGAAGTTGGGGCAACAGAAATGGATCTAAAGAACGTAACCTAGATTAAAGGACGAATTTCACATTTTAATAGTTATAGGGAACCAAGTATTTACATTTGTGCAACAACTTCAAGGTGGGAACAAAAGGACCATCACGTTGACGGAAGAATAACACCTCACCAGAAGGATCGGCGAACAGATCAATGTGATCATGACTAAAGAGAGTATTAGTCAAAACATTTCTTACCATTTAAGCCACTTAAGAGGCTCTTTCTTGGGCAGAATCTTGTCAAGATAATCCTTCACACATTCAAAGTTCTCTGTAACCTTGGACTTTATTGACTTTGAAACTGAATTCTTCGCAGTATTTACAGAAGATATAGATTCTTTTTCGTTGAATCTAACAGAATGAAGTTTGTCTTATTACCAAATTACTTTTTAAACATCTTGAACCCAACGAGGTAGAAAATATGATGAAAAAGGTTATTAGAGTAGGCTAATTTTTTACGTAGCTTTAGATGTGTTAGTACTGTTTTCAAGCTGATCTTTTTATAAATCACTAATCTTATATTCATTCAACTTATTTTATGCAGTAACAACCCATAAAACTAAAACTGATGGTAAATAATTTATAATCTTTTAAAAATATCACAATACTATGTAAATGAATAATGGAATTCGATATCAATCTAAGATGTTGGTACCGGGATAGAAGTTTGGACCAACTATTTAACCTTATTTGTTGTCAAAAATTAACCATTTCTGATGGAGGACTTCAAATATTAGAAGAATGATTAATTAATCCAATGATTGTGAATGTAATTTAAACGAACGAATAATTCAATTTCCCATTCAAGATGAGAAATAAATACTTACGGTTTTGGTATAGCTAATTGAGATAAGCATAAATATTTTCTACTTCTAGGCATGTAGTCGATAATCAAGATACTCATTAAATACAAGCGAATTCACGTTTGAGAAATCTGAAAGCAGAACACTTAATAAAGTTTGCATTTTAACTCAATCCCTTAAATAACTGTCATTCCTGTGGTTGTTTAATGATTGTGAAGAAGTGCTAGTTTCATAAAATTAGTGAAAGTACCAGTGGAATCTAAGCGTCGGTTACGTTTCCTACAGAGAAAAACAGTTTTTAACAGCTATCGAACAATTCGGTTTTGGGATTCCAAATCTCTTCATTCCTGAGAAACGCCTTTACCCACGTGAATTTCTTAACGTCGATAAAGGATCCTAATGGCTATGCTAAAAACGTGTGATTCACCATAACCATCTAATAGGTGAAACGTTTGCGATACGATATGATCGATGTTATTATACATATGAAAACAGCATGGCAGATCTCTCCCTCACCAATTGAGTTTTCATTACTGCTTCATAAATATGGTAGAAGCGATTATGACTTATATTTATTTCGGCCAATGGATCCCACTGTTCGAACTAATGCAGGACGCTTAGTAGATTAGGTTCGGCTTTCAGTGACAGCACTTTCCTCTTCAACGGACGCTATACGTGATTCAACACGGTCGTGAACGAATATGAAGATATTCACCATTATGTAGGTATCGTTAACCAATTTTGAATTAGTTTCCGATTTAATTCTCTCAAAGAGGATTTATTCAGATGTCCCATTTTCATTATTGACTTCAGATCTCCTTGTTATGCTGAGATTAGTCTCAGACTTCTGTCCATCTTAGATAAAGAACCCGATGTTATGGTTTGCGACCTTTTTGATGAATGCGGAATATTTAGAAGTCTCGAATCTAGTGCAGGGCCGTAAACCCCGAGTATTTAATCTGAAAGGACTTGAAAATGGCTGATCACATATGGACCTAGGGACCCACTGCTCATCCAATAATTATCAGATATATTCTAAAAGCAATTACTTCTGAAACAACGATTATGCACCGAGTGTTATTGTTATCGGAACTACACCCTCCAAAGATACCACTGCCAGGACTGCAACGATAATGGCCACAAAGAAGGCTTCTGCCGAGTATATTCTACGAGCAGTTCAACGGGTCAGAACCCGAATAACAAGAGAACGTTAATTCAGATGAGACAGAGTTATGGTAAATTAATCCAGGTAAATGTTAATTCAGAAAATACATTAACTGTTAGGCATTGATGGTATTCCATTTGAGGTTCATGTTGACACTGGCTCCGATATCGCTTTCATCTTCCCCCAGGTATTGAGATGCTAAGCCCCAAGTCAGTTACTATTCTCTCTAAAGTATTTAGTGCATCTAGTGATGCTCTGCAACTCTATGGATCGATATGAAGTGGGCCACTTTCCAGGAGACGATTTCAGGAACCGCTACGTTGCAAATCATATCATCCAGAACTAACCGGATTTATTAGTCATCCCATCACTGGATTTATGCATATGGACATCTAGTTACCCCTGACTTTTTATACGTGCACGTAGTGAATACATAAATTGATCATTTAGGTTATATAGGACTTACTGAAAGCAAATTAAATTCTAATTTTAATGCTTCAGCGCACTAATGACTTTGAAAGGACTTGTTGATTGATCCG
The DNA here is from genome assembly GCA_900708905.1 of Hymenolepis diminuta. NCBI lineage: Eukaryota > Metazoa > Platyhelminthes > Cestoda > Cyclophyllidea > Hymenolepididae > Hymenolepis > Hymenolepis diminuta. Next base: position 113,951 of record CAADRB010000029.1, on the reverse strand, counting down.
CCTGGCGCGTTAATTTACGATCTCTTTGAAGTGGAACTATATTATAGTCATATTCGCGCCCACTTTCTAAATGCCGGGCAACAGCCATAAGCTCAGAGAGCTGAGGCCAGTGATATTTCTTATAGTGCCGCCTTATAAAATTAATATGATGGATGCTATCAGAGCTAGCTGCTTATCTATAATTTGAAAGGTTGTGTGCTATAACCATGATTACCATAGGTATGAAATAAAGAGTAGGTTGTGCCGAAATTTGAGTTTAGTTTGTAGTGGCCTTATATCAGCTCGACGTTGGTTTATCGATTGTGCGTGAGCTTACAAGCACATCATCACCTATTTCTTTATTGATTATTGGAAGGTCTTATAACACTTCATCAACGATTACTAGATCATTCAAAAACCTATCGGAACGAGGGCCAGCAAGCATATAAATTCATCGAAATCTCTACTCGACATTAGTTATATTTTCTCTCGAAATCATTGCAATGACTACACTCTTAATGTTACTGTTTGAGATAAAATAGTGAATTATACTCAAAACACAAAATAATACATTCACTAGCAATAATTTAATATAAATAATTACAATGGAATACACTAGTTAAGTCTATCAAAACAGCAGATATCATCACAATCAATCTGTACATTCCTCTTCAAGAAACGAATTTTTACAAGGGCTTGAGAAGAACGATCGTCCCGTTCAATAAGTTTCCCAACCTCGCCGACGTAAGGACCTCGAACGACGACGAGCGATTCACCCGGCCGTTTAGGGACTGTAGTTTGAACGTACTTCTCCTTGACATCTACAATGATAAAGACCTCAATTAGATAAGCAAGGAATCAAGATATCCTTTCCCTTCAGATTTATAAATAATTCATCTGATTCCAACGAAAACGAAAGTAAACGCAGAAAACCCAAAATATTATATTAGACAATCACGGTTTTACAGCTTGTCGATTGATACAAATTAATATTTTTATCATTCTGGTTACCAAATATACACCTAAATACGATTCTTATTATGGTTAAACGGCAAGCGATCGAAACACGTTGTAATCCATTATCCACGTAAATAGAAAGAATCCCTAACCATTTTGAGTCAAGGGGATACATTTCTAGATGCTGCTTTAGTTGTAAAGCTTACAGGATAAGAGCGCATATTCTTAAGACTATTTCATATTCTCTACTGTCGTACCTATTTCCAAGGAAAGCAATGATATATATTTCCCAGGTAAATAAAAATTTTAAATAAATGGGACAAAATGCTAAGCTTGAAATTTAAATGACTACAGAGATACAAATTTAATAACCAACATAAATTAACAAAGATATATGTCCAACAAATACTACCAACAAAGTATTAACCATGCTCATTCGAAGTACCGAATTCTATGTTATGAAAGAAAAACTAAATCCCGTATGCCGTTTTTGTTGATCAAATTAACTAAATAATAAAACATGTTATCAGGTCTCACTTGACTGCACCACTTAAGCGTAATCATATTTTCGGAGGCAAATACCAATACCAATAATCAAAAAAAGACTGACATCCACTATCGAATAGTGATTGAAGTGTAGATCCAATTACTTGACAGACCACAGAGATGGGACAGTTTTACTTGGGAGAACATCAGCGTAATACAACTGAGATGCAATCTACTGATATATGGAATACTCCATGCGTAAACAACTGTATGGGAACAGTTGATGTTTTTCATTACCTCAGATTAGTTCTAGTAAACGCCTTGATTTATGTCAGTATCAGAGCCACCCTGTATCAAATTAGAGAACGCTACACAAATACACGATATTCATACAATTTTAATAATATCTTCAATAACTTACCGCGTAGTATTCGACCACCACTCGTTTCACAGGAGCATCGGACGGAACTGGAGGACGACATGGAAATGGATACCACCGTAACCTATAAAAGAGAAATGGTACTAGCTAGTATAAAACCTAAGCACATAAATCTGAACAAAACAGAATACAAAATCGAACTAATGAAAGATTACTGTGAACGAAGTTTGTGAACTGATTCCTCATGTCTGAAACTGAAGTTATCCATAAACCGTTTCGATTACTTAGTTTCATGACAAAGCATTTAGATCACTCGTTAACAATTAATTGTCCTATAAATCAAGCAATATGCACTGTAAACAAACAACTACGTGAGATCAAAGCTATTTGAATCGGGACCTGCACGTCTACAAATTAAAATAGCCACAGCGCTAAATTCCGTAATTAATTGTTCTGGGGATGTAAACATTATAGAATGCGATATAGATAATTACTGGAAATGACCATATAATAGTTCCATTAGTCTAAATGAGGAAGGAGAAAGTAGTGAGCCGCAAGTTGCAGAATTAAGACAAGAACGAAAGATTTTCGCGACCAAAAAGAAAAGTAGATGAAACCAGAAAAAGGTTGCTCAAAAAGAGAAATTTACCAATTCTAATGATAAGCATTGCACAAAAATAATGCATTCATTAATTTAATGAATTGCCACTCTTCTTTCTATTCCAGCTACCTTTTGAATAGGTCATAAGTAAAAAAAACTAACGCTACATAATCTAAAAACGTTTCAATAATAGAGAAAAATACCTTCTGAAGATAATATTTGCTTTCCTTATCAAGGTACCGGACAATAAGTCCCCTTCGGAGCCACGTCGACTTTCGTTCACTAAAAAAGAAACACATAAGTAGACTTCAAACAAACACGAGAAATGCACCTAAACACAATAAAAATGGAACATTCATGCCTATATGAAGGATCTTCCTTTCTACGCTTAGCCGAAAACTCCTCCACTTTCGCGTCGTTGTGGCCACCTTTTATATTCACTTGTGATTCTTTCAGTTCTGTTAGTAAATCCCCATTTTCCTTAAATTTTTTCGCTTCATTCATATCTGGAATATGAAAAAAAATTACGGAACGAATGCCGATCTAAATGGCAAAACAGCAAGAAGAGTTAGGTTAAGCAACTTACTCAAGTAATTTCCGTACTTCTCAAATTCTGCTTTAGTCACAAGGCGTACAGTAGCCTGCATCACCTTAACAATCCTTTTACTAGCCGCTAACTTTACAACAACTCGACCAATATCTCCATCCAATCCTTCAACCGATCCATATTGACCATTATGTCGGCCGAAGATAATCTGACACTTGGATCCAACTTTCCATGACAATCTCTCATCATCCTTGTCAAAGGACCGTCGAGCTACCTCACGAGATCTTTTGAGAACTTCAGGATCAGCGCCTAATCCGAGACCCTTCAGTCTAACTTTTGCTGCATAATCGCTAGAGAAAGGAAATAACAAGAAACGAGGAGTTCTTACTCTGATGTGGAGTTATTTTTAAGATCTTCCTCTTTCAAACCCATTCCTTTCAGCAATGCTAAACCGAACTGTTCAATAGGGATCTGTTCGTAATCTGCATCATCAATATTCTCTTCTTCCTCCTTAGGTGGCACGATAATTGCTTCTGTGTTACTCAAAGTTGGCTTCATGTCAACATCCACATTTTCTATGAGAAACACATGTTTAATTAAATTGAAACCATACCTGAATTGAGAGCCTCCAAAGCCTTTGTAGTTAACTCATCCGTAGGTTCAGGTTTTATGTATTTCTTTTTTAATCTCTCTCGAATGTTGGACTGGGAAACCCGAAAAGGAATCACTGGTCCATCATTTGAAATGATCACTTTGCTATCGGGAAAAAGGGCATAAAAATAAAATTTAATGAACGCACAATAAAATAAACCATCATGTCAATAAGCCAATCAAATGCCACCATGAAATATCGTAATAATTACCTCTTAGCAACATTGTCTTCAAAAGACGTTAGATAATCGACGGTGGTTTCTTTAGTTTCAAATTCAACTGTAACTTGAACTGGTTTTATTAATTTCGGTTTGCTGGCAGTTTTACTAAATCCGAATGAAAATTTCCCTGCACTATTCATGAAAAAATTAGCTTTGATAAAGATGTGTAAGACGCGAGATATAGGGCGCCGCCATTAATGGCGGCGAAACCGAAACTAGAATTTAAACTAACCAATCATTTCTCTTCTTCTTTTCATACCACCAATCACAAGCCACCCTATGGAGAGAGCCAACAAGGGCCAGCGTGGAAGAGCCAACCACCGGGAGACCTTCGGAGAAAGAGAAGGAAAGACAGCTCGAATAAGTGAAAAGGGCTCAAGATATCATATTTCGAACTGAAACGAACTGCGCTCACCCCGCAACTCCCGACGTCTCTCTCCAACCTGCCCATACCTGCCCTGCGGCTATTGAACCAGATTTCCCCTACCCCAACTTGTGCTACCCTTGGTGTCTAATAAATAGCTCTTTAAATTGACCTCGGTTCTTCTGTCCGATCCCGGTGGATCTTATAGATGGCTAACTCCAACTACCCGCTGCAGAAAGGGATGTTTAAAAATATAATTGTTTGACAATGAATGTCTCTCGTATTTTATCAAATCATTTATCTAAATATTATTTTTGTTATTTATATAAATATAGTATATAACATACTATCTGATATAGCAGTTGCATAACTAACAAGTTTTTTAATTGAATTTTGTTTATGCCATCCTCGTTCGCATTGTATTACGAAATAAGCGTCTTCATTTACCAGTACTTTGCTCAGAAGCTAGTTGCTTTTACCGCAGGTTAAATGAATTTCCGTTTGATAGGGATGCAATCGGCTCATCATGAAAATAAATGTTTAAAAGCAATACCATGAACATCTACTGACTTTTTATGAAAGCGTTATTTACCATGTCGAACTTGATTTCATCGTTAGAAGACCTGTGAATTAAGACTAATTTTTGACTATTGGGGAAATTGGTGGCTTAATACTTGCTCTTTAGCAAATTGTTAATAGAGATATGCCATAGCATCCGGGAGCTTTGGTAACAAGTTTCAGACACCCTAAAATTATTACTAAACCAGCAGAATTTCGCCAACCGTAGTTGAGCAGTCGCATGTAGTAATAAATTATGTTTCGACACCTTCAACGCATAACCTTCGAGTGAGAAGCAGCCGCGGACTAATAGTGGAAAAAATTGACGATACCCGTAAGAAATCAACTGAAGAGAAGTACGATACAAAAAACAATTAGCCAGAATTGAGGAAAGTAGAATAGAGAATCCAATACAGAACAACAAAGAAATGATCAATGATCAAACCACTTTATTTTACATGAGGAGTTTAAAGAACTTGGTAACATGAACCAGAAATAGTGGCTGTACAATAATGAGGTGTCCATTCATTGTCTGTAAAACAAATATGAAATATTTGTGACGATTTTAAACATAACAGTAGACGGCAATAGAACGGAAGAGGCCACTTCATTGCTTATCTCCATATTTGTTCAAGAGTTCATCACATATCTTTGTCAATTCAGTATTCTCTTGTATCTGCAATTTTAAAAAATGAACGATTACGAAATACATTCTCGAAAAAAAATATTGATTTTAAGTTCTGATCGTGCCTTTTGCTGCAGCTGGGACTCAAGACTATGAATCCTCAACTCAGAGCGTCTGATGGCTGCTCGTAATCGAGTAACTTCATCTTCATTAGCTCTTTTTGCCCTCTCAGTCTCTTCTGCAACTCTAAGGAAACGAAAAATTAATATTATAAGTGCAACTACCGAAAGTTAAACTGGAAACAGTGAACGACCGGGATTCAATTATGAAGCTAACCTAAGCAGGTAAGAAATAATTCAAAACGTTTTCTTATTATAATTATAATAAGATTTAATCGCTATATTTTGAAGACAAAAAAGATTTATTAAAAATGTCTAAATAAGAGCTAAAAATCCTAAATCTCGGATTAATTTATTAGGATGGACAGGGATGGCTAAAGATAATCATATACATGTATTACTAATGACAGACTTACTTGTATCAACCTTGGAATACCGAAATGAATACCGTCGAAACAGACGGGTTAGAAACCCATCGATAATCATAAAGTAAGGAGAACGACAAAATATACTAATAAATAGTGATAAATGGGGACTATTAAAAGGGATTTCCTCTCTCCCAAGATAGGAAGTGAAATTTAAAATCTTCCATAGATAAGAATGATTACAAATTAAATCTGTACTAAAAGCCTAATGGCGGAATACATTAAACTTAATTAGCAGAATTTGTGCATATGGCAAACATAAAGTTGCTTTTTTTCAAAACGAACATTCCTAATGTCAACCTATGAATAAACGTAAGAAATCCGCAAACAAAACGCAATTACGCATTCAAAAGCGAAAGAGAGCTTAAAATACCAAACGATAGAACGGGAAAATAAATGCAATAAAAATTACTTGGTCAATTGTTGCTCCGCATGGACTTTGAGAGCCTGATATTTCTGCTCCTGACGCTTCAACTGATCCTGATATTCTTGCGCGGTTTTCTTCAGTGCCTCCTCATTCTATAAGAGCAACATGCAATTGATGTCACTAACGGACAATATAGAGCTCGCGTCTAATGTGTCATAAGGATTTTATTTAGCAGCGATCAATTCGAGGTGATAAGGAAACAGAAGTCGTGATAATCAAGTTTCATTCAAGAAACGGCGATACGGGATAAATTTGTAGTGCCTTAGATTAGAATAACCCTAGTAGCCAATCGCCACATATAGTCACCGCTATATAAGTTTAACATTTCATAAACTGTTGATTGGGGGTTGGGAGATTTAAAAAATTCTGATACATGTGCTATTGAGGCAGCAGCTTATCTTACCGTTTTGAAGCCCTCGATAATCTGCTTGGACTTCTCGAATCGTCGATGAAGGTCACCAAAGGCCTTTTCTATTGTGGAGATCTCCTCAATAGCCTGATCTCGTTCTGCGATGATGTCAATGACGGATTCTTTTGCCAACTCCTCGGCACGAGCCTTCTCCTCTGCAAGCTGACGAAGACTTCGCTCATATTCGGCTATGCATCGCCTAAGGAGAAAATACACCTTACAATTACTTGTTAAAATGTAATTAAAAAATAATGAAAATAATACTTAGAAAGTCTGTGGATTTTATGAAGAAAAAACGCTTTGTAAACTCAAAAAGAGCTAGATATATTAAAAGTGACTTGACTTACTACTTATTGAAGTAGATGATAAGGCTGAGTTTTAAGAAAATCCAAAATGAAGTTATAAATACGTTAAATTAGCACCTTCACTAAAAATTCTGAAAAGGAGATGAAATAGCTTAAAGAGAGGTCGAGGAACTGAAAGGCGTTGAATAATTCCCCTTGAAAGCATTTCTAGAAATAACTGATTGCAAACTTTTACTTCCTCACACAAATGCTTAAAAGTTTGATAATGATTTAATTTTCAATAAATCTATTATTTAGAATCTAGATAGTCAAGGTAAATCGAGATACTAAAAGGAGAGATCAGTATAGAAACTTAAATGAGTGAACTTTAGATGAAATGAGGAATGAATTATTTAGCATAAAACCATATAGAAATAATATATTGTAAAGAGATGAGTTACATTAAATATGTACTGATCACACGCATGACTAATGATGGTAGTTCAAATAGCCATTATGCGTATGCAATAACTGGAACGTTTTCTGCAATAATAAAAAGTAGCCTTTTAAGGACCCAGTTTTAAAATGGTATACCAACTAGGAAATATTTAAGATAGTAATATACGTTTTTAAATAGAAGGTTCGGCTTAAATCACCTCTGCCGACGCATAGATCCAACTGTAAATAAGTGTGTAATTTGGTGCCAATGCGGAGTGTGAAGTTTGACCTTCGAAATGGAACGATGGTAATAAAGTACCAGAATGCAGAAATTTTGACAATCTTATGACCGAACACGAAAGCTGTGTGTCAAAGACATTTTAGGATTCGTCTGATCCTACATTCAAAAATGCAGCAGAGAATTTAGTAATGTACAAGTAAGAGATTAGGAAAAAAATTGCTCAAGACAGCTAAACCTCTAGTACAAGCTTAAAATTTGACAACAACGATTGCTTAGGCCTGATGACTAATCAGAAACAGAAAGAAGCACGACTTGCAGAGTAGATGATTTATAGCGTTTAATTTTAAATAACTAAGAATAATTAACCAATCCGTACCTAAGCTTGCCTAAGTTAAACGCTATACACATTTTCTTGGGTCTATAGTTCACAATAGTAGGATTGAATGCAACAATTATGCTTTGGTCTCCCTTTAACTTTACTATTCCTTTGTGTATAGAGGTTTTACAAGATCTAAAGTGAAAGGAGATTGATACCCGTCGGAGCACTTAGAGAAGAAGGGAATAGTCAATAGTAATGATAATTTATTAAATAAGAGTTTTATTTAAAGAGGCTTCCATATCATCCTCGAGACAAAAGACTCTAGAATTACGCACTTTTCACATAAGAAACTCAGTTAGAACAGTAATACAAGGATAGAATATATCAGCTCTTTATTTTTCAGCTAGTTTGACCATTTCAGCCATTTGCATAAGGGTATGAAAAGAAGTGCGCAATTTTGTGGGAAAAGTTAAGAAATTGACCCTAGGTACTAGTGAAGACATTAAACCCTACTGCAAAATTAAGAAGCTAATCGCACTTACATTTGCAACCCACAGAACAATCATTTAGGTTCGCCAAATCATGTTCCTTAGTACAAAAATAAGCAGCCCTGGAGCCAAAACCAGTTAGTCAGAATGCAGACAAAAGAAAAGAAAAAGAATCAAGACTTAGCTAATGATTCATTCTCATTGCCGTATGCAAATATTAATTAGAGACTGACGAAGCACTACAACAGAGTAAAAATTTTACAACTTTATTGCTAAATCGAACTAGTTAGCTAGTTTATAATCCAGCATAGGGGAACATCGACAGAAAGTGAGAGCATTAAGCGTAGCGAGAAAGTGGTTAATGAATAATTTATGGTACTAATAGACAGAGCAGAGATGGATTGGGTTAGAAAGTTGGAATGCAACCCAATAATGGGAATTAAATGAACTGTTTATAAGAGAAGCCAATCAATATTGATTGGCATAGATTAGTGAGAGAGTAACTGATGCGCATAAGTTCCCATTACCCTTTGGATGAAACTTCTCAAGCACATTGAGGAAAACGTTGATAGTACTTCACTTGGATAGAGGAAGGGCATTCTGCATTAGCTACTATAAGAAACTAGAATTCTACCTCCCTTCATGTTTACATATATTAATCAGTGTGGTTGGCCATCCACATTATTGGATGTTCATCGAAGAGCATCGATTTCACGATTTCTGACTTGGCAGATGCGCAAGCTGACCACTTTCTATCACTTACCTTTGAAAGAGAAGAAACAGTTGTCTGATTTCGGCAATTTCTTCAATAATTAGTACCAATTAGTGAGAATAAAAATTTCATTAGCATTTTCGCCTAAAGGATTCAAATCGATGTCATCAAATGAGAGATCTAGATCATCAAATCTAGTAACCAAGTAGGGTACTGTTCAAGAGACGAAAAATTTGCCAATCTTCAAGAATAGAATAAGTGATACTTTGGGAAATCATCAAGATTCACTACTCTTTACTTTCCAAATTTAATTCAACTAGAAAATATAGTTGTAGAAATAATGATGAAATGATACATTACATGAAATAATACATGAAATGATAAGGTAACCGAAAAAATTACTATAAAGTTGAAACCCATACCAAAAGGTGAAAAGGACATATTCTAGTCAAATTCACTTTGCAAACGTCAGATTTAAGCGTAATAAATGGAAATTAATTGATAGAAATGGCATTATCATAAGGCCGTTGATAATAATAACCAATAGCCGACATTCAAAGGCGCATCTAGCAAATAGCCATCAAATTTCAGAATTCTTCAAATATCTTTCGAAGAGAAGGTCAATATTACTTCCCATAAAGCAGTAACTTCAAATTTCATAGAAAATCGACTTCCAATATTAATACTCATAAACGGAATGACCGCAGCAACAATAGTTTAGCAAGTGTTTTAACGACTGATATCTCCTAAGATGCAAATACCTCGCAATGTAATACCTCTATTCTTCTGGCTGTGAAAACTCTTAACCGAAATTCCCTTAGATGAACGATGACGAGTCTCGAAACTGTCAAATAAATGTTGAAACGTCCCAAATGTATCTTAACAAAAGCACAGGGTGTGTAAGGCATCTGAGGACACCTTACGCACTTTTAGAAAAGCAGAAAATGGAACTCTTAATGGTTGAAAACTAAAATTTCTTGTAACAAAACAAATAAACATAGTACCTGTTAACCTAGGTCTTATTCCACATATCCTCCTTCGGCTTCTATCACCCATTCAATTTCAGTCCCAAAACAACAGCTAGTTTCCATTAAGTGGTCTTTATTCATATCCTCCATCCCTCTAGCTATTGCTTTCATCAGAGAGGAGGATTTGGTGTTATGAGAATGCTTAGTAATTTCCCTTTTAACCACATCCCCCTCCGCCACCCACCCCCCGCCCCCACAAGTAACAATTTAAAGGATTAAGGCCTGGTAAGTAGTTAGGAGGCCATAAGCTTGGTGTGACATGATGAAAATTCTCGACTACCCATCTAATCCTGGGTTTCCATCATGCCATGCCATGCACTCTTCTCCAAAATACGTTATACAGTGTTCTGAGTGAGTCAGAAGAGCGTTAACAATGCTCCCTTCTCTTCCTCGTGGCGGCCAATTCATCTCCATGGTTTTCATTTAGCACCTCCTTTCTAACTTTGCAAATGAAGGATCTGGAGACTTTAACAAATCTTGCAATTTCTAAATCCCTGTCTTTCGTTCTTATAGGCACTATTCAGTGTGTCTTTTCAGTTCATTAGTTGCAGTGGTATCTACCATGAAATCTTCTTTTTTGTCCCAAATCGCCTAAATTATTCAGTTAGAAATTGAAAATTATGATTTTTTCAGAACTTCTAGACCTATACAAATAAAACTAAACCAGAAAATTCATTATAATTGTTCACAGGGAATTCCACCTTCGCTACTTGGTTAATTGAATGCAATCGATTCTTACTGACTAGACAAACAAGAAATAAAGAAGAGAATGATCGACACCAACTTTTGATCGATTAAAATGAAAAAAAAGAGGAACATGAACTCACTCCCAACCTCACTACTGTATATTTCTCATAAGGCATAAACAACTGTATAATGAGTAAGTAGAACAAGTGTTAATAACCATAAAGAAGTTGTGATGAAATAAAAGATGAAACTCACTGCATATCAGCCACAACCGTGGTCAAATGCTCCTTATCAGCCCGCAGATTCACCAATTCCTCATCCGCAGAAAGAGGATGATGATCAGGTTCAGGTTCTGGCAAGGGGGACCGATTTCCTGAGGCGAGATCAAACGTTGCCGCCGAGCTGTTGCTGCCCCGACGCGAATGTCCTCGGAGCATATGATTCACAACAGGAGGCTTAACAGAAAGGGAGGTCATGCCACCAACAGCAACAAGAGCAACTAGGGCGAAAGTTGCAGTTTTACTAATGGGAGGGATGCAATTAAGCGCTACACCTTTTGGATTATGAATAGCCAATGAGAAGTGGCTCTTTATTGCTTAATTTAACAGGTTATAATTCAATAAAGGGATGAGTTAGCGGGTTGGAACTAGATTAGAAAGAGGGTGAACGAGGTCTTACCTCTTCTGGCATAAATTCCTCGGGAGGTCTGAAAGAGACAGAGGAAAGATAATCTCCCAGCTAAAAAAATAAAACGAGAATTTCATCGTGACCATTGAGACAACTTACGGGATATCTATGATATCAGGAGTTTGGTTTTCGGACTTAGCAGCTACAAAGAATGAGAAATTAATCAATATTAAGGAAAAATAGGGAAGAAACTAATGACCAGGAAATAAAAGCATTTTTAACAACTTTTGGCCTGACTCTCTCTACTCTGTTCTTATTAGAGGCTAAAGGATATAATAAACGCGGTCGTAAACATAGAGCCGATTTTGGCGACTCTTGTTTTCGCAATGCAGAATTGAGGTTGCATAATGTTCTCCCATTGATTTTATAAAATAATGTTTTTAGATATCTAACTGTCACTTCCCTTTAGAAGACAAAATTAAGTGAAAGTTGGAATTAAAGTTGTACCATTTGATTTTCCCGTGATTTTTCAACTTAACTCTTGAACTTTATTTGGTAAGATGAGTCACCTGAATGATCGATAATCGAATAAGGAATTAAAACTTTACACACTTTTGGTGACTACTACTGGACTAAAATAACAAACTCTCAGGCAATGTAAGAAAATGGAACAATGGTGACACAAATTTACCAGTTGTAAACATTAAGACGCAATAAGACTGAACAACTCAAATAAAAAAAGACGAGAGCAAGTTAAATATGGCCCACCATCAACAACTGGTCCTTGCTTATCTTCAGCTTCATGCGAATTGCCTTTGGAAACAGTTCGTTTTGGTGGAGCAGGACGAAGACCTTTAGCATTTGATTTTATTTTTTTTGGTACATTTTTAGCATCACCGGATTCAGCAACTGGTGGTTCTGGCTCAGGAAGGACTTCATTCACTTGTCCATTTACTGCAGGGTTCAAAGGGGGATCTTCTGAAGGTGCTGGAAGGTCAGATTCCGAAGGAGCCTCAGGTTGAACGGGAGGAGCTCTTCCGGCTGGTGAACTTGAGGCCAACTTGCTGCCTCCAAAGGCATTTCCAAGACCGAAAGGGTTCGTGTTTTCATCTATTTCATCCCAATTTATTTTATATCCACCTCCTCCACCAATGGGTCTATCATCAGTCATTGTACTTTATTATGGGTCAAATTAGCCCAGTTTTGAATATGAATACGTAGGTTAATTGAAAACCGCTTTCTTACAAATGTTGTTTTCGTTTATCTTGTAAATAGAAATTAAAATAGACAGATATTCATGTATAATATAAATCAATCTGATGTTATTGACCTATATATTTCTGAATACATCCGTGGAAAATTGGTTTCCTATTTTGATGCTAAATATACAGAGAAATCCATTGGACTCTCTTCGTCTCTTGCCCTTTTAATTATCTAGAATCATAATTAGGTGTCATTTTTAGGATAAAATGAAAAAATGGCAAAACTTGGTAACACCTTGCCGTTTTCCATTCTCCTCATGGATCTATTTGAAATTCGTACCATTACATATTTATTTAATCCAACTACTTTCACTTGCCTAATAAAACTAAACTTAAAACTAAAATTCTGAGATGTGTATTTATCAACAAACTCACAGAGTGCCAATTTTCTAACGTACTAATCAACTCTAACTAATTCAGACGCAGAAGCAATATTATCTCCATTAAATAAAGGCAAATTTCTCTTACACTACTGATAATGCTATATACCCTTCAAGATGGGATCTGGGCTACAAATTAGTTATGTAATTTACTTATTCAATATGTACAATTTATTTTACCATTGGGCAAATTCCGCAAATACATATGAATGCAAACTAACGTACTTCACAATTATGCACTTAGAAGTCTTCGAAGACATTTCTAAGTGCATGGAAGTGCTGAACAGATATACATATATGCTCTTCCTAAACTCCATTAAATGAAACAGTGAAGAAATGAAAAATTGAATGATGATTCCCCATTCCCCAAAGTAACTTCATTTTCCTGCAATGGCCTTTGAGTATGCACTTTTCGCCTGCTCTTTAAAAGTGCTTTTGAGACTCCATGTCTCAACATCTGTGCAAGTTCTTTGTCCGTGCAAATGCAATGACATTTTTATTCGTTGTATCATTTTCTCTGAAATGTCACATTTATGGCGGATGCCTTGATAACGCCCGTATTTTGCCTTGTATTCGCAGACAGTCTCTTATCAAAAAGTATTTATCTATCACAGTCTTCTTCTTATAAGTGATCTTGTATTCAACATCTATACTCATGCAACACATCCAGCTCAATCACCCAACCTACCTCCATGTCACCAGCCCTGAATTTGAGTTATTATCAGTCTTTATCCAGTACTCCTACCCCGTTTCTGTAGCAAAGATCGATAACAACTGGAAAGGACTATCTTACAGCAAACCTAAGAGATCAAAGGCAAGATACTTAGCCTTTATCCTCCTCTAACTCATCCCCCTACCAAACCTTTACCATTGAAGCTTGCATCTACTGTCCTTTAATCAAGTAGAGTAATCACGAATCCAGATATAGATTATGAGATAATTGTAATTACCAAAAAATAAAAAAAACATTCGTGGATTATTAAATACAAAGCACTTTTACCACTGGAAGCTACAAGTAACGACATTATTATATCAAGTATATGCTAAGCAGGCACAGATTGTGCCAGCACAACAAGAGGAAAAGAAGAATCAGGAAATTGTACTGAATCAACAGAGAATTTT
>CAADRB010000029.1:30347-67883 GCA_900708905.1 Hymenolepis diminuta | reverse complement strand
AGTAGATGTAAATCAGGAGCCGACAAATGGGAATGGCAATTGGGTAGGAACTATGACGACAATCCATTTGAAGGATTCACTCGCGGATTTCGAATAAAACGATGCCAATTGAGAAATGGGGAGGGATTTCTTGATACTTTTATTAATCAACTCTATATGCTTTTCCAAACTCAATCGAACAGATTCAGTAATGTCAGGGACCGGTGTTTTCCAGATGGTCACTTAACTAATAGTTCTAGGGAAACACAATAGCAGGTACGTCAACTGGAAAGTTAATTCCTGGTGCTTTTCCACCCACACTCAACATTTCCTCGATCACATTGGCATCTTAGTGAATAAAGTGAAAAAAAACAGTGAGAATCAATTGCTATTACCCAAGGTGAACTCCATTGAGGTGAAATGGCTGTGGACATCGCTGTGGGGAAGCTGAACCCCTTCAACGTTCCTTCATGGACCACTAAATTTGCTCATTCCGATTGTTAAATAAACCACTTGAGAACCTATGATGGTTATCCACAGGGAGCTCGAATTTACAGCAGTGTCAACCACTTCTAGCACCACCGTGATGTTGAGATAATTAAGTGTTAGTGATCCGTGATGACATTGATGAACATTTTGGAAACGGATGGGAATCGTTCCTTCAAAACAATAAAGTGCATTATTGGCACAATAAATACAACTCAAACGACCAGCATTCCAAAACGCGGCAGATATACTATTAATGGAGTCAAAAAGTGACACTTTAAATAAAACGTCAACTTTCTGAACGTCTTCCTCATCGCGAGGTCATGCAGGCTTCACGAAGGCTCGCAATCGATCTCCACAACGTCTCTAACTTTTTATCTGAAAGAGTCGCAGTGATTTCGGACATCGCTGCGTTGAACTTAAAGTCACCGCAAAGTCAAGTAACATTCATTTGAGGTCTACTTAGTTAACTAATTCTACTTATTTAAATAAACCATTTGAGGGCACGGGATGTGGCTACGGTTACTTGGGGTCACCGCAGAGTTAAGTGTTTTCGTGAGGACGAGTTTACTTAAGTCTCGTGGGTTTGGAATGCCTCGGATAAATATTTTGAAAACGCGAAGAGATTCATCCCTTAAGCTTATTAAAGATGGCGGACTCCTCAATTCGAAGGAGGATTTGAAATAGCTTATCAATACGAGAGGCCTAGCAAATATAACAAATGCCGATGATAAATCAAGGCCACATTGAGAGTTCTGCAGCTTTCCCTCCATTTCGGCTCTTTTCCATAATGGGTAACTTATAAATTATTATTTATTTAAATTATAATATCATTCATAATTCACTGATTAGATTAAAAATACTAACTTTAATTTTAACTTCCTATTAATCATTAGAAACTCGGTATTTTCGATTTACATTTTTAATCGTTCCTTCCTTCCTTTCCTCCACTTTGTCTTCTATTATTCTTCCCTTATTTACGAAAGGATCTGCGGTATACAATTGAATTTTCCATCAGGAGGTTCAGATTCAACGTATTCAATTAATCACATCATCTCATAATGACATCAATTTCCTTGTGCTCCTACAGCAAATGTTGCCTGATTTTCAGCGATTTATGAAAGCCCTGCTTTCATTCTAGAGAGTAGTTCGATAGAACACATTCCACATCACTAATTTAATCAAATATTATGAAATGAGAACTTTCATAAAGTTATTTTTTATCCGATGCACGTGATAACCTGGTACCATCCGCGTCAGTTTGACAACTACGCCAACCCTTCAACAGCTCAAAATGACTATAATCTAACTGCTGCTACTTATTTTGTTCAGTAGGTTCGTTATTTCATCTGCACTTCTGTGACTTTCCAGGAGAGACTGGAGGACGGTTACTCTTTCCTCCAGATCTTGACGCCATAAGTATCAGCAATGTAGATTAGAGTTGCATAGAGTAGAGTCCGTTTCCGAGTTGGCAGTGGAACTAAGCAGTGAATCTTGCCACCATAGAAATCTTTTTATTGTTATGTTGGAGGGCCATTCAGCATTATCGTTTGCATTAGGAATCCACTCAGATAAACTGTTAACATTGAATGCCACGGAAGCATGTTTATGTCAGTCAAATCCTCTGTCGATCAAAGCAATAACATAACCTCATTCTCTGTCCCTTTGATGATTAATTTGCAAAATTCAATTTTCGTTTAAGAGTTTCATTTTTCCTCCTCCGATTTACAAGGCGCCTGATATACGTCGAAATTATTCTGCTTTCCAGCTTCTGGAAGAAAACAGCACACAAATCGACTCGGATAAGATAGAAGATTCCTAAGAGTGGTCCATAGGTAAGATCAGTGTTAGACCAAGGAGTGTTATTTTATGTGCATATAAGTAACTGATGTTAAGGGACTGTTAACAAAACCTTTTCATTGTGCCTTTATTCCAAGATGGGAGACATTGTCTGAGTTTATGAATTTGCAAATCAGGCAAAGATCAATCAGTGCTCTCAATTTAATTGACTTATTAATGAATGTACATGGATTCCAAATGCAAACACTAATTCCATGCACTGAATTATGCTGAATGGCCCTCCAATATAACAATAAACGGGGTCTACCCTATGCAACTCTAATCTACATTGCTGATACTTATGGCGTCTCAATGTTGCCTTGATTTATCATCGGCATTTGTTATATTTGCTAGGCCTCTCGTATTGATAAGCTATTTCAAATCCTCCTTCGAATTGAGGAGTCCGCCATCTTTAATAAGCTTAAGGGATGAATCTCTTCGCGTTTTCAAAATATTTATCCAAGGCATTCCAAACCCACGAGACTTCAGTAAACTCTTTCTCACAGTGACACTTAACTCTGTGGTGACCCCAAGTAACCGTAGCCACATCCCGTGTCCTCAAATGGTTTATTTAAATTAGCAGAATTAGTTAACTAAGTAGACCTCAAATGAATTTTATTTGATTCTACAGTGACCTTAAGTTCACCGCAGCGTTGTCCGAAATCACTCCCCCGTTTGCCCTACTACCCCTTCTTTGAAACAATACAAAAAGCCCCTTTTCGAAAACCTGCCTATCATAAAATGCTGTTATCAGCTTCGGTCTACACAACTCATGTGTTTTACTTCTGAACTGTCGATTCTTGTCGTTAACCACCAACCCTAGTGGCTACTCCTGCAAGCCGTTTATTAAAACTCTGTCAAACGGCCTCTTCCCATCCCGAAAACACAGACCCCTTTGTACGTACCAATAGATTACATGCATTCAGTTAGCCTTTTTGATTTCTACCTGTTGGTATATTGAGGCTGGCAATTTAGCGGTCCAATATTGGGTAGACAGCTATCCCTTACTTTACCATCAGCCGTTTCATACCATGAACTAGGAGGTTTCACATGAATTGTAAAACGTTCTAGAATTGAGGTATATGTGAAAGAATAATTCATTTGTGGTTAAATTTTGAAGGGTCTGAGTGGAATACCTTTTTTCTAGAACGGTGCACTCCATTTAAATGTTCTTCATAGCCACAATTCCACAAAATGGTTCTAATGCGCTAGGCAATAGAATTTACCATGCAAAGTTAATTGCACACATCTCTGAGGGTTGCGATATCTATCCCATCTTGATATCTCTGAGTCAGCGTTTTTTCTGAAACCATTGTCCTGCTTGTTACATTCAAAGCAGAACCTGGATGAGTCCAGGTTTGATTCTTCTCCGGTTCTCCNGTTGACTTCTTCTTAATCACATGTTTGATGCCTGAGTCTCGTACATTTACAATTGAGGCTGTCACTCTATGGCTTTGCTAAGTAGTTAAGTAAGTGATTAGGGGTATTTTTGCCAAAAATGTTTCCAGAACCAAATTTATTCGTCACGAATAATTTAATTACTTTGATTGTGAAATTACAAGAAAATTGGCGCTCTTAAGGGATGATAGAACTATTATTAATTCGATCTGATCGACAGAAAGACATCTTCCCCTCGCTATTAAACTAAATGTCAACATGTCGGTCTGAAGAATCGGAATTTTTCTTGAGCACCGCCTTTTGCGCAACGCCTGCTAGGCTTAAAATATGTGAAAGCTTCATCAAATTGTAAATGGTCTTTGAAGGCCTTTGAGGTGGAAAATTTCAATGCGTACCGGTTTTTCAAGGACGATGATTTGCTTTTATGATGCTCTTTCCAAGCCACATATTTTGCATACCAGTTACAAATCGTTGTATAGCAGACAAAATAGGAGGCTGAGGTCGACCTCGTGACCTCCGACTTGGCGAAAGTGCACGTTGACCATTGCTCCACCAGTGCATTTCGAAGCTTCAGATTTTTACTAAATAACTGATGATAGGATAATTGTTAACCCCGTGTTTAAGTTAGCTCATCTGTATAGCTGACCTGCCGAAGGGCATTATGTATTTGCAATGAGAAAGGCGATTTTGAGGATCGTTTTTAAATGCTAAAATTAGATAAAGATCTAGTTCGCTTATCACGTCAATCTGTTTTGAAATTTCACCTATGCATTACTAATATTATTAATATCAAATGAAATAATATACTTACTTTGTTTAGATAGAGAGTGCGTCCTGGAAAATCTATCTTCTCTTAATGAGCCATCTGTTGAAACTCTATGAAATACGACCTCTTCCTCTATCTGCTAATACTCTGTGAGCGTCTTGAACGTCTCTAATTTAGTCGTGTTAAGGCGGACATTTTGAGGACTCTGGGATAGTTAAGCCACAATCCAAGTTTTTCCATTAGCTTAATACTGTAAACATCGAAGTAAGCAGTAATAATAGCAAATTATATGCCACGATAGACTCTGGAGTCAGCCTTGCATAACCTGACGTACGTGAGTGCTCTATTAAGCTCGATGTGAATAAAATACTACATTACGCCTGGTTCTCAGATCATATGAAGTTGATTTATATGAAGAATAAATCAAGGCCCTCAACAAGGCAAAATCATTCCTTTCAATCAATATTGGCATTCAACAAGCAAAGAAATAATCGTCTCAAAGAAAACAATCTTTTATTTTCTATTAAATAACTAAAAATGCTAAAGAATCTACATAGTTTGTGGTGTGGTTTGCAGTTTTAAGCAACCGCTCCCCACTTCGCTTGCTTATTATTGCAGGGTCGGTTCTTGAACTCTGCAGATTCCATATAGGGTTTAATGTTCGGGAGATTCTAAAATTGAAACCGGAATTTGTTTTACCCAACGCTCACATCTCATAGGTACAAATAATCAAATTCAAATAATACATATTTCTTGATTTTGTGATCAGTTTTGGTGTTCTCAAAATTTACCTCAAAACGTGTGAGATATTCTCTTAATTTAGGGTGAGCGTCAAGACATTTGGAATCCCACAAGACCAATTGATTCAAAAATTCGCACAGGTTGAAATCGGGAAAGTTTATCTGCAAAAGAGTTGACGAGATCAATGTTTAACTAAGCAGCTCTGTGAACATGTGAAGGTGGCAAGTGGCCTGTTTCACATAGCTTTAGTCTAGTTGCGCGTCAAGTGGGCTTAGGTTAAATTATGATATATTAGTCGGCGATTAAAAAAGAGTACTTTAGGAGAAGACTCACATTATCACCACTGAGCCATCGTTTATCACCCAGATACGATTCGAAAGACTTCAAGCGATCTGGTAATGTTTCTTTCCAACTAACAACCACCGTTTCCTAGCATGAGTCTAAATTGAAATAATGAGTAAGCCCTACGTATTCTGGATTATAGCAAGTCATAATAAATGAGGCTCTACAGTCCATGATATGATTATTGACCATTCTCAATTCGGCTCTGCGTTCCTTAGAGTTTGGGACTAGAAAACACAGAGATATTTTCTTACAAAAAAATCTTACGCATATCATGTTTGTCAGCCAGGTATTCAAGAATAGCTGAGGATTGAGTTAAACTGAATTTTCCGTCAATATAATACGGTAGCTACCAAAGTGAGTAGATTACTTAAGTGAGTACATACGTTCGGTAGAGCAAGTCCAAGAGTGTCCTTCTTAGAGGTCCACTCACTCCTATCAAAAGTTGGAGCTAAGAGATGTTAGATACAGCGCCATGAATTACCTGGTCCACAGACGTATTGTCTGTCTTCGAACTTATCTCCGTGATAATGTAACATAAGCCGACACATTTCACCAAGCTAAAAAAGAATTTTTTATTAAATATATATTGACAGCAAAGTAAAGTAAACATATCAAATACATTAATTTACCCCTCTTGTTTTCCAGTAACCAAGAATTGGTGCCATTGTGAAAGTGACGCGAAGAGAGCAGAACCCCACAACTGCGCCTCTGATATATAATGCCAAAGTGCAACCTTGAAAGTATTATTTAATTATAGAAGTAAAATAAAACGTTACGCTGACGCTTTATAAGAGCTCATTTTACTGAGAGAATGCGCTTTTTATATTTTATTGTAATGAATTACTCCTACATTCGGATATTAGAATAAAGAGGGGTACACAGTGTGATTAGAAATAGTCTAATCATTCATCATGTTAATCCTATTGGGTATTTACTTTAAAATAAATTAGTGCGGTGAAGAAATCCGTTTTTTGTTGCTCGGTGTTGGAAAAGAGTACTATGAGATCCTATATTATGACCTCTCCGCAATAGATATAACGGGGTCCGATGACGATAGACTTAAATTTATTGCCCTTCATCAGAAAAGATTAGTTGGTACTCGCATTAATAATGGCATTTAAATGGGGTTGTGTAAGTCTTTCAATACAGTTTACGTTGAAGACAGAAACAAAATATACCAGGATTTCGTTCTTGAAAATGACTTCATTAAAATTCGCGCTCCTTTTTCCTTTGCACCTTCAGGATATAAAATTTCGATTGAGGAATATTACTCAGGTTGATATTTTTGAACGAAGGGTTGTATTCACTTGTACTTTCAAAGTAAGATATGGCGGTGGCCAGACCAAATTCATTTGGTGGCATCAGAGAACGTGCATCTAGAATTCTGGATTGCAGCAGCAATCTCATTTCTATGTCTGTGAGGCGATTATCAGGTGCATAAAATGATTTGAATCTGAAGAGGATGCAAAAACATCAATAAGTCCTTTTGCTACACCTAAGCAATCCTCCTAAGCAGTCCGAATAGCCTCCTGCAGAGTCCTCTCTATTATCAATTCACTCCCAAATTAGCTAAGCTATGTCACAAGTGGTAAGAACCAGAAAGATGCTGAGTGGAGAGGGTTTATTGATCACTTTCTTGTTACTGTGACCCAAAAGCTTAGTCATTAAATACAAAACCAAGCTAGGCTGCAGGGATCTTGATTGCTGATTGATTGAGGAGGCCTCTCCATACACGACCGCATTTGTTCTCTACGCGACCGGTTACATGGCCGCACTTCTCGTGGTGAGCTCTAGCGCACGTGATTCAATCAGCCTTGTTAGCGTTGTGAACCCCACAAATCAATGATACAACTTAGGGTTAAAGTGCTGAATACTGTTGGAAAACATGCATTAAGATAAGTTCGGTTAGCTCTATACCCACTTTGGCTCTCCAGTGAATGTTACATTTCCAACCGGCGATGTTGCAAAACTGAATACCTAAAGCTCGGAAGATGACCTGTGATACTTAAAATGATTGCTATTGGTTAAGGAACGGGAAATATTTGCGAACGTTTTGTCTATCTATTCAAAAGTTGTCTCTCATAAGGTGGACGGTGCTGAGGATTTACGACAGGAAACAAATGTGGAACTAGTACAGTGGTCAAGACAAGATCCGTGGGTACTAGAAAGATGAAATATTGGCCAGAATGCTGTTAAAGTCCCATTCTTCTAAAGTTGATACCTCTAAATCTGTACACACATAAAGTGATTAAGACAACTTTAGATTGATGCTAGACAGCGTGTTCAGTGAGATAAAAGGCAAAATTTGGTGAATGATTCCCACAAAGAGTTATATTCTTCTCCTTATCAGACACCAATAGCAACTAAAAGGTGTGCATAAAAGGGAAACTTTATTTGCGGCTTCTTTGTGTCATCGACACTTGACAAGTGAAAGTGAGACGGGGGGACCCAGACGGATTACCTACAGCATGCCAAAGATGATATTCCAACTAGTAGACTCTTTTGTCCAGTTGATGAATAATACAACAATTACGTTGAAAAGGATGGCTTCAAAATAACATGGCATCATTTTATCCGTATTTTTCAATTATTTAAGTAAGAAAAAATGACAATTAATTTTATATGAAATCTTAAAGTAAGCATTTGTGACCGATTTGATCATAAAAAAGAGGAATTAATTGCCAAAATTATAATTAGCGATTCTGTAATTGATGAATTCACAAATTAAAGGAGTATTAAGAAGGATAAATCATAAGAAACGCAAGTCCCACCGATAGAAAAAACCTCGCTGTCATTCGAAGCACTACTGGATTGTGCGTCTCTAAAGTAAAATGATTAAGTAATAACAAATAGGAATAAGAAAATTTACTTCGACCTTTCCCATGTCCAAAGCCTCCTGGGACCGTGGCATGTCTGGGACCAACTGAAAGATGTTTGACATATCGTTTGTGCAATACGGCTTTCTTAATACCGTGGGAATCTACCATTGAAATTAATTCAAGACAATAGAAGAAAAATAAAATTAAAAAAATTTTCCTGAAATTGAGAAACATCCTGCTAAGTTCCCTGGTTCTAATCGACTGATATTTGAAATGTGCTGCACACAGGGCAAAATGCATTCAAAATTTGCATAAGAAGAAAGTATTTACTAGAAATTTGAGCTGCTTGGTATGCTTGAGTAACAGGAGGACAGCTTGTCAGAAAAGATGCGTGCATTTTATTCATTGGCGAAATCACAGCTGCGGAGCTAAAAAGTGAATTAATGAGGTCGAGCTTTTAATAAATCGAAAAATTTACAGATTTTGATCCCCTGGTCACTGGTTTTCAAGAAGGAACATTTTAATCACCCTTTATTGCCTCATTTTTTCTTTCCCCAAATCGATCTAAGATCAGGAACAGAAAGCTAGAATCTGAAGGTGACTAATTGATTGAAATCGAGAATGAGTAGCACTTTTACTTGAAGGTTTAGAGTTTCCAGTGTGTGGACCAACTTCGCCCAAATTAAAAAAATGCTCTTTCTTAGAAATCTGTGACGTTTACGTAACTTATTTTTGAACAAGACGACTTCATTTGAAATTTGGAGTTATAAGAAGTCATTTAAAGCCGTAGATTGGAAATTTTCTTGCATCCAGGATTGTACTTTCAAATGTGACTCCCATGACTCTCATGTGAGCAATTTTTATGTTTCCCAAATGAATTAGGCGTTCAATTTTTTGATTAATTTATCATTTAAGTAGTAATTAATCAAATTTCTGCCGGAAAATTAAAACAAATAAATTTAGGAGGGTGTGATGGTTTAAAAATATTTCACTGTGCGGGTTAGTGCAAGACCACTTTTGTATTGTTTTAATTACTTGACACCGTTTGATTAATAATATATTGCCAGGTCACGAAATGCACTTGAACTCTTATTTCATGGCGAATGTCATTGGTAGCATATGACAACTTGAGAGGCGAAGAAATACATTGAATGTCATCGTTAAAGAATTCCAGAAATGACCTGTTCAGTAAAGTGATGTTATGATTTTGCAAAAGGTTATAAATTTCCTTATTAAATTTTGTCACAAGCTTAATAGTAGTATTTGCACTATGATCTTCGTGGTTCGAAGAAAAGTGCATCGAAATGTTGAAACCAGTCATCTAAATTAACCGATTGGTTAGACGCTGGTCAGGAAAACTGCTATAGCCAGTACATGTCTATTACAACCTAGCGATTAGAAATGATTGACTTGCGATAAGATCTCCACTACAGTGTCCACAGGCGGTCCCGCTGTGTTTGTGTGTATGGGCATAGATACCTAAACAGATGTCTATCATCACGTCGAGACACCAACGACGAGACACGACTGGCGTCTAATGAGGAAATGTATTGTATATAAACCTATGTTACTAATTCATAAACCGGGGTGGCTTGTCTGCCACCTCCGAACTGGTCCAGCGACATGAGTGACTTGACTTATTCCAACTATTCGATCCATGTGACGTCGATAGACTCCATTACGTTATAAAAAAAACAAAAAAGGCCCGAATGGGGCATATTTGATAAATAGTGATCGCTTAACAAAGATAAAATAACCACCAGCATGAGGCTTGGATACTGGTACCATCAAAAGTGGTGGGGAGAAATGAATATTTAGGGTAATTTGATTTTTCAAAGTCGTTACTGAGCTGAACACTGAAAAGGACGATATCGTGACACGGTGCATGATTCACTTGTTAGACACCTGGCGACTGAGCAGAGAAGTTAAATTAACACTGATTTCAGAGTAATAGTAATACAATTCTTAGTTAATACAAGCACATTTTCCGGAGGTTTTCACGCTGGCGTTTGTGATGATTCTGGCACGTGTCTTCCACTCTTAAAAGCTTTTGAACTGGGCTGCAAAATCTAGAAACTTGAAGATATAAATAGGAGCTCTCGATAACCCAAATATAAGCTGCAAGGGAGCGAAACTCTCCAAAATTCTCGGGGACAAAATGGAGCAAATAGCAAATCTCGACTTACATCAATTCTTTGTTTCTAGATTGAAATATCTTAATTTCGCTTCTCCCTTTCTTCAACAGAGACGTGAAGTTAGGAGCTATACACCTGCTATCCAAATAACATCTTTGATCAATTGGATTAAATGATGAATAGCGTAATTGCAGTGGTGTGTCGTCGACGCAAAGGCTAACGTTTCGTGTTTACGCACTCAGAGATAAAGAGGTCGATGCTAATGCGGAAAGTCAATCGCACTGGTTGATTTTGGTCAACATGATGCGCAACTGAATGCCAGTTTCTCATCAGAGCGGCACTTCAATTAGTCTGAAGTCTTAACAAAATTATTAAGAGTATGTAATTGGGTTTGGAATATCATGGTCATGTTAGTTTGTACATGTGATCTAATGAGGAAAAGTTATTGCGGTAAACTTTCAATAATAATTCACATTAATAAAATTCTTTGAAGTAATCGCGATGAATAATGAAAGGAGAATATAACTGGACAAGAGAATTAACTCCTCAATTTCAATCTCAAATGAGTGAGAATTATTTCTAGGCATTTCATTAAATAGTCACAGTAAAGACAGCCCGATTGGCTGTTTGCTTGTCCATCAAGAAGTATGCGTAGTTGGCGTACCTTCTACTTTGAGGAAATGCATTATTTAAAGTCACTTACGGCATCTTGTAAATGTACATGTAAAAATTGCCGCAGATTCAAATCTTGACGTTGTTAGACACCACCACAAAGGGATCAGTACTGAAAGTAGGAAGAAAACAACTTGAGGTGCATGATTGAGCTCAAAACCGCATTTGATGTGGTGAATAAAATGAATGACATGGCTAAATATGGTCAAAATGTAGATTACTTACTTAGAATGAGATTCAAATGTCTTCAAACACCGTAAATAGACTTGTTGGAGGTATAAGTACAAGGCATCAGCTAATGGCAGCCAATCACGATACCGATGATCTGGTAGATTGAGTAGAGGATAAAGCAAAATTTGTTGAACACAACAGTTAAGAATCGAGTTAGGTAGAGAAAGGGAGGGAGCAGAAGAACACTAACGAAAAATTGAGCGAATGATAAGGTAGACAAATATGGGAAGAGCGCGAGAATCAAGCGTCAACCTCTAATCCTTGTAACCTACGTTTAGTAGAATTTTAGAGTCTAAATATGAGTTATTGGGGAAAAGGCGAGTTCAGATCGTTAGTCAATATTCTCCAGCTGAAAAGTTTGAGAAAATTTCAGGTAAGCGAAAGAGTGTAAACGTGAATTCTTTGACTTAACAATGCATGAGTGCGAAATCACTTGGCCAGACCCCCTCAGGATGAGTGAATATGAGTGATTATAATATGATAAGCGTTTATTTTATATTTGACTATCAATTTAACTTAATCAACTGCACTTTGCAAACGTAAATTCACTCGGAAAACAGGAGGTACTTCCTGAGATCCGAGTGTCCGAACAGGGACAATACCCAATGAGTAAAAAGAGTACAATCTGAATCCAAAGTCCCAATTTTGATGCCCTGCCTTTGTGTCTGCACCTATTTGACCCCCTCCTTTTATTCCCTATTGGACGTCTTTCCTGTTCCCTTAGTCTAATGCCCTAGACAATGACAAATACAAATCTGTGGATATTAAGTAACATATACATTTGATGATAAATTAATTTGTTGGCTCTTGCCAAATTAGGCTGGTCCTCAGTAAAGATGTTAACTGAGGTTACTATGTTGAGCCATGAAACGATACTTCTAATAAAGACAAAATTCTTTCATCAATAATTATTAATAAATTTCTGTGCATATTTTAAAGATGATGTTATACACAGAAGCTTGTCACTTACATGTGAAAATGGTCACATTTGGGGAACTCATCTACTGAAAATGCAGTTTAATTAGTTAATTCACATCTTTTCTTGTTATCAACACTGAGTGGAAAGTAATCATCTCACATTGGCCTGCAGTCTGTGTTTCCTCAACGTTAGTACAACGGTAAGCGTAAGCAACAGCGTCACGCAAGATGTATCAGAGTACTAATTAGCAATAGTTCTGGTTTAGACTCGTTCAAACGTGCTGTAATCCACTTTCCTCTCCGTTCGCCTATGATATTTATTTGTATCATGATTACGGCTTCGTGCTGTGGTTGCTGTGGCTGCTGCGGCTGCTGCGGTGATGGAAATAAGGATACTACTTTCGAAAAGTCAGCCATAGAGGAAGAAAATGAGGCCGATGAGATATTTGAAACTGAGCCACCAACAGATGAACTGGAATATATCGATGAATTTCTGGAATCTCCAACGTCCAGAGAGATTTCAGAGGCTGAATTCTATTTAGATGAGGGGCAACAAGCAAATGAAGAAGTCCCGATCCAGCAGGCTATTCCTCCGGTTCTATTTCCGGAGGAAAATATGAAGACGATCACTTCCAAACTTGGATACTGGAACATTCGGGGAGTAAGTTATTTCGCTGTCGTTTTAGTTTTCGAAAGTCGAATATTATTATTATTACCCACAATAATATAAAAACTGGTACAATTTTTAATTATGGGAAGAAACTGAAATCACTTAATATGAAATTCAATAAATGTTTATGGAAAGGGAATCAAAAAGACACTGGGAGCAACGTCAATGTATCATGGAGTTTTGCCTCATTTGATTTTTGTACTCGGATTGTACAGTATTTACTAAGTGAGCAATTCATCTTCCAAAATTCGTCTTTCATGATTCGTCCCCTGGATTGCAGCTAATACTTAGCAACTATGATCAATGCTTACCGACCAGTATTATTTAATCAAGAAGGGTCAGTCTTGACGCTTCACTTTAGTTTTTCGATTAATCATGAGGCTAAAGTCTTCTTACAGGCAGCTCGCCAGCTTACAATTTAATAACGTGATAATCATGTACAAACTTGAACATGAAAGTTGTACACTTCTGATTATTTAGAAACATCTAAGCATACAGAAGGACAAAGGCAGATCCGCATTTTTTCAAAAAAAGAGGGAAGGGAGGCAGTATGGGAGGGGGTTAGGGAAACCGAATTCATTTTAACTCCATTATCATCAGGCTGTCCGTCTTTACTATTTCGATTTTGAATCTTGTTTCATTCTCTCATTATCTTCATATTTGAAAATTAGGATGACCTGATTGAGTGTGCGTTAGCAGTCATTGTTTTCTTGTAATTGCAAAGAAACTTTCTACCACTCAAACGAGTTAACCATTCAACTGTGTTTATCATTCATAACACGACCTAGTGATTCAGATGGACACGCAGATCATATCCAAACGTACGCAGGAGATCGTACAAGAGAGAAGAAGTTGGAGATGGAAGGATCAGTAATGATCAATTAGCTACATCTCAGTGATGGTATCTGACATGTCAGGAATCGGGTTTGGTACTGAATACTGCATCACAAGGCGCAAATGCTATTCTAAACATATGTGATACTAGGATAATCTCCATACACGACTGAATAACATTTTATGTTGCAGTGATGTGTAGAAGCAGGAACCTTATTCATTTGTCAGTGATAAAATAAATTGCGGTTATTCCTCTTTTTGGTAGCTGAATAGTCTTGAAAGGAACTGTCATTATGGCACCAATTAATAATAACTAGTAATGAGAATATGAATACATTTGATAACTAATCAGGTACATGATTCCCTATCTTATCCGTCAAAAATGACGTAAGGAATGTAAAAATTGGCAGACAAATTTGTATGAGGGAGAACTTGCTCATATTTAAAAAAAAATCCTGCATTATAATACACCCTAAGCCCCAAGTGGGTTAAAAGTATGTACCCAATCTTGCCGGAACAAAGTGAAAAGTGAACCAATAGGGAAACCGAGCTGGGAGTTCAGAGTGCCATTGGTTAGGTAAGGCTCTATAGACATTGGCTGCTATCGCGCGAGTTGGGGCTAGGCGGACAGAGAGCAAATGGCCGCCTGCTTTTATCATTTGTAGTCTTTATTCTTTCTGGACCCTTTTCCATTTTTCATACATCCCATAGACTCCATACCCTCTCACATTTACTTGTCTCATCTATGCAATATGCTTTAGTAATAAGGATCAGTTTAGACTACTCCACTAACTAATATATTTATTTACAAGGTTACTGTAATCAAGTTACTCCTTAGAACATTGGTCTGGAAAATTGACTGTGAAAAGAAAGCGAAATGAAAATAGTAGAAAACATTTTTTTGTTTAATTAAAATGAGGACCGCTAAAGAAACTTCTTTGGTAAAATGAACCTTGACATAAATATCAGTGTCTCTCACTCTAACTGGACATATTTAGCCACCTTCCTGCAAGCTCACCAAAAAAGGATGCAGTAAGGGTGCTATTCGCAAATAAGAACAGTGGAGTGTCAATGTGAACGGATATGCGCCGAGGTTTATACCCAAAATAACAGGCAGAGAAATTGGAACTTGATATTTCCAGCGTGCTTAGGAGTTATCAACTAGCATTGACTAGAGAGGTCTGTTCCTCTATTCCACCCCATTAGCCCAGTAAGTTGTCATCATTTTTGATTCCTTTTAACTTTCAACTTATTCTAAATGAGGAGTTAATTATGACCTGATTAGCCTCCATAATAGTCACAAGTCCCAGAACTCAAAAATAACATGCAAATGCCTTAAAGGTCGGGCTTTACTCCAAAATTATGCAAGACAACGACCCTGAAATGTGACACAATTTAAAAATATGCAAATTTAATGAATAATTAACCATAATTTATTTATTTATTTTTTACTGGATAAAAAAAACTATTCATTTTTATCCGACGAAGTGCAGTCAGTATTTTGCCGAAAAATGTCTCTATAAAGTAATTCATGAAAGTTTTTCTTCTTACAGAGAGCCGAACAAATTCGAATTCTATGCATATATATTGATGAGAACTGCATCGAGGAAACATACACGTTTGGACCAGGTGAGGCTTTCATTCTGGAAGTTTCATAACTATTTTTGTTGAAATTGATTAGAATTGATGATCATTTTCCACAAAGAACTGTTTGCAAGTCTTAGTAGAAGAGTCATAAATAGAAACTAATTGTCTGTAAATTATCTCCAGGTCCTAAATATAAAAGTGAGGACTGGGAACAGAAGAAGAAGAGCTCTGCAGAATACGCTGGTCTAGTGGTATGAAATTGATCGAATTTGAACTACTTTTGTAGTTACCGTATTGGATTGAAGGCGACATCCGTATTACAGGAGCCACTGAAATAATGGAACATATTGCGAAGAAGCATGATATGTGTAAATCTGATCAAATTAGATTTATTATATTATTTACATTGAAATAATTGAGTAATTGAGAGAAATTTTGTTTTCTCATTTTTAAGGGCCTTTAGAGAAGAGCGTTAAAAAGAATTTACGCAAAATATACATCAAAATCAACGAACTTCGATCGGCTTTAGAAGATTTCAGTAACGACAAAAATTGGGTAAGATTAATATGTACCTTCCGATGTAAAGGAGTTATGTACCATGTATTAAGAGAACCATCGAATATCATATCTTGTGAGCTGGAGCTTATCAACTATGACGGCTATCCTCATTGATTGTATTGGCTCTAGAGGCTCAACTAGGCTCTGGAAAGCAGGAAGAGATTGTTGATGCAAATAATGTAACGGGGTGGCCGATAGATACTCTCATTATTCTCAAAGAAAGAATGGGAGAATTTGAAAGAACGTTAATGGATGGCTCGGAATGCAGACCATTCACAACGGAGATACTTACATTTCGAATGCCAGTATCTTAAGCATTTTCTACGTCCGGTATGCTCTCTTAAACTTCGACCAGTCAGATGCCTAAAAGGAGAAGATTAGCTGGGACATGGATATTTTCATCCTGTCTGTTTGATTATGGGATTGGGGCCGTTTGATGATCATTGAGACATGATTTGCGAAGACAGCGTCAAGGAGGCAGTAATACATATTAATCTCTCTAAGATAAGAAATGATGAACAGAACTATTCAAAATTGGCTGTAGACATAGCCAAATGCATAGCGTCAATTCATCGATATTCATTAAATGTACCTGTAATTCCTCAGTTGTATTTGCAATCACTATCGCAGACAATATTTTTCCTTAGGAATCGAATGAAGATAGGTTTCTTCGTAGAATTACATCAAAGTTGCATCACTTGTCGGCTGTTCTGGGTAACAAGAACTGGATATCTGGGCGAAAGGTGAGATAAAATTACGCTTTACTGAAATGTTTGTCAGCAGAAACCACCGCTTAGATCCTTGGGGGTTCGATTCGAATATCAAGAGCCTACAGATTCTGAGCTCCCATATATATTTATTGATTTTGTTATCTTACCATTATTAGAGACATGGAAAATATGGTTTTTATATTTCAGATAAACTATCCTGACTTCAATCTGTACGATTTGTTGGACATGCTACGCACTCTTTCACCAGAAATCTTGGCCAATCACCTGAATTTACAATACTTCATGATACGTTTTGAGGTGATTGTTCATTTTCACTTTAAAGAAAAGGGACCAAATTTCTTGTCCTCTGAAAATTTTGCCCTAATTTTAGGGTCTTAATCATGTTAAAGCATATATAAGAACGGATGAATTCAAACAACGCCCATTCTTTTCTCCCAAAGCTGTTTGGAACGGCACTAAAGGCTAAATAAACAATGACTCAAATAACCAATTACTTCTAACTGATTAACGGTTGAGGGATAATTGAAATAAATCCGTTTGTTATTGAAAATTCCTTGGTATAACCGACTAAAGGTTAAATTAATTAATAATATTTAAGAGAAAATCTGGAAAACACAACAATGAAATCAGAACGGATATTTTTAAAGCTCATTCAAGAAATCTATTGGACGGTAATGAAATAATGAAAAACAGGAAACCATATATCAGCAAAAAAATGTTTTGTATTATCATTTCATATATTATTTTAGGCAATTAATCATTAGTAATTGGGATACTCAATAAGACCAATTTTCACTTCATTTTCATTCCCTTCAAATAGACTGTGAATGTGAGAATTTATTGAGTTTGTAGCGGGCCACCAGATTGTTGAGGGTCACCAGTTTGTAGGGGGAGTTGGCTAACAGTAAATGAAAGAAAAAGAAGGACAAGGATTGCTTTGACCAGGTTGTATTGAACAAAGCTCAGTACAGAGTCTCAAAGGAAAAGTAGGGAATCTGAGAAGGACTGGGCTATGGAAGAGGCGCTGGACGAGCTAGGATCCGTTGGTGTGTGTGTTGTGTCTGATGGAGGCTATTTATAATCGAGACTTTGGGTGAGGACACACATAGGGATATGGTTGTATGCGTGCTTAATTGGTCGGAATGATTGTAGGAAAAGGAGGGGCCAGTGCAGACAGGACTGGTTAATAGCAGGGCCGACTAAGCGGTGTCTGCTTCTATCGTCCAAGGTATGCTTACCTTTTCCGATCGATGAGAAATAGGCCAGTTGAGGACACATGATGTTTGTCTATGGAGTGCTTGGGTCACAGCAAAGGTTAGAGGTTTACAGACATTACTATAAAGATAATTAAATTTAGTGATGATTAGAGATGGTGTAAGATAAAATATTTCGAAGAAAAGGGATTCATCCTTCAAGTTCTACCTATTTCATACGGGTATTAGTGAAAAGATAATTGGCGAACCAGGTTATTAAAAAGAATACTTTCAATTTATTTCAATTCAAGTGATTTATCTGAGAGAGTTATAGTAATATTATGTACTGCTTCTTATTATGTCTAGGAAATAGTTTGAGTAAGCAGCAATGGAAACAAATAAAGTCCTCTTTGACGATCTCCAAGGCGATATCCCAGCTGGAGAAGTCGGGAAAACGCAATTAAGATAAGAAGATCTTTCTATGTTACGAAATAATTATTCGGAGGCGTCAAACTGCATTTATTTGTTGAATTAATTGACCTGACCGGAAAATGACGAGCATAAGGCGTTGTGAAGTAAATTCATTTGCCCGTCAAACTGTCAAAATCAAAGATTTAATTCCAGTTATAAAACCATGAAAATATCAACAGGTAACTATTTGGTGGAAAAAGACATTGATCAACCCCCACTTCAAGTCGTAATATCCGTGGTTTGACAGTGAACGCCTGTTTAAATACAGTTTTATCTGCGTATGAAACGGGATTGCTTCCGGATTATTCCCAAATTTTTTAGCGGAATAAGATGGTAAATGGATCCTTCTCGCTGCGGAGAACAGAGTTTTGAATTCATTTTCATATTTCTTGCTTGCATTTCGTGTGTAATGACATTATTTCCGCAGGGTGTAAAACACTGATTTTGACTGGACCAATAAGGGACAATGAAGGGGATATTTGTACTTTAAACGGTGATCGCAGTGCCCGCTTGGTGTTATCGCTCACATTTTAGCATAAGATTCTGGTCATATTTTTCTGAAGTCATTTTATTTAAAATTGTTTGAAATCATACCGAAATGGACATTTTTTGACTCTGAAAATCAAACCTAACCATGTAATTTGATGCCAGTATTAATTACTTTTGTCTGAAAATAAATTATTTTTTAATATCAAAGGAATATTTTGTGCTTCCACTTCAAGACAAGTATTTTTTTTGAACATTCCGTATGAGGTTTTAAAATTCTAATACATTATTCATAATCAAACAAAATAACTAATAAATAATACGTCTGTGAAGTAATAGACTAATTCGGGACCAACGGACAAAAACTGTGACGCTTTCAATTTAATTTCAAAAGGGTTAATATGAAATCATTAAAATTCAGAGCTGATGTTGTCCACTTCACTCAGTAGCTCGTAATAAGGTGCACTAAGATTCGAGGGAATACTAACCAATCAGTTTAAGGATACTGACCTTGAAATGGGGCTTGTTAATAAGGACTCACTCGAAATTTCTTACTTTCTCTCAAACCATGTCGGTTACTTTGGGATATTGGAAGAGTAGAGGGGTTAGTTGGGACTAAATGCTTTTTTTTTGCAAAATGATCACAACTGAGAGATGTAAATTTTTATTTTTCCTTTTACAAGCTTGGGCAACAAATTCGTCTCCTATTAACTTACTGCGGTGAAAAGTTTGATCAGAACTTCTATGTTGCTGGACCCGGTAAGTGAATGATGCAACTTCTATCATAAGTTTAAAACTTTCCAGGTCCAGATTTCTCAAGAGAGCAGTGGCTGTCGAAGAAGTATAATCTTGGGTTAGATTTTCCGAATGTATGTATTTTTGAATTGTAAAATGCATTACTGCTATTTAAAATGACAGCTTCCGTACCTGATGGTTGGAGATTTTAAATTAACTCAATCAACAGCGATCCTTGAATACATCGCTGACAAAAATAACCTGCGTGAGTTTGAATAATTGAAGGGAATGTGTTTTCGCGATAACTTTCATACACCTTAGCATTTATTATTTCAAGTTCCGAAGTCACCGGAGGAACGGGCGACATTATTAATGATTAATCTAGTGGCAATGGACATCCGTAACAACTTTTACGGATTGACGTTTGGACCTGATTATGTAAGTTAGAAGAAGGAAAATTTGAAATCAGTGTCTTGTTGATTGGGTTCCGATGATCGTGAATGTTCAACTGACCTTTCTCTTTGCCGGCAGGAAAAGAACAAAATCGAATACATGAAAAATTTGCCAGGTGAAATTAAAAGTCTGAGCGATTATCTTGGAAATAAGAAATTCTTTTCTGGAGAAAAGGTGAGAAATTTCTGAGTATTTCATTCAGTATCTATAAATTATTTATTTATTTATTTATAGGATTCCAAGAGTGGTAAACAGTCATTATATCCCATGTCATATTTCATATTGTATTGTTAATTAAATTACAAGTATTTTTGATGCAAAATCTGCATAAAATATTAAAAATGCAAAATAATACTTTAGATTTCTTTGAAAACTTTCCCGATATTTTAATGTGCATTTATTTAAAAGTAAAACGTTTCATTTTGGGATATTTTGTTTATTTAAAAATTAATTTAAAGTAAAATAAATAAATACTGACTAAAATATGTAAATCAGTTTATCTACACGGAAAGGCGTTAGAAAATAGAACTGGAGAATTTCATGATGTCACCGCAATTTCCGATTGGCTGACATTGGCTTAAATTTGACACAGTCGGCGCCGATCGTGGATTGACTCATCGAAACCCTTGTCTAGATTTGAATGCAAGTACCCATCATTATTTTTCGAATTCTCATATTTAACTCAGTAAATACTGAAATTAATTAATAAAATTTTTTTAAAAAATTTACCGAAGCCCACGCAAATGAGTGCAATATTCCGTAAGAATTAAAAAATCCCTTTTTAACATATATATGCATTACTAAGTTATACCTTTCTTTCATCTTAAGGGTTGGGCGTAAAATGTTTGCGCATCTTTCAAACACCCTCATGTAAATTAAGAACCCGTCTTCAATTAGCGATGACACTTTCAGATGCGTCCAGGTATTTTAACATTTCCATTTTGAGGTACTTTAAAATTTTAAGCATTAAATACATCAAAGTGGATGTAAAAATAATCTTTTCATGGGCAAGACAAAATTAAATTCTGTCCAATTAATTTTTATTCCCAGAGGGTGGAAAATGGGCGGGAAGAGAACCCCCCTCATTCATTTTTCTAGCTGTAAGTCAATTTTTAATTAACACTTAAAGTAAACAAATCTAACACATAATTTTAAAAAAAATAATTTAACTGAGAAAATTTTTAATCACATTTTTGTCCAATTTGTATATCTATTGATTAATTTAAACAAGGAATCCCTAAAACTGAAAACCTTCTTTCAAAAACGTATATTTCCGATTTAAATTGCTGCAAATGATAAATCGAAACTATTTTCTTGATAATTATTTTAGTAATAAATTAAAATACATTACAAAGGCTGCCACATTTTAAAAATGAATGTACATTTGTATCCCCTGAAGGTAAATTACCCCGACTTCAATATCTACGACTTGTTGATTCTACTGAGAACGTATTCTTCTAACTGCCTTGATGAATTTCCAAATCTGCGAGCTTACATCAAACGTTTTGAGGTAAACATTCTTGTTTACAAGGTCTTTTAATTCATTTCCACATGTTTCACCTCTGACGTATTTACAAATAATTATATACGTCAAATGAAGGTCAAATTTCGCGTTTTTTAGCGAAGAGCAGAGTGAAAGATCCTGACGAAATCCTTCTTTCATTCCTTTTCATCTATAATTTGATCAATGATTTTATTAAAATGTATACCACTATTCCTTGTGCGAATTCAAGCGAGGTCTTCCATGTTTAAAACAATTAATCCGAGATGAAATAACCAACCACGTAACTGACTCAAATGTTCCATAGGACTCGAACGTTGCCGATATTACAAAACTCTGGCAAGTTAAAATCATGTCAGGAAATCCAAACTTTGAAAGAATAGAAAGTGGCGCGATAAAACTATGCCCATTAAGAGAGAAATGGACGAACCGCAGATGAGGATAAATGCTGGTAGGCCTGCAACTTCTTTGACGACCAATTACTGCTTTCCACAGTTAGAAGTTTACTCATGAAAAAGTGTGCTTTGTTTGCCTTGTCATTAGATAACAAAATTTGTAATTGTAATAATAAACATCGGGTCACAATTAATGAATGAAAGTCGGTTCGCCTTTGTAACTCAAATATTTCGGAGTGTCTGGGAGGGGATAGAGGTGGTCTTTGACCACTCGGGCCTAACTGACAATGTCCAAGAAGGCTTTTGTTTCTGGCGCAGTTTGGCGGATGCTGATTGGTTTTATAGGTCTGAGTATATTTACTTGATACACCCCTTCAAAATTACCGAAAATGTTATTGTCCACATTATAATAAGTGGCATATTGATTTATTTTTTCAATTTTCAATTTTGAAGTGCTTCTTATATGTTTATGATATTATATAATAAATAAATTATATTTCTTCGTTATTTCAAGGAAATCCCCTCAATCAAGAAGTACATGAAATCACCTGATTACATTCATCGTCCTTTCACCAATACAATGGCCCACTGGGGATACTACTTTGACTAAAACGCGGAAAATACTAACGCACCTTCTAATTATTTAATGTTGTAGTCTACGTTTACTCGTGTGTTTTAAACATTATCTCACTTTAACAAAATTTTAAATACATTTAATAATAACCTATTGTGAATGGTTATATGTAAAAGATGGACGGTGAAACTGTAATAGAATTCTCTCAAGACTATCCAGATTGCTATTAAAACATAGATTAATGAATGAATAAAA
Organism: Hymenolepis diminuta; assembly: GCA_900708905.1. Lineage (NCBI taxonomy): Eukaryota > Metazoa > Platyhelminthes > Cestoda > Cyclophyllidea > Hymenolepididae > Hymenolepis > Hymenolepis diminuta. The sequence goes on along the minus strand of CAADRB010000029.1, from coordinate 45,111 downwards.
CACCGATAGCTTGAAACTTTCGACGGACCAAATTTCTGTGAATACCTTCTACGTATTTGGTGGAATTTGATTACCTAAAGATTAAGCTATCTCAGTTCTGCTCTACGTAGATCATGAGGGATCGTTTCGTTTTCTTAATCTTTGGAAGAAGCGTTTATTTGAGGCGGCCAGACCGAGAATATTGATTTAAAACTCATTACCAAGCACTAGACATCATATGCAAGGATTTGTACTGCATCTGAACTCCGAAGTGATCAGGTTGGCCGCATTTTAATAGCCTTTCATAATCACATTACCCTTATCTTATCATTGAAATGCCGACTGACGTGTCTTCATATAATTTGGTAAACAACCTCTTTTCACATAGATGCTGGAACGGCCATTCAATGGATAAGAAATTCTGTCAGTTTGTGGAATGTCTGCGTTTCAGTGATGATCTGTTCTTCAGTGTCTTCTCATCTCCCACACGTTTGAAAGGAGTCGACGATACCAGGCGTCGATACAGACTATTTCCCTTTTTCCGATCTTGTATTGGTGTCCGGCATTCTAATAGGTCCGAGATGGGAATTTTCATTAGTATTCTGCATTTAAATTGCACTCTCCCTCTCGCCACCATTAAGGTGCATAAGTTAGCTCTTTGTATAAGGAGCTTTAGATTTTCCCCATTTCGGTAGTTATTTATTCAATAAAAGTTAGGCAATTTCATCGCCGTCTTGTGCAGACTTGCACATTGTTTGAATCCACGCTCATGTAATTATGCGACTGGTCTAGCCTTTTAAAACTCATTTATCGTCTGCTGTACAGACCCAGCATCATCAGTTTCATTGTGTTCTGAGCTGCCTTAATAAATAATAGTAGTCAAACAGTAAAGAAGGATGTTTCAAGCAGTTTTGCCCGAGTTTAATCAAAAGTTGTTCGATTTTAGAATTGGCCTGAGTATCACCAGCTGCCTTTTGGCCTTCATGACATCAATCTTTTCAATATTGTCAGCTAGGCCTTTATCATTCACAGCAGAGTCAAGATTTACATATGAACTCACTCAATTAATCCTGTATTCGTCCAATTGAAGATATAACTGTTCCTGATCTGAATCTATGTACAACCAGACAGTTTTTGGTACTCCATTTCCATGGTATATGTATTTTCGACATTCCTTCTCGAATTATTAATTAATTATAAGTCATCTGTATATTCTAAATAACTACTCACGTCCTACAGAACTTGATTTCTTGCAGGTTGCTTGAACTTCTTCTAGTAGAAGTTGGAATTCTAGGTCAAAGAGCATAGATCCTCTTTGGGTCCTCGTCTGACATCCTTCTCCATGGGAACTACTTCACTGGAGTCTTTTATGCGACCTTTTGGCACATCTAGGAGTTGACAAAAGCATTTGATAATTTTTCAAGGCAGCTTTTTTTCACACAACCTTGTTAAAACTTTAGGGCTGAGTAGTAAATCAGAACAAAGATAAATACTATTCCACAATGTCAATCAATAACTTCTTGAATTATTGTTCTTACAGAAATGATCATCCATATTGAGGACTTTCCAATACGAAAACTATGGTGGGCGTTTGATAATCATTCACTTGCATGTAAATTAAGACTTTCGTGGAAGGAAACAACTTCGGTAGTTTTCTGGGTCAATTCTTACTCCTCTGTCTCGGTAAATACTAATTACCTCAGTATAGGAATTATACCCTTTCGGCAGTCGTCAAGGCATTTAAGAAGGTTGAAATCTAGTTATAGTTCGCTCCACTTAGTAAGTAAAGACGGTGGACTTCTTGAAGTTTTCAATTTTTTGACCTGAACAGTTCTGTAACGTTTAACGTTATATCAGAGTCAATTAATAAAAGCCAAAACTTATTTTAATAGTTTAATCTTGCTATTTTCGCCATTTTTGTATTTGACGGAAGACAAAATTTCAAGTAGGACTTAATTCGAGGGCTTTTCTGTTTGAGTTTTGACAACTTGTGTCACTTGTGTAAATAGCCTGGAAGAAAAAATACTTTATCAAGTATTTGGAGTACAAGCTTCATTTAACACGTCTTGATGAATTTCGAATATGAAAAGGAAAATAGAAAATTTAGTTTGTAAATATAACAAAACTGTGTGTTGTATTTAAAACGCGAATAGCCGTGTCACTCCTTGATTAGTACACTGCCATTTCAAGTCCAAACGAACAAATTAGTTTGTTCGTGTCGAATCAATTCACTCTCGAATTCACAGTAACATTCTGACCCATGTCATCGCTTTTTTGACCATTATTTATCCCTCAACCGACCAATTAAATGACTCTCTAAATCGGGTTATTACCAAACGTTGTGTGGAGATTTGATATGGTGTGAGACGGTGGTGACTAGAGCTGCGATCTGATGCACCCTCTTTTACAATTTGAGAGGTTATTCAAATTATCCACAGATTTTAGTCACGAGTCGTAATTGGATAGATTATGAATGAGTGATTACGGAAGTTACATTAATATCAGGCGATTTAAATGGTTATCTGGAAGATAAATATAGCTCAAAGAAGGACCAGCAAGGGTCAAAATTGGTTATTAATACCCACAGTACTACAAAAAATTTACAATTTTTAGTTAATGGGAGCAGGTGAAATCGGTTAAAGGAGAGTTCAATAAATGATGAAGGGAAGATGTTGACTCTGAAATAGCAAATGTGCTATTTAAAGCTCATTAAGTACTGAGCTGAGTGTGAAACCCAATGAAGTGTACCGAATGGCGCCCGCTAATATTTGAACTAACACAGTATCGAGCCAGTGGAACAGTAGTCTAGAGAGTAGTACAACACGAGAATGAATTCAGTGAGATAACCCACAAGACTGTAATGACAGTACTGATAGGATGAATTGTAAACCAATCGTGAATCGGAAGGAATAAATGATTGAAGTAGTAAAACGGTAAAGTAGAATTTCCAGTATAGGAATACAGCACATAATACGGAAATGTAGCAATGGAAGTAATTGAGTCATTGTATCATTCAGTCCGCAATAAATTACTGAATTCAGGTCGCTGCAGGAGAGGATCTAAAAGATGCTGAATGCAACGCCAAGGCGTCAGGGTCTTACTTCATTTGATTTTTGGTTTAGGGTTGTAAAATATTTCCTAAATAAGTAGCTTATGATTCAAAATTCAAATTTAACGATTCGTCACTGTAAATGCTTAACTAGACGGTTCAGTGCACAGTGACCATTTTTTAACCAAGAAGGATTTGTCTTGAGATTTCATTTCACATCTTCTATCAATGAACGAGAAGGCAGAATAATACTATATAAATTTCAGAAACTTGTATAAATAGAATAGCAGATCGCATTCAAAAATTAAATTCACTTTCGGATTTAAATGTAGTAAATATAAACAATCGTAAATTATATAGGTTAAAGACTGCATTTACTAAATATTTACTAAATACTAAATACTACAAATATTGGAAGCATATTTGTAGCGGATGCTACACCAATAAGCCTATTTTGCTGTAGCTGGGTAATCCTCCTAAGCAGTTCAGAGAGCATCTAGCAGAGTCCTCTATTATCAATTTGCTCCAGAAATTGGCTAGGCTGCTCCCAAAGTAGCAAAAACAAGAAATGTGTCGAGTGGAGAGGGTCCATTGATCCGTAAACGACGGGAGAGTAAGAATTTTACACAGACAGGACTTCTTATGAGTCGCTGTCCACGAGCTTGGTCGTTAAATACAAACCACGCTAAGTTGTACGGATATTGATTGCTGATTGGCTGAGGAGGCCTCTGCGCGCCAACTCCACATATTCAAAAAATGCTCTCACTACTTGGTGAGCCTTCATATCATGTTAGATAATTTGCCTACTTAAATAACAAAGTAGAACTATTGAACACCTGCAAAAATATGGCAATGTTAGCATAAGTGACAAATTTAGAGTAGAGAAGCGCAAAACAATTCTTGCTAATCGGTATAATAGAAAAAATCACATTTCCCTTAAAATTTTTTATTATTGGTTGCCATTTTATTGTACTGACATGCAAAAAAAAACAACTAAAACATAGCTTTTAAACCTCTGAAGCAAATGAACTGGAGCATTCATTAAATTGTACTTTAAAATCAGTGACCTTGCTTATATAGAGTCGAAATGCAGCAATTGACGTGACATAAGAGGGATAATAAATATAGTAGGCAGGACTAAACATTTATCGATGCAGTTTTAAATCTACTTATATTTCTGGATTCGGTACAATACTGGCCAGAGAAGATTGCACTAATCATCATTAGTTATCATGCTTTCTTGTCCTATGTGTTGGGATATTCTTGGTTAGACAATGAACAAATCAATGAATCATGGTTGGCCTTGTCATGCCGTGATCAGTTGTATTTGTAACTTGGAAGCGTCGCTGTAATGGTGCGACATTGATGTTGCATTTTCCGCGAACGGCAAAACATTGTTTCCTCTCGCTTATAAATTTAAAAATTATGGCCCCCTGGCTGTTAATCGATGTAATTATAGTTCTTTAAATATATAGAGGGTTAAAATCGTGTTAATGGGTATAATTGAAGTACATATACAATATCAAGACCAGAAAATAGGACAGATTTTCGTTATATTAACCAGAAAGAAAACTCGTAATAAAAGAAAGATTGTTCACTTATGGAAAAACACATTGGCAAGAATTTTCATGAAGAATAAGGTATGCTTAATGTAATATATATTTAATTAAAAACGAAGCTACATGGAGTACCTATATTTTCCCAAAGATACAAATATAGTGTCATTATTCGATGAATTAAGGAATTTTTGCAATATACATCAAATGAATGAAACGTATTATTCATGCAGAGAAGACATTCTCTTTCTCTGCAAGTGTCGGTGGTTCGAAAGCAAACAGTTGAAATCACAAATAATGTTATCGAAATTTAATCGAGAAATATATATTTTATTTTATAAATTTTCCAACTCCTAAGTCATTTCCTGTTCTAAGCAAACTACTTGACCAAGAACAGGTTATTTATGCCTAATTTTCGTAGCAGAGTAAAAGAGATTAAAAAAATAGGGCCGATTTATCTCGCACAAAATTATAATACCTCTTATTTTTCTGACTCATGTATGCGTAAAATGTTAATGTACGTAAAAATGTTTCCTGTATTAGATCTTGAAATAATAATTGGATAAAAATAAGTAGAATGAAATAACTGATCAATTTTTGGTGCTGATGTATATTTTGGACTTTATGTTTTCGAACATGTTGGCCTATTAATAAACATGTAATATTCAATAGAATATTATTATTTAATATAATAAAGTATTAACAAAATAGGCCTAAAGGTTTAAAAATTGACAAACTTTTACCTTTTTAACTTTAAATTTAAAAATTTACAATTTACAATAAATTTAAAATATACAATCGATAATTTAGAAAAGTTTGTTTTAATCTTTCAAATAAATGTATAACCTTCAATAAACTTAATGCGAGTATTTAAGAAGCATGATAACATAGTTACTTTGAACTGCAATGACAACTGCAACTGGACACGTTGATTACGGCTACGGTCCAACAAACGGTAGGGTTTCTCATAGAAAATTTATTTTTTAGGACCCCACACCTGGAGCCTTACTTGTCATACAGCCGCTGGCGCTCGTCAATCTCCTATCAACATTATTACTTATAAGTGTCACTTTAATTCCAAACTTACTCCATTCAAAGTTTATGTCTCCCACAAAGGCCATAAGGTTCTGATTAGAAAGAAACACAACTTCCAAGTTTCTTTCAAAACTGATAAGCGTATGCTGGATTTATATTTTTATCATATTTTCGTACTTTATCAGGAAATATTTACCCACTTTTTGTGCATTCTAGCCACCAGTCTTGAGGGTGGTCCTCTTAAAGATAAATACAGTTTAATGCAATTGCATTTCCACTGGGGCGATGATGATGACTGGGGTTCCGAACATCACATTGATGGCCGCAGCTATGCTGCCGAACTTCATCTTGTTTTTGTGAACGAGAAATACACTACCATGGATCAAGCTAGTAGTGATCCTGAAGGTCTCTGTGTTATTGGCATTTTCTTGAAGGTTATTAATCATTTTCTTTATTTTTATAATTAAGTCATTTTATTAAAGTTTCATTTTTTGTTTTAGTCAAGTCAAGTTGAATGCCCTGCTATGGAACCACTAATCAAAGCAATGAAGTCATCTGAACCCGGTTGCGAGACCCCAATTAAAGAAGAGATTGACATTAGTGGTCTTATTCCCAGTTAGTTTTGTTTATTTTAATAATTCTTTAAAGATAGTTTAAGGAGGTAAATGTAGCGTTCGGTGTTCCTCGGCACAAAGAAAAGTAGGAGAGAGTGATATTGTCATAGAAGTTTCGTTATTGCCGCGACCATATGAGGCAGATGCGTTCACTTTTATTATGTGGGGAGTTAATTAGATTCGAAGTTAGATGACCTTATGACATGACCTCATTGTGCAAGCCGACCGATAAGAGACTGTTGGTAAAATCAACATTAAATTATTTAAGTGATTAAGTGTAAAAAATGTCAAGGGAAGAATAATATGGATCAGGAAGTTAAAGTTGAAATTAATAACTCAGTGTTCTTAAAAAATATGCTTCTGATATTGCAATAGAAATCACGTAACATGCAAAATTTGAACTGAAATTGAGTAACATCTACGTTCTTTATTCCCACAATGTTTGAAGACACATTAAAAATTTGGATTTATTTCCAGATACTAGTCGCTATTTCACCTACGAGGGCTCTCTGACAACTCCACCTTGCATGGAATGTGTTCGTTGGATCGTGTGTGCAGAGCCTCTTCGACTCTCCAAAGATCAAGTAAGCCTTCCAACGCATTCAAGCACTAAGTCACAAAGTATCTGCCAAATTCATCACTAGTGTCGAATTAAAAGTTTTATAGTAAAAATCAGAACAAGACATTGTTTTAAGAACGTGATTTCAAGAGTTGCAATATTTTAGTTTTGTTAATAGTAATGTTTACTTAAGTAAAAATTCACTATAGGTCAATCAGTCCCTCAGAATGTAGCTGCATATAAAAACCAAGTCCGAAGTAAGCACAATTTGATTGACTTTCATATATTTGCCTTGTAAAAGGAGATTTCCTACCAAATGGGAATGGCCCACTTTCGTGGCCATTTTGCTTTTAGTGGTAAAAAGACCTCTTCCGTATTACTTGGCAACCATTTCACAAATTAACTTTTAAAGTTTGCCTAAAATTCGTTCAATGGTTATTGACACTTCAAGTCTTAAACGGTGTGAATTTTTAATAGAAATCGATCAAACTATAATACTAATAAACTTAATCCTTTTATTAAGTATTTAACCCTCAAATTTTAACTTTCCATTTACATCTAACCGGAGAACAGCAGTTATATCACCTAAGCTTGGCTTCAAGTGTAGATTTGCCAATTTGATTTGAAAATTCACCATTTCTTCAACTGAGAATGGCTCGATGTTGCAGTTTCATTAAAATGACTCTAACTTAATAACTAATAGATGTAAATATATAACTAAACGATCATCCCTTAGATATCATATTTACGCCGTCCTTAAATAGAAATCCCATTCATTTACCAAATTTTACCGTGGGTAGTCCCACTTTTTGTATCCATTTTTTTTGCAAAGGAAATTAAATCGTTATTTGAGGTCGTGCATTGTGCTACGATTTGTTGCTACTAATTTCCGTTGTAATTCCAGCCTGACATTTTTGTGCCAATAGAATTTGCCTTTTCTTCTGCAACCTCTCTAACTAGAACCAGTCAACCAATAAAAGTAATTCTGTAGACGTGATTAATAATTTAAATGGTATTTTATATTGAATTAACCAAGTAAATACCCCATATTACGGCTGAATACGTAAACGTGAGGACAAGTCTCCTTTGTAATTATGAAAATGAATCATTATTCTTCTCTATTAAGGCTTTTTGGGTATTTTCTAATAACCTACCACATCGACCTTTCAATTAACCAAAGTAGGTTCATCTTATTCTCAAAGGAGGCTTTTGAGTGAATTTGCTTTTGCTCAAGTAATTTCTCCCTTTAGTCTGTGTCTCCTCCGTTATGCGCAAAAATTTGTTGTTGGTCGTGCTTCAAAAGACGTAAAAATAATTAAGTACAAATTTGGTTGCAAATTTAGCTACTTACGTGAGTTAAGTTGACTTTAGTGCAACCTAACTAATAAGAGTATACTTTGATTTGATAAGGTCAAACGCTGAAGCAACTAGGTGGAGTTGATTTCGAGTTAATTATAATTAGGTAGACAATTGATCATAATGGTTCCCTATTTTCGTCAGTTTCTACGGCAAAATGATTAGTAATTGTCCACATTAACTCTGAGTCACTTGCGTCCGGTCCAGTTGATGAGAAGTTTATGAAAATCCTTCAAACTAAATAATACGAATGAATTGGACTATTTAGTTGTTTGAAGTACCATAAAAGAATTATTTTATATAAATTAATGATTCAATAGTCGAGAATCAGGGTGATGCGCCTTCGAAACAGCGATACAGAAATAATGAACTATATTTGAGCTATCTCTGGTACTGTTCATGCGATCATCCTAAAAAAATCTCTCTCCCATTTCAGATAAAGCTCCAAAAATTAATTACTTTATCAGTAATCTGCATAGTTACGCAAATATAATTATCCATTTTCACTCTTTAGGGTTATTTGGAGAAAATTTAACTCATCAGGAGTGTTATTAAATTAAGACGAATTCTTTTACTCTGTTGTCATGACAATCAGATCATATAAATAAAATGGAATATAAGGAAATTCATTATTAATATATGCGATAATTTACGCACTTTAGTTTTAGAGTCAGAGCTCTAAAAGCACATTTATTCGTGGTTTTCGCGGAATCTCTATTGCCATTATGTGTTTATACTTCCGCCAAATAAACCCACCAACAAAACAGAATTTTTGAACAGCTTTAAAAACCAAACTATACTTTATACTTCACTAAAATGCGCATTCCTCAGCTTGGAATTTTACCTTGACTCTGATTGGTCAATTAAGCATTGCCTATCACGTCCACGGAGTCGCAGATTTCAAGCCCCAGGCGATCACACTCACATGCCCGCTCCATACCTCCTGGGATGACAAAAAGATTGCCTAAGAAACGTCCTTGCTTCTAGATTCAAGCGCTCTTGTACTTGGGCTGTCTGCCAATCATAGGAATGGTTACCTATATCACTGCATTTCCATTCAAAATATTGCATCCACTATGTTTGAACCAAGTCAACAAATGGGCATTATCATTTTAAACAGGAACCGAAGTTTTTCCAGAAAGAGAGGGGAGATTCGGTGCGTTTACACATCCCAGTGAATAAACAAGGGGAGTTTATTTGGGATGTCTAATGTTGATATGTGAGCTGGGACACGTGAACGAATGTATGAGTTCAACCGTTCTTATTTAAACACTCAAATCCTCATGAAGAGGGAATGAAAGGATTCAGATAACTGCAAGTTATTAGAAGGTTACTAATTACTTGGGAAAATTCACCATTAAAAAAATATAACATCCGGAGTTTATGACCTAAATAGCGATAGAAAAGTTTTTGAATGAGTTCTGCAGATCATGCCTTTTATGATTAGTTCTCTTTTAATGTTACTGCAAATATGTTGAATACTTTAATAAACCTCTGTAATCTATGCCATGCAAAGTAGTGTCTATTCCATCTAGTTTAAATAACTGAATAATAGTTTACTTGAACATATAAGGGTGTTACTGTTCGAGAGCTTTATAATACTTTGTTCTCTTGCTCGGTTCAATCCACTCTGATTTACCAAAACGAAAATATCGTTAATCTCCTTTGGCATTTAAGTTTCCTAATCACTTTTGAGTTTTTTTTTATTCTACCTTACTAAAAAGGTACCGTTTCCCCTTGGAAAAATAAGTCCTCCCGCCTTCCCCCCGATGTCGAAATTGTCAATTTTGAGCTCCCTGCCTCTCCTGGGGTTATTAATGCGGTTAAAATAGTCTTAAAGGCGTGTTTTTTGCCAAAACTCTGCACTAATATATCAAATCTTTTCAATTTGAATAGAATTTGGTTAAATTTGTGCGATATTTACCTTGGTGTAAGAAATGCGTGTACATTTTGCCATATCACGCGGACCTACAAATACTATCCGTCCACTTTAAGGAAATATTTTGCCCGCATGCACATTCCTAATTTTCTCTTGATATAAAATGTGAGTCTTTCGTGATAGCTTGATTGCGAACTACTTGGATTAATCTGGTCACCAAATGTACAAATGGATTGGTAGGTAATGGTGCTTTTTGGAATGGGAGACATGTAACATGAGCTTTCATTCCAAACCGGTTTGGATTTTACCTAACGGTTTTCAATGCTCCGACTAACGTTTTGCTTATGCAACTTGCAATAACGTTCTCCACCATTGATCTCGAACTGGTTCTTGATTGATAGCACGGCATGGTATGAATAGAGAAAAATAATAGTCTGATTTGGTAAACGTAATTAAGTAGCAAAACTATATTTCAACCTCTCTGAATACATTACTAATGTAATTTTATCGTCGCTGCCTTTATACACTCTTGTTAAAACCATTCTCTTTGCATTCAGTTGGCTACCCTGCGTTCAATGCATTGCTGCGAAACCTGCTGTACGAACGAAAACTTCCGTCCACCAGTTCCTGTTGGCAAGCGCCAGGTTGTCTGTTCATTCCCTCAAAAGCGTTAAATCACACATATATGGATAACGAAAACTCTCGCTGCAGCCAAATGATCCTTCATAATATATATTTGTGACTTTCCTCTATGTTACAACTAGTACAATTACTATGGCTTGTTCTTAGAATTAATCTTCTCACAATTCCGCAGTGTGTTGTGGCAAATTTGTACCGGTTCTCTACTCTTCCCAGAATATTTATCTCCCTCGCTATGTGTTCTTCACTTCATTTCAGTCTTCACACTATTCAAGTGAACTGCACTAACTTAAGTGAATAAATACGACAAATTGAATTCCTTGATGCGGTAAAATGCTGCATATTTTCTGACTTATAACTGGGAACTGGCAGACTATAAATGGGTTGAAGTGACAGACCACTTTGTAATACAAATGCAAGATAGAGTTAAGATAAGCCAAAGTGGTCTCGGGCTCTATACACATCAAATCACATAAGTGAATGATGTAACCAACCGTACTGGTAGGGATGTTCCACACAGATGTTCATAGGAGTGCTTCTCGTGAAAAGGAATCCTGTTTGTAAGCCTTAAGTCCATGATATGGAAAGACTTTGTATGTTGCCTTTTATAGGCTATCTCTGGAGTTCCAAGCCTATGTGTTGACAAGTGCGCCACCAGTGCGTGTTAATAAAAAATACCAGCACTCTCAGTCGATCTTTCATTTTCTGGGCAACAAAACGTTGGTGATTGAATAAAAGTCGATGCCTACCTCGGATACAAATCATATGTTCTTAGACGAGGTCAATTTACATCAACAAAAACTCAAGAGAATTGTTCAATATGTGCAAATCGACTCTAAAAGGAATTGAGACACTCAGAAGAAGAGGAGTATCTTTGGTTTTCTCCGATCAAAAATACTGTCACCAGGATGAAGAAATTAATCGAAAAAATGATAGGTGGGCATGTGCGGACGGACTGTACTAAAGTTCCAACTGCTATGAATGCACACACAGTTTCCACCAACAGTGATAGATTTGGGTGTTGTTAGCAGAGGGGGAGGAAGGCATCATGTCTCCTCCATTTTATCCACAGGGTCTTAGAGTTAATGTAGAAGTAGATAGAGGTGCGGATGCCTATGTGGAGATTCTTCAAACCGTTGTTGTTAAGCCGCATTGGGTAGATAGTGTAGCCAATGGAGGAAGACTTTGTGGTCGAACAAGATTCGACTCCATCGCATGAAGCTCTCTAAGGTCAGAATTGGATAGTGGAGAATTTTCATCAACCTGACACACCAAATTTATGACGGCCTTCAGACTCATCCGACCTTAATCCTTTTGATGATCTCAGGTGGGTGGGATGTGCTTGGAAAGAAAGTTAATTAGTATCCCCACGACACTAAATCCCCCTCTGAGATGGAAGCGAAAGCTGGAGAAATGGAGGATATCAATAAGGACCACGTGATGTGATAAAATTTTGCAGTCAATCTGTTTTGGACTCGAACTGAGTGGGTGATGGAATCGGAAGGAGAAAACAAAGAGTAAACGTAGGTTGATATTATGCTTAACTGTGTTGTAGCAAAAATTGTAAGTTTCAACGATTAACAGATTCATCTTCGGTTTTTCGAAAAGTGCCTTCAGATACTTCTAATTAGATATTATGAATTGGACTAAAGAGGAAGCACTTTTTAATTTAAATACAAAAATTAAATAATTCCATGCAGATCATTACATTATTAATAGCGTTAAGTTGTCTCCGTTGAACATCAGTTGTAAACCCATGTTTTATTGGTCGCAATAAAATTAGGGACATGTGCTTCCTAATCCAAGTATAAAATTTCGACTACTTTACGTTTTTTCCCAAGATTCCGTTAAGGCGATCAAACTGTCTTCATACCACGTGTTCTCTCTATGGTATACATTACTGAAGAAGAGGTCGTGCAAAGTTAGAATAATTTACGTCCACTATGGGTTGAAGGAAACTAATCAACACCTCGCTCCTTGATAGCAAATTAGCAAAATTTGACACTCATTTTGGATCAAATGTCCACATATGCTACTTTGTCTGCAATAGATCGAAACAGATTTAAAAAATGCTGCTAATTTTGGATATGTATATGCACAATGGATTTTATGACCTTGAAAGGTTAAATCACGGGTTTCAATACTTGTCTTGCAGAACACTCTTCTCTCTAAATTTCTTTTTTGGAAATCCTCATTTACAATTAATGTCGTAAAGAATTTACTGGATATAGAGGGACGAATACACAGATATATCACTCTTTTTGCCCGTATTCTTATGAGGTAGGGATTTTAGAGGGACAGGTATCAAAATTGTTGGGTGATTCAACCGCGTCATCTCAATTAAACCAAGTGCATTTGACCAAACCGTTTTGGCGGATATCAAATCAGCCATGTTTCAATTAAAGCTTTCCTTTTAGGGTATTGGATAACTCAAAATAGGTTTCCAGATTACAATATCTGTCACTGCTCCCTCGCCGATAAATCTTTGGTTCCGAGCTTTGCAAACTGAACTGCCTTTCTGTCTCGCATCATTCAAGTAATCTGCATCGAAAATATATTCAAAAATGCATTAACAGATTTGGAGACTGTCAAAATTTTCTGAAATTAAAATGCATATTTTTAACCACCAGATCGGTCAACGTATATGCGTTAACTGCTTCACCTACGTAGGTAACCGAAATGGCTAAATTTGGCCAATTCCCATTCTATCTAAAACCGTCTCGTGGAGGCGCAACATATCCAGACGCAGGCAGACAATCAGGCAGACGTTATTCGAATAGCAAATTTTTCTGAAAGGAAAGCTTTTATCAGAAGCTTTATTTTGAATAAAAATGATCCCAGGGTGGATTTTTCATTAATGGAAACAAAATTATTATACGCTTTATTGAAATTTGGATAAACAAATTATTGCCACCCACAATTATGGAAGTGGAAGAATCTTGAATGACGATTTTGAAAATTAACATTATTTCGCGAAAGAGTTGGAATTGTAACAGACTTTGTTACAGTTATAGCTGGGTATAAATATTGCTCCCTTCCGTAACAAGAGTTTATGTCTTCAGGGATAATTAAGGTAATTAAAACACCCCCTTCTAATATCCAGAAGGACTGATACACCAAAATCGTATAGCATAAGGTGAATTAAGTTGGAATTACAATTTTACTATCAGAAATCTATTTAATTGTAAACTAGGGGGACGTCTGCCATGAACCGATTTCCCGAGTGGGGCCAGAAATACCATTAATTAGTTTAAAGGGATCGCAGACCTTCTTTTTCTCATTCAAAGTTGTGTCAGATGATCGAAATGGGAAATTTTCGAAATTGTAACATTATAATATCGAAGAAGACTTTTCAACACATTAATTCCTTGAAACGTCTTGAAATTAATTAACGTGATAATTGCTTTATAATCGGTGAGCAGTTTGAAACATACACAGTCTTCTAGTATCAGAGAAACTCGAATTCGTTTGTGAAATATGGGATGATAGCAAAAAGTAGAGACGTTTACGAAGTTTCCTTCATAAAAACGGGGTCATTTGGCCCCAATAACAGCATTCGGCTACAATTTCGACGGACGGAGGGATTAATGAAAGAATTTTTTATTTCGAATAATTTATTTTAATTCACTTTCCCTTTCTTCTCTAGATGGCACATTGGGAAGGTTGATTTAATTTGTATTTCTAACAGATACGCCATCTCTTTGAACAAACGGCAAAATTTTACTAATTTCTAGGTATTGGACCAAATTATATAATTCAAAATTTAAGAAAATGTCTTCCAGACCTTTCTCAAATATTTACTTATTTAATGATCAACTGCTAATTTATTTACTTTCAAAATTTTAAAAGGTGAAGGCAATTCACTGCAACTATTTTCTAAGTGCAAAATTAACAGATTGCTCTGTACAGTTTATTAGATAAACAGTTCTGTATTGATAGGATCTTTTCATTCCTGCATGTTTCGGGCAGCCAATGGGAGAGCAAGTAACCTGACAACAATCGAATGCTTTTACCCTCGTGTGGATCATACGACGCGTTTAGATCAAAACTTTGCCTATTCGTTTTGATCTTAAATTTCTATTACATTATTGAATAAGC
>CAADRB010000029.1:9461-30319 GCA_900708905.1 Hymenolepis diminuta | reverse complement strand
TAATTGCCTCAAAAAGAGCTTCACAAATACCTTTTTGGAAAATGTGGGATATATTAATATTTATCCTTTGCGATCTCTATATTCATTTGGGAAATTCTTCCTATTCTTGGATACTTTGCGAGAGCATTTGGCTCTAGACGGGAATAATAATAAAACACCGATAATATATCTGTCAGTGGTTTGATTTTTGATTGTCAATCAGAAAAAAAGTCTAGATGCCCTATAAATAGACACTGTTGACATAATTTATTGACTCCGATATCTAATGAACCGTTATTGTTTTAAGTTTTCGACTGGAAAAATTTTTTTTCTTCTATTTGTAACTGAGATGGATAAGCAAAATGAATAAATCTGAGACTATGACCTGCTTTCCTCATGGATCGTTTCAAAACACGAGAAAATTAAAAGAAATTTTCTTGATCAGACAATCAGAGCAATTGATTCAATTTTTCAACCCGGAATTTCATTTTATGATCACCAATTAAATAACTCCGGTAAAAACCCTTACAGGCCTTCATTCGATTCCATCCTCTTTTCCACTATCTCAAACCCGGCATTATTTATCTCCTGAAGAAAGACAATTCACTGGAAAGATGGAGGAGAAATCAATGTATAGCTTTTGTAACTTGAAAAAAGGCAAATCGTACATTTATTAACTTTACTTATTGTCCTGACTGTTTATTTATCATGCGTCATTCTTATCCGCAATCGTACTTGAATCATATCCCCATCTGCCACGAATTACTTCAATTCCCTTGTCTATATAGAATAAGGCTATGGAAGTATATGCGGCACCCTCCGCTAATTTCACACATTTGAAAAGTACCAATCGGGCATTCTGTACGCATTTCTTTTATTCAGTAGATTCCTGAAAGCAATTTGAAACTCATTACGGTTTGCTATTGACACCCTAAGGCCCATAATTCAAAATCCTGGGAGCCTACTTCTTTGATTATTGATATCTTCACCATTAAAAGGTATTTTAATATTTTATGTCTGTCAAACTCGACCTTGAGAAAACAGAAAAATGGAAATTAATGAATGGCAAAAGAAGGATTAGATCTGATTTTATTCACATCTTGGTTTAATTGTCATTGTTTTATCAAAGATAAATGCACGCATTTATATGAGAATTCGAATAAATGAAATAATTTATAAATTTAAATCACTCTGGCAATGTATGTTTCTTTTTTATGAATTTCATTTTTATGTAGAAAAAAAACTACTTTCTCCCATTAATATAAGTGAATTCCACGGCCCACGTAAGTAGAGGAGCTTGTAATTTTATCATTGTTGTAAATTTTTTTTCTAAAAAGGGATAAAATTCCGCTCAAAATTGATTTGTGTTAAGATGTCTTCCACGACTGGTAATATTTTGTGATTTTGGCGAGGTAGGAGTTTCTGACTCCTTTTCCCGGGACAAAAAATCACAAAAGTGATTATACGCTTGAATGACGCTCCAGTTGCTTCAAAATTTCACTTTCCCAGCTCTGCTCTTGAGGGAAATTTGAGCGAATTTAAGCATTAAAATGCCATTTTTAGCAGAATGCTTCTTATATGTTATAATAAATTATTATTGCCATAGTAATGAAAAAATTTTGAACTCTTTAATTGTGATTTGCAACTGTAATCGGTTAGTAGAAGGCGCTACGAAAGATAATGGGAAGCTGATCGAAAAGATGTAAAGAGCAAACGTTGAGGTATCAAAGCGTCTTGCTTCAGCTGCGCATTTTGGATTAAAGTTATTCCTGTTGCAAAATTCAAATTTCATGATTCCACCTCTGAATTGACGCAGCTGCGTGTCTACAATGCCCAGTGCTTAATCATGTAGGGTCGGTCTTATCACTTCAATCAACTTTCCCCAGTGGCCGGGAAGCCAAATTGATCCCACATAGTTTCCAGCAGCTTATCGCCCTGACGTAGCAGAGCTGAGATAATTAAACATTTTACGTTAGCGAAGCTGTGCCCACTCAAGGCCAACTTGAGCTATAATTGCGAAAGATTAAAATTTAAAGTATTTTTAAAAAAATAGAAAATTTAACGCACAAATATGAATACATTCCGAAATGAAAAGTTTTTCTCCTTAAATATTTCTCATTTTATTATGCAGTGCTTCATTAAGCATCATAAAACATTTATTTGCTCAACGATTATGCAACACTCCACTTTTTTTCGAGCAGGAGCAATTGGATTCAACTTTTTGTCAAATTCTTAACATAATATGAAATAAATAATTTTTCTCCATTTTCTCCATGTATTGCGTTTAATGTATAATTCATTAAGCCATGGTGTATCGAAGGATATTGTTTTCCTCTGAATGTAGCAATTTAGTAAAACAACCGGTTTCTATTCAACTTTGGAGCATTTTTCAAGCAGGCAAAACTTGTTTTAATTTGCAAAAGATCTTTCAGACCTCAAAATATTTTGAAAGTAAAACCAACATTCATATAATTTTTGTTTTAGACAGTATTTGCGTGATATGTCTGTCTGAAAACTTTAATCTGCCACGTGACTGAAAAAATTAATAATAACATTTGACTAACTAAATTATTAAGATACAATTGAAGCAAAGTTTATATTGTGAGCATTTTGAGTCAATAGGAAGCAATTGAGATAGTTAAACATGGCGTTTTCGGAATATTGTTTAAGTGGAACAGCGTTTGCGCCAACTACTTGAACAGCATTGTTTGCCGAGAGACAAACTGGCGGTTCGACTGTCGTGTACCCTAAAAAATCCGTCTTTTGAAGTAATTAAGTATCTTTTGGATGGCCGCTGATGGGCGTATGTAAAAGAGGATTATAGGCAGAATAATGTCCAACTGCCATCCAGTGTTCCGTTCTTAAAATGGAATATACTTGAAAAGTGAGGTTAAATTTCATACTAACAGACCGACGTACCCCGAGATTTCGACTTAAGGCTGTGCATTTATGTGCTTCACAAATTTATAAACACTTGTGTTTACTTAAAAATAGAATGGCGTAATTTCCGCTATATAATGAGATTAGATTCAGAGATAAACGTCTCCACAAATCTGCATTCCGTGGACGTCGCTCGAGCGTTTTGTGGAGTGCAGAAGAACTCAAGGAATTCTTGATTTTAAACGAATTTTTAAAATAATCATCATTGTTTATTTTAACTAAATTTAGGTGAAAGAGTTCGGTGTAAAAATTGGGCGGTATTTTCCCCAAGCAGTAAAATATTTTCCTTTCCGTGTTTGTTTGAATTAATATTCCACTTGGCAGTTTTATTTAAATTTTCTAATTTTCTATTTATCTATGACGGTAAGGAGCAAATTCGACAAGTTATTTCAAATTTAGCTTCAAAATTTAAATTAATTTTTTTTATTTCTGAAACATTTATCCATTGAGTATTTTCTAAGAATGCGCTTAAATTAAAGTGTAATTTTAAATTGTTATGAGTGAGAGAGCTGTTTTTTGACTTTAAATAACACTTCTGTCCAGATTCAACTTGGAGGAATGGAAAACTGTTGCCCAAGAATCCTCTCTTTTTACTCCTAAATAAATAAAAACGATAATTTATTTGTTCAAGTTGTTTGTTTTAATTAATGAAAGTGTCAATAAGTTGAGCGTCTAAAAACTTCCTTTGGGAATGTTATACTTAAATTGTGTGTTGAAGGTCAAAGCACCCACATTTTACTGTTTTATGGAATTTTTACTAAAATAAACTTATTTTACCACTCCAAATACATTACCAATCTGAATATCACGGACAAATTTACTGTTCTAAGTTGAATTTGCTAAAATGAGATGTATGAAACATTTTATGCATTCGGTGCTACAGACATTAGCGGACCAGGCTTTGTAGAGTTTAAATTATGCATGCTTCAGATAAAGCTCGAACAAAAGAATGAGCTGTGCCTCTCTTAGCTTCTAGCAAGGTGTTCGTTTAAACATTGGTTAAGTTGTTGAATTTCAAATCCATATGATGAAAAAATTTTGATAGACTTTAAAAAATAAACAATGCATTGAAAAGCCCGATTTTGGACGCCGAATCACCAAGCTGTTATGTCTGGAAGTCCATTTCATGAGTTATAATTAACGGCATATTTAGAAAGAGCAGCTTCTGAAGTAGTGACATACTCATGACATCATTTAAATAAAGTAGCCATAGTTTAAGACAGGAAATAACGAGGCAAATTCTTTCAAATACGTGGTGCATAAGGTATCTGAGAACACTCACATTTTTTGTAATTTAAACCAGCCCGATAGTAATTAGTGTACCCTTTTTATCAAAAGATCTCATGGCAGATACTATTATAACTAATGAAATGAAAAGACCTATTGGAATAGTGTCTGTGAAAATGAAATGTAGGGATTTAGAAATAGCATAATTTCTACAAGTTGACAGATCTTTCGGTCGCGAAGTTAGAAAGGAATCGCTGAAAGAAAAAAATGGAGATGAATTGAAGGCCATGAGGAAAAGGAAAAAGCAAAGTCATCGCTTTCCTGATTCATTCATTCGGAACAAGTGAGTATGAGAGAAGAGTGCATAACGTGATATGATGGACGAAAATCGTGGGAAGTGAAGGAAGGAATAGTTATACATACAGAATTTTGTTCATTAAGACTTCGGATACAAATCATATGTTCTCAGACGAGTTCAATTTATGTCAACAAAAACTCAAGGGAATTGTTCAATATGTGCAAATCGACTCTAAAAGGAATTGAGACACTCAGAAGAAGAGGAGTATCTTTGGTTTTCTCCGATCAAAAATACTGTCACCAGGATGAAGAAATTAATCGAAAAAATGATAGGTGGGCATGTGCGGACGGACTGTACTAAAGTTCCAACTGCTATGAATGCACACACAGTTTCCACCAACAGTGATAGATTTGGGTGTTGTTAGCAGAGGGGGAGGAAGGCATCATGTCTCCTCCATTTTATCCACAGGGTCTTAGAGTTAATGTAGAAGTAGATAGAGGTGCGGATGCCTATGTGGAGATTCTTCAAACCGTTGTTGTTAAGCCGCATTGGGTAGATAGTGTAGCCAATGGAGGAAGACTTTGTGGTCGAACAAGATTCGACTCCATCGCATGAAGCTCTCTAAGGTCAGAATTGGATAGTGGAGAATTTTCATCAACCTGACACACCAAATTTATGACGGCCTTCAGACTCATCCGACCTTAATCCTTTTGATGATCTCAGGTGGGTGGGATGTGCTTGGAAAGAAAGTTAATTAGTATCCCCACGACACTAAATCCCCCTCTGAGATGGAAGCGAAAGCTGGAGAAATGGAGGATATCAATAAGGACCACGTGATGTGATAAAATTTTGCAGTCAATCTGTTTTGGACTCGAACTGAGTGGGTGATGGAATCGGAAGGAGAAAACAAAGAGTAAACGTAGGTTGATATTATGCTTAACTGTGTTGTTGCAAAAATTGTGAGTTTCAACGATTAACAGATTCATCTTCGGTTTTACGAAAAGTGTCTTCAGATGCCCTACGAAAGTACTTGCGAAATTAATTATGCGTTTAATATTACGTGTGATTATAACAATTTGCATTCCTAAACAGTTACATTAAACATTAAAAAAACATACAAATTGAGGACTTTCGAACTTTGGCTATAAATGACCGATAAAATTGAACCATCAGCGAAAAATTTTGTGCTAATTGAATTGAATTTCCCACACATTTCCTATGAATTCAGATTAAATAATAATAAAGATTGAAATAATAATTTTAATATAAAGTAAATCGTTTAAACAATTATTTTATGAAAGGCAAGCAAATGTACTTATTCAGCATCAGTTACATTACATTACAATCTCCCTCCACGATACTTCAGTCTATTCAAACATGTGAAATAGTTAAATTCAAAGAATCACTTTCCACTTTTCAATTAATAAACCTTTACAAATAGTTTATTGGTCGATTCGAAGTATGTTTTCTCAAACACGAAAGAAGGGACTCGTAAATGATTTTATTGCAAAAAAGTTGTCGCGGATGTTGCTATTTCCTCTAAAGATAAATGCTAGAGAAAAACTGTCATTTTCCTCCCCCTTTGTACTCTCGTGATACCGTGACAAGTATTAGGGCGTGTGTGAGCACAGCAAATTGCCTTTGGGCAATTTGACGTATCCCCACTTGATGCTTCTTTCCAAGGTCACACTCAACGGAATTGTGTGATAACCACACAAATTTTGTGGAATAGCACACAAATAAGGCAATTAACAATAGAAATGAACTTTTCGAAAATTATTTGGGGAAAGTAAAGTTGAAATGATTTGATGGCGCAAGCATTCACTTTGTAAAGGAAAACTGAGCAACTTTGGTATAGCATTAAAATGGCCAAAATTTCAATTCCACGAAATTTCCCCTTGAATCGAAATATCTTCTCAGTCCGAACTGCCAATTGTGTCGTTTAGTTTCGAGGAGGTCTAGGAACAGAACTTTCCAAATCTCGTTTGCCAATCAGCAATACGACTTGGACTAATGCGGGAAGACAAGAGCAGAGCGGAGTGTCCGGTCTCTGATGATTAGATAACGGCTCTAATTTCATTGCCTGATTCTTTATATATTAAGATATTCAGACATAGATATGTCTATATTGGTCGATGCTTCTAATCTCTTCATATTTCGTCTTCACAAGCGATTGCATTGTGATCCCTGTCAGGAAATAGGTTTATGGAACTTACTTGCCCTGTTCGAGGGGATAACGAGAAAGAAATAGTCGATACCGATGGCTGATAGGTGCACTGATGCTACCGAATTACGAACTGATATTAACAGTCAAGTCTACATTGCAGCAATCTTTATTATCAAACTGTTTAATGCAGAACCGATTGAGTGTTATTGATTGAGATATTCACTTTACTACTTAACAGATTACTATATATGACCTGGATCACGCAAGTAATGAAAAGTAAGTAAATGCTACCAGCGCAATTTCTGATTTTATCTGAAAATATCCCGCAGGATTTCCGCATGTTCCCGTCTCGCATTCACACAGACACGTGCCTTTGATGTGCCTTTCACGCGAACTAGAACTGATTTATTACTAAACATAGAAGCTCTCCAATGTTGACGCAAGTTTGTGACTTCTACAAATATTTTCAGGAAACAAAAATTCTATCGAGTGGGACGAAATATTTGGAGTTCTTCGATTATGTGAAAAACTGCATTAATATTCATTGTTAATTATCACCGTGAATAATTTTGAAGTAAAGTCTACCCTAACGGTTATTCCATGTCACTATTGAGTTCAGGAGTCTGGCAGCATTTGTTTCGGAGACTAATAAGATTATAGGAGTGGCAGCGCATGCTATCTACCACATCTGACGATTTGTCAATACCGAAAGTAAAATTGTTTTCGTCCACCCATGAAACGGCAGATTGCTCAACTGTTTGCGTTGGGTCAAAATGACTCTTAATGCTTCTACCACCACTAAAATTACTGTTTCTTTAAAATTTATTTTAAGTGTTCTACCTCATCTCCTGCCGTATCTGTCTACGTGCCTTAAGTCGATCCACCACCACTTGACTACAATCGTCCTGTGACGAAGTGACAGTCATTTCGCAATTCCTATCTGTTTGACTACTAGACAAATCGAATATGCCGCCAAATGGGACATAATGGTAATTGCCGCACCTCTCCATCCTTCAAAACTCACTTGTCGTCCACAATCACCGAATCCTCAAAATGTCTTTGTCAGTGTGACCACATTCGAATTAAACTCATGCTCCTTTGCCACCCTATACAATTGACACTGTTGTATGATAGATACAAGCAGTCTGACGAAACCAACCTTGCTAAACCCCTTTCTCTCACAAATGGGACAATGTCAAAAGTGATTGGAGAAAATGCAGTTGAAGCTGCGTTTTCATATCATCAGCATCTCATGCCATCTCAAACTGAAGCTCTGTGGTTTCACATTGTTCCTACTCTTGCTGAATCTATCCAATCAACCTCTCTTCTTATCCCCTGGAGGCATCACAGTCAAAGTGGCCTCGGATTGTGCTCTTTAAGCCTGCCGCAACCGATGGCGCCACCACCACCCCCACAAGTTATCCTTTCGCCAAGGCGTATCAGGGTGGATCCAACTCTTTAACAAATTCATGAACATCGTTCGCGGGTAGGTGTTGAATAGGATTAATTCATTAGAAATCTATTATTTATTGTTATTTGTCCATAGAATTTGCATATTTATTTAAAATGTGCAAAATTGTAGTGTCTTCGCCTCGCACAATTTGGGGCTATAACACATCGTTAATGATAATTCCGTGTGATAATGGAGTAATGGAGTTTTGGGATCAGTTGCTATGTGGGAGGTTGATAAGTTTATAAGAGCTTACAAAATGCATTAATTATATTAAAATTTCATCACGAGAGTTGGTGCTACCTTGAGGTAAATAGCATTTAAAGAACCATTTTGTAGGTCAAATGTCTTTTTCTCAATCTGAAAGTTTGAGCGTTAATTAGAGTATTCTGAACATCTGCGTCTTTGTTAAAAACCCACTGTGCTCACTAAACCTGCAAGGTGATCTTAAAGTCGTTTCCATAGACTTGGACATGGCCTTGCATCCTCACTTCCACCCAGCTCAAAACCATCCAAATGTATGGAAGTGAAATGGGGAAGTTCACAGAAGTTGAATTTGGGATATGCTTTTTCCTTGAGCATAACAAAAATGCAGATGTTGTGCAGATTTTATTGAAATTGGAGAGCATTGAATTGCAATTAAAACACAACCGTCAGATTTCAGATGTCAGACACATTTTGGTTCAGACTTTAATCGGGGCAGGATTATTGTTTTCTTACTGTGGAGGGATTACAGATGAAAGTATGACGGGTAGAGTTTCACCTCCTTCAATTTTGACCTTCAGTTACATGTTCATTTATTTCAGAATCATGATCTTACTGGTTGAATGTGACAGGCTGTAATTTGAAAGTGCCTTTGCAAGATCTCTGACCATTCAAACAACGTTTTGACGTCCTCAGAGTCTTGATTCACTTATTTCATCCACAAATTTTTGAACCTGTATTGTCCAAATTAGCATTCGGCCAATTAACCGAGTTCATCCGATGTAGAATTGCCGGATGTTTTTTAACCACCCGTATTTCCATGCACTTATTCAAATTGCAGAAGAACCTGACTGCTAGAATACCTCAGTTGGTTATATCTATCCCTAGTTGATTATTATTGGCTGGGTTTTATGAGTGTTACGAGTAAAAACGTCAATCCCTCTTCCATCTCCATTCATTTGGGACTTTGAGTACGTAGGAATTGTTCACTTTTTAAATTCCGCCATTTTCCGGATATCTGGTCTTTCAATCAGCTCACAAGTATCCATTTTAAGGTACATTTATTTTTCCCTATTTTTTACCCTTCAGAACTACTCAAGTTTCGAATCCCCAACACGTGCCACTCACTTTGACACAAACTAAGGCCATATTGAAACAATGAATCAAAATTGATGCTCAGATTTGGACACGTTAATAAGACAGAACTAATGATGTGTAGACGGGGAGTGTAAATATTAATTGAAAATGAATAGTTATAAAGTAATCTAAATATTCAGACTCCCTAAGGAGTAACGGGGACTATTCGGAGCCGCAACAATTGGCCTCAATTCCGTACATCGGCTGGAGAGAATCATAAACCAATCTGCAGCGACTTTCATGTCTGTATTTATGTTCACTGACTTGATAAACGTTTTTATTTAATTGTATGAAAAAGACGGTAAACTAGTCATATCACTAAGTAAAACGGCTGTACTTGTCGGTGAATTATCAGCACTTTTGTGACAAAGGAGTCTGGTTTATCTACTTGCTCCAATTCGTGCTTGGGAGCAAAATTAATGTCATTTTATATAAAAGCAGATTCATACTGGTATGATTAAGATAGTTCCTTGTTCAACTGCTCAAGTATTACAATTATCCAGTAAGAAATAAGCTGATGTATAATCAGAATGTTATGTGAACGGAGGACATGGAAATGCTGAATTGATTGTCTTCATTACACACATTAATGAAAATTATTTAACTATTTTTAATAGGACGGAGCAACTAACATCAAATAACCCTTTGTCCAACCAATGATAATGCGAAGTGGATCAAAAAGATACAGATGGCGGAGTCGAGGTTTCAAAGATTCGATTATTTTGAATTTAGGTTTTTCGATATTCACAAAATGGACAGTTCAAGTTCCATAAATCAAATTTCACGATTCGGCCTCTGCATTGAAGCAAATGCATGTCCATGGTGTTCGGTGCCTGGTGACCGGTATTATTTAATCAAGGAGAGTCGATCTCGTCGATTCAATTTTTTCTTAATCTTCCAATGGTTGAGAAAACAAGTAATATTATGCGGCATTCCATAGACCTTCCTTTTGCAGATTTCATGAATATTTCGGCATTGGAGTTGTTTGTTCATATAAAATAAGACAATTTCTTTTTTAGATGAAGTTGGGTGTATATTTCAGCCTTTGACACCGTGTAAGAATACACTATCGATATTCGTGCCTTCCATCGCACCATAAATGCCATTGTATTGGGAACACAGTCCATGGCGTGCGCTGGAAAGTTTCATAATGGGAGGCGGTAATGTACCCTCCTAGATACCTGTTAATAAATCAGTCAGTTCATCATCATCATATTATGGAAAGTATCCAGAGCATTTGATTTCGATGGAGAAATGGTGCTCTGATACCCCTCTTAAGAGAAGCTTGCATTCTACCATCCTTACAGATGGTCGGACTTAACCATTTCGGTTTGTCATCCACACTGAGGAGTATGACTTATGTATTGACTGCTGTACAGCTGGAAATTTCGACGCACATAAAATAACTAACAAATATTTACATTGTTACGAAATTCACTCAATCTTACCCAAATTGGAAAGATTTCTCCATCCTTAACTCCAAATATTTACCCGCTTTCTCTCGAAGCGCATAGTTTACTACGTATTCTTCTAATATTACAAAATATTCAGTTTCTCGTTCTGATCCCTCGGTTCAGACTTGAGCATATTCTCGTGATATTGTGAGATTGTTGACCAGTTGAATTAATTGTGCGGTTGTCTATATCATGTCGACTGGTTTATTTCGCGCTACTGCCAGTAGAGTATAGTGAGAATGACAGAATTGTTTTAACACAGCAGGGCTCACTAGAGCTTATCCTTGATGAAGTCTTTTAGTAGCGGACTTTCTTTCTTCTTCCTTTCTTCCCATCTTCAATATTGACAGTGTAGAATTTGTCTATTTGTCACATCATTATAAACCTCCGTGATAGGGCCGGTTGAGATAACAAAGTGATATCTGACGAGAAATAATGCATCACTTCCAGTGAATATCCCTTTGCAGATTTTTCGAATATATTGACTGTCAATCCAGAGAGTTGCAAACGATGATTGAAGGATGCGAAGTTGTTAGGTTAAGCGTTCTCAGTTCAGGACAGAGTATGGAACATCTTGTCGGAAATAAGTGAGAGCGCATGTTGTTTTACTTTCATCAAACTAGCGAATCGAAAAAATAATTTGCTTAATTAATTTAAAATACGAGTACAGTTTACAACATATGTTTCCTAAACTTTCGACCTTGTATCAGCTGTATCTCCAATGGTCAACGTCTTTCGTGAGTAAACTTCATTTTCTTACTCCAATATCTTGTTGTAACATTTGAAAGTCGCCACAGAACAGACTCAGTGCATCAAGTTTAAAACCAGCATACAAATTTTTGCAATCACTTATCTGTCATTCCCGATCCTGACTGAGCTACGTTAAATTGTTTCCGCCTCGTATTGAAATGAATCCTCCAGATGCTTAATGCCAACCTTCGAATCTTTTTATGCTCGATAAATTCGGATGAATGTTACACTAAATCAGTCATCTCTACCAATATTCATTGCTCTTCGTAATCTTAGAAAGTAGCTCGAGCTTTGTTGTTGTTGGTGTCGTTGTTGAATGAATGAATGAACGCTCCCTGTCGATGGGAGGCATTGATATACATGCTACTTTAATCAAAACACCTTTCAAAATTGCCAGTTATGTTCGAAGAAGACAGGTTTTATCATTCAGAGGAAGGTCCTAGATGACAAACTCCATCAACTACGAATCAAATTACGCATCTATTATGGAATGGTGTGGAGATTTTTATTGAGTAATAAAATGCATTGTAATGAAGAACGATGAGCCTGTCATAAGTGCAAATATAAATGCCGGATAGAAATGAGAGTTTTATTTAAGAAAATTATATTTTTGTTTAAATTTTCCACGGTTTGTTAATTTACATGCGTGCGAGTATATTCACGACAAGTTGTGAACAAAGGCGCGTACTTTGCTCTTTCACTAGGAACCGAGTGGTTTGGGCTCTTTGGAGGCTAATCCGACAAGAAGTGATGGGGTGTTTTTGAATAAGCAATACGAAATTTTAATAGAAACTCTCACTTATTCTCTTATTACTTTCCTTTTACTCATTTTAGTCAAAGATGGAATGCATTAACTTCTGTCACAATCAAAGGAAAGTGAAAATAAATTTGTGTTAGGAGGAGAAATTTTCCAGATGAAATATACAATAGGAAATAAAGATAGTTATAATATAGTAGGTTAATTAACGTTCGTATAGGTAGGACAGAGGATGTAATTTCGGTGGAAAGATTTGGTCCACGGGATTCGAGATGATTAATTATTCTCGTCTCGGCCGAAAGAGCACATACGAGCGATTTTTTGAATGGTCCGCACTGAATCCGATGTCGAAATTAAGGACGCCATTCTGATATGTGATTTTTCAACCGACTCCCTTTTTATAAGTCTTTGAACAATCCCACACTGAACACTGGAATTACCTGTTGATTATTTTGTCCTAGTAACAACGATCCTGCCAACAGTGTGGAGAGAGCGATCACATACAATTGCCAGCTTTGCACTTTAACATTTTCGTGCGAATTCATTTGCAACAAGGTAAGTGCGGTACTGAAAACAGGATCCGGTTAGACCAAGGCGTCATGATTTATTTGCTTTAGTTATGAATTCACTTATGCATAAATTTGATGCGCCTTGGAAGATCAAAAAATTTCCAAATTGACACTCGTGATTATTTGAATAGTCAACCAGATTAAAGAATGCTAAGAATAACAGTTGTTAAAGAAAGCATTGAACTATTTTTCTTCCGAATAGAAGGGGTCAAAATTCTCTTGCTATAAATAAACCGACAACCAGTCGTCTTTCGTTTCCTAAAAGGAACAGTTTGAAGTATGAATGCATATACCATTCCTAAATTTTTATCTGTCATTACTAATCACTGAGACCTGATAATCTCAACCCCACAGTGCAACTTAAAGGGATTGACTCTACTGTAACCTTTTAGTACTTTGTGAATAACCGTCGTGTTTCTTCCATTGGTTAATTTTAACTATCAGAATGAGCTAATTAATTGGCCCTTGAATGAGCGTTTGCCAGAGTTCAGTTCCTTCTGCAGCGATATCCAGACCCATTTCACCTGTGCATACTATTCCGCCTATATGAGCCTTTTTGCATATACACGTACACATACGCTCTTTCGCTTCTCTACATTCTCATTTTTACCTCATCTAAACTCTCTCTCTCTCTCTCTCTTACTCGCTTGATTCCTCATTGTGATTTGACCAATAAAGTTGGTCTAATCAACTCTTGGTATTCTGCTCCAAAGTTGTGGTTTGCCCTTACACTTTGCAATTGGCTACAAGCTCCTGCCAATGACATCCGTTAAGACAGATGCATGTTAAACGGCATTGGCTTCCGCAGATGAATTTGTCTGTGATTTACTATTTCACAGATCATTTCAAAAATTTATTACACCGAAAAGACCATTGTCATTGTTAGATACTCGAGAGACACTTACAATCTTGATCTCTTATGCATAGGATTTATACGCTCACACCTGAATATGCAAGAGCACCGGTGGTGAGGCCGTCGTTGCAATTATTGGCTGACCAGGCAGCCAATCATTTGTCACGTATTCAAGCCTATATAAGTTAATGCACGAGGAAAATGTTTTCTCTCTTCCTCTTCCTTTCTAAACAGTTTAGCTTCAATAAAGAGCAACTTAAAAGTTATAAAAGTCATAAACAAGGTTACCTGAAATACTTCTTTCACATAGAAATTCGAACTCGTATAACTATTAAATTTCACTTTAGACATCTCAGAAATGTGTACTTTACGTACATTTTTGCCCCAAATATTGTATTTTAACTTAACGAAAAGTGCATCAAAGCCAAATATGGAGGTACCTGCAAAAAATTGGTGATCAGAAACTTCAAATCTTGAAAAAAATTTCCATTAAACACTAAATGAATCCAATGGATTTCCGCTACTCAAGACAGTGAAAACAACTTCATGATATCTTCACGCACTCGAAATGTGAAGAGAAAAATTGTTAATCAGTAGAGAATATCTCATATTATGAGGAGCTGAGCTAATTCGATCTAACTGAGGTGCCATTTCTACTACTTGCCAGTAGCTTTCAATTTCCTCCACAAGTGATGTGAGAAATTGTTCACTGTTGCAAACTTTCTTGATTTAAATGACGGCTCTTTCAGTTCACTGATGGCTCAGCAGTCAGGGTGCTCTTCAGTCCAATCAGAGGTCTTAATTTTGAAGCTCGTTGGTGTCCATCCAATAACTTTTAATTTCCACAGGATTGGGATTTTCGAAATAGTTTCAAAATTCAAATTTTCTGCCGAGACAAGAACAAACAAATGTTCAAATATTCTCTCAAGAGCCTCAAATGCCAAAATACGATGAGCATTTTCTAAGAAATGGTTATAATGAAGGAGGTAGGGAAGTGCTAATAGAAGAGATGGGACAGCAAATAAGGCAGAAGTGAGTTAACATTGGTGTGTCTACATTTGTCAAAGGCACAATTCAGAAATTGTTTGTGTGATTCAGTGCATGGTGCATAACGAAACTGCGCTGACAAAATTAATCTTTCCATGGAAAGATTTTCAACGAAAATATTTGTTGACTTCAACGTCAGTTAATCAAAATGCAGTAGATGAGTTAATTGACTTTGACTTCATCTAATTTCACCCTCTTGACGCTGCTGGGAAATTCATCCGTTTTATTTGCAGTCAAAAATAAATCATTCGATCTCGAAAGTGTAAACATTCTCACAGTTCGAAATGTCCAAGAAGACATTTATTTTCTTGAATCAAAATTGATAAACAATTAACTATCAACAGTATTAATAATAGTATTGCTATATGCAGTTAATTTATTCATTTAAATTCGTGATAGTAAGGCTAACTAGGTCAAGGATCCCTCCCTTTCAGATAACACTACACTTTAGACAGTGGTCTGCAATGTTTCCGTAGGTCTTATTCCTCGATGTGAATCTTTTTCTAGCTCTAGCATGAACTGTTTCATATGATTTATGACGCCTTAGATGCTATGGCAACGGTATTATAGGTTATTACATCGGTAATCAAATACGCCCAGATTCAATGACTATTTGGAGTAGTTTGCGTCTATGACCCTTTTTCCAGAAGGATTGGAGATGACTTAATGGTTGCGAAATAATAATTATCGGCGAACTCTTAAATAGAAAATTTCAAGCAGAGATTCTGGGTTTTATCTGCACCAAGAAATGCAGAAATTTTAACGACAACTAACAAATTTACAACCAAATGTCTTTACCAACATTTGTTTTGTTAAAATGTATGTTGTAATTGAATCAAAACTCTAAAGACGGTATTATTTGTAGGAAAGTGTTGTAGAAGTATTAAGACAAAGCTTTGCATGCCGATGACATTAAGCTGCTTGAAGGAGGAGAAAATTGCTATTGTGAAGTCCTAAAATATCCACTTAGCAAGTCATCGACTATTGTGATTCATACAGTACTTTTCCCATCGGCCATTTGCTCCGTCCTTGAATAAATTAGAACTGCTTAGTTCCAGCACCTTTGCACTGCTGGGGATTTGAACCCCTGAACAGATCAGCAAATGTGTTCTTTAGCTTTATAATTCTATAGATTGCTAATTGGGTAGGTACTTGCCCTTAAACTTAGTAAAAATATTTTAATGGCAGATTATTCAATTACTATTTCATACTTTGGTCATCCACCACAAAATCAAAACTTTGGTTTCATCCAGTTCTTGCAATTTCCGAACTCATGTTTAGTATTCATTGAAGAGCTTCAAAATAAAAGCTCCAAGATTGAATTTCTTCTAAAGAGGACGTTGTTGAATTCCGTTTTCTGATAATCCCTCTTACATTTTCAAAGAATTTCTTGACTACTTGAGGTAGACAGTCACCATTCTACATACGTTGAGTGCATGCCGCAAATTTTAGCACAACCCAACAACAAGGGTGGGTGTGATAGGATGAACAGGAGACAGAGCGTAAATAGAGCAAGTTGAGCACAAAATAAGGTAAGATATGCGAGCTCTGTTACCACATGCAACGTAAGATTGACTGTTCCACTTCCCTTGTCTGACAGGCAGTCAATAATAGTCACCACGTAAAAATTAGGACAGAGGGGACACATGAGTCAGTATGTGCCCTTTCACAATGAGAATATTTTAAAACTTCAAAGCATGGGACATCGAGGTATCCGAAAGCCGGCATACACATCACAAATGTTTGAAAGTAGTGCATGTATCGATATTATTTCATATTAAATTTAAATAATAATGACATTTTTTCACGCTAGATGCCATTTCTCTAACTGACAATAACAGAATGTAGATATTTTACATATTGCAAGTTCAGTGTCTTCTGCAAACGTAAGTAAATTACCATGGTGATATATTTTTTGTATATTGATTAATGCTGCATTTGAAGGACAATTTCAATTCTCCGTATCATTGATCTGACAAATTGGGAGGCATTCGGTACTTTATATTTAATGAGTAATATAGAGTTAAGTGAATAAACGAAATCTTCTGATTTTTGATGCTTCCTTCTCAATCAATTATCCTTCATGATAGAAAGGTTCATATCACAACAAAGAGCAATTTTTGAGAGTGATTCTACACAGAACTCACTTTCACTCTTATTGTCATGTGGGATACAGGAGTTTTGGGTTATATTTACAATTCGGGAATAACTTCTGCGTCAGTGAAATAGATTAAAGCATTAATTTACTTATATGGAGCTGAAAATTAAAAAAAATCGTCCAATTTTAACTGAAATATTCCCTTAAATTTGCTGTTTCCGGTACCGTTTAAATTCCCGCTTGTGGGGCAAAGCATTAAGAAACAATAACTTTGTGACGTGTTATCCCACCGTGTGACTCATCAGGTGCCCGTACAGCGTACTGAACAAATCTGATTCATTTTATGAATGATTTCCTTCCACACACCATAGAGAATTCAACGCAGTCATCTTCTTTCCTTATGCCGTTTATTAGACAATGCTTTAGCAAATGGATGTGAATGCACGTTCTGTTGGAAACAAACTTCGAAATGCACCTGATTCTTGATGAAATGAATTCAGCGCTAAAGGCAAATTTTAAATTTTAAATTTTGAACCCAGAGATCGCCATAGGTAGACTCGTAGACATAAAATCTGCCTCAGTAAAAAGTTTTTATAAATTTTCTAAATTTATATTTGATTTCTTAATCAATTATGTGTACATCGATTTGCAAAAGTATTCATCATTGACCTCAATGAAAAACTAAATCGATTCCCTACAAGAAAGAGGAGGATTATCTAGCACTTGCTTATTAATTAAGTCTTAATTATTCTTACATTATCACAATATAAGGTACATTTTCGGGTGTTAAAGTTATTCGACGATTTTTCCGGGATGAAGAAAGCATTATCGCCATTTATGGTCAGTGTCTCAGGATATGAGTTTCACCTTGTTTCCGCAATTACGTATTTCACAAGATACACAACTCATTGAATAGAAGGAATTTCAAAATCTGCTGGTGAATATGTTTGGAAGGCTTATCCAATGTCTCTAATCTTTCTTCGGATCTACTGAACGAATACTTTAAGTGGAAGTATATTTTACCAAATTTGTAAAACTTTCGGGAATATATACCCCCAAAATATCCGAAAATTTGGCAAACTTTCTATGAATGAAGTTCGTCAGTAGGACGGCGATAATCACCGTTCCAATTTTATTGTCCTTTATAAAAATTATTTTAATTTGTTGAATGATTATCTCATTTTTATTTTCCACGTTGTTATTTCTCCCTCAAATGCTTAAGTCGGAATCTTTATTTGACTACTTTCTCGAACAATTTGGTATAATTACACAGAGCATACAGTAAAGAGATATACGTCAATTCGATGGCGCCATTCGCGGTCAGCCATTGTGTATTCAAGCCATACGAAATCGACATCAAATGCAGATATCGTCATAAAAGAAACGTCTACAATTTTTGCTGCTTTTTGCTTTTAAAAATTTTACAATTATGCAGTACAAAGAAGGAATGCTGAGAACTTACACCCCATTTGTGTTGTGTAAGTCCTACGACTCATATGAAGGATCAAATGCCTTGCTGAAATTGCTACACAGAGCAGCATTTGAGAAACGGTGTTGGATTTCAGTCCCTTCTTCGGGGAACTTACTTTTCTGCGCAGAAAAGAAAAGCAAATATTTTCACGGCAAATTTCTCTGCTGCGGAATTTCGTTGACCTTCCTGCAACTAACCAATCGTAACTTGGCTAATTCTTTTATTTCTTACTTTAATAATTCTACCACCATATTTATTCACTTATTAGTATAAATATTGAATTACAGTTTTTAATTTATGAATATGCGGTGCGAGATATGCCCAGACCAACTCTACCCAAAGTTAATTCTCATTCACCTTCACGTACTTCGTTTTCAAGATTCAGTTTAAATTATGCCGATTTCTACATAAAAGGAAAAGTTCATTTGATGAGGGGTTCAAGAAGAAATTATACATGGACGTCGCCTAGGCGAGCAAATAGAACTTCTAGGCAAAGACGTATTTGAAATGGACGTCATGAGGGGGATTTGGTTGAAGTCATAAGACCTGTACACACTATATAATGTATTATGAGGGCCATTATGTGTCATGAATGTGTCAAAACTAAATCAGGATCCAATGAAAGATTTTCATTTGGACTGGGATGGTGAGTTGATTTTTATGATAAAATAAAGTTTGTTTTACTAATTTTGGGGAAATTTAAAATGTGCTTCAAAGGAAATAAGCTCTTCCGAAGGATGATTACCAATGCATTACCAAAATTACTCTGTTAGCATTCCCAATGAAAATACGTCGGTTTTTCGCCCACAAAATCGCAGTGATATCTTTATGTTCTATGACTCAAACCCCTATCTGTCATAACTAGGCCAGCTTATCGAACCTCCTTTTTCTATAACTGTCCCGTTTCATGTGAAAGTACATGTACACTTATTCCTCACACGTACCCTTCCCCAAGTGATTTATCTGACCTGCCATTGTATTTTCTCTCACACACGCGGACAGACGCATACTTGCCATACACCTTATCCTTCGCTGCTCACTCATCACCCTTGTTCCTTATTTCCTTCTCACCCGCAGGAATCCTCATTGTGGCTTAATCAATACAAGACCAAAACAGCTCTGGATCTTCTGCTCTAGCACTGGTGTTAGCTGTTAACCGTTAGTTGTTATCTTAACCCCAAAACTTCAAAACATAACTTAGTTGACATATAAAATCCAGGGTTTGGTACGTATAAATTTAAACACATTTGAAGTTTACGAACGATTTAAACCTCTCTAATTTAAGGAGTTTATTAAGTGATTTGTTTGCTCAAATTGAGGCTATTTACACTTAAAAAATCACGTAGGTAGACATGGTTGAATTCTTGAATGAGTGGCCTGCATGATGGTTCAAATTCGCTCGGTAAATGAAACCAACTTAAATTAAAACATCGTGATTTATTATTTTACTTCATGTAATTGTTCGAACTAAAAGCCTTTATATTCAAAGCAAACCAAACTGATGATTATAGGTTACGCCCATGAAGTCTTGGTCAAGAATAACTTTGTCGGCGCCGATACTTTTCCTTTGAGCAAGATGGAAAGCAAACAAATAAATAATAAATATGCATTTATATCAGTTTTAAAATTTTTAATTTTTTGACTAGCATTTCTGCTTTCCGATGTTTGCAAATTTTATTGCACAGATATGGAGGATTTTCGTCAGTTTTCCATTACCTCAGTTCATTCCTAATCTAATCTTAGTAGTGAAACTGCGGTTGCCAATTCATCATGCCTTACTTTCTACCATATTTGCGGTCTTGCGTAGGTGCTTGCCACCTGAAATCCTTGCATCTGGCAACATAAGTTTCTCACTTCTAACGCCCGAGCTCTAAAATTAAGCAACTTGCTACTTGCATGGTGTGTTTGACTACGAAAGAGAAGCATCTTCGAAAGAGTACGAATTTTCCCAAACATGGTGAATCAGTCACTAAGACGTTTGCAGATGTCATTATGAAAGAGACAGCAACAAACCGCAAACAATCAAGATAGACAGAAAGAAGGTCAACAAACTGTAGTTGACTAAATCCGATTGTCCATCTAAGAGTTGATCAAAGCTCGACCGAAGACGACTGCAGAGTGAGTGTACTAATATGGACATTGTCCTGAAGCACAATCTCCATGTGAGATAATGAGGACAAAGCAAATCTTACAATATTAAAAGCAGTTTTATTAACGCAAAATATGATCAAATTTCTATGGTCACCAACATCGAAAATTATGACTTCTCTATATAGCACAGATTATCTCTACTTACAAAATATTAGTAGGAATATTTGTTTAAAAACAGTCAAATTCTTTTTGACAAGATGTTTCGGTTCACAGAGTTTTCATAATAATTCTTCACAAACATTGAATTAAGGGAGGTTTCCACTACCCACACATTTTCTCTTCAACATCATAAAATTTTTCCAGGTA
>CAADRB010000028.1:1913127-1930438 GCA_900708905.1 Hymenolepis diminuta | reverse complement strand
CACTGAAAATTTGTTGATACGGACCATTCACTCCTTTTACGGAAGTAATTAGAGATGCTGGCTCTCATCATTAGATGTGCCTTAACATTTAAAAAGTTAAAGGTTGAACTGAAATAATGTTAAATCGTCTCAATATGACCCATATTCATGGGTTAAAACACTGTTGTTATCAACTATTACATTAAATAGTTATGAAAGTTGAAACCTGAAATCTAACTCTAATAAAGTGCCAGGATATGCGAAAAAAAGACACAAGTCATTATATGTGAAGGGATTGTACTTCCCCTTTACACTATTTGATATATTATATTCCTATTTTAGCAATGCCTGGTGATATCTATCTACGAATACTCACATTGACTATCCTACCACTAATCGTTGCGAATATATTCGTTGGTAAGTTACACTCCTTTTATGAATCGGTTAAAAGAAAATTTTTGATTTGTGTTTATGTGGGGCAGTTAACAATTCAGAAGAATGAGTCACAAATTTGGTTTCTAACCTTATGGACGGGGAATTTTCCTTACTTTGCAGAGGAATGAGGTGGATAAAATCAATTATGTGTATCCTTTGAATGATATTTTGACAAGGTAGACAAGTAAAATGGAGTATGAGTCAGTACGATAATGGCTTTAGTAAATGAGACAGTGCTTTTTTAATAGTTCAGACATTAATGGATACTTCAGAATAATTCACTAACACAAGCCACTTTTAGGACAGATATAATTTCATAGACGTCAATTTCTTGGCTGAATTATCCCCTAGTAGCCAAGATAGTTAAAGTTTCTTAAATTGAGCTTTTTTATTGATGTGCATCTTTTAAATATAATCTTTGGCGTTACCAAAATAAAATAAACATTAATTTACCGATGCATAATCTACTCTCAATTTTTAAAGATCTAATGCATAATGTATGTAGGATGTTCAGGAATGACCAAACGTCAGTAAAAACTTTTGATGAAACTAATGAGATTATATGCAGGCAATGAGTATGATATATGGATATGGTCCATGGTGAAGTCTAATTAAATCACATTTGAATTTTGTTCGCATATAGATCCATATATATTATCTATCGAGCATCTTCTCAATTATTTCCATTTAATCCAAAAATTTAGTCCTGAAAAGAAGAAATTTATTAAAAATAACACAATATAAAATCAACTAATCCTTATAGTCGAAGAAGTGTTAGTATTTTTAAGAATGTGACTGTTTTACAAATCAATTTTAACCTGATCATCCATTCCTCCCGCAAAGTGAAATATTCCCTTCTACTATAAAGCTACTAACGTACCCTAGGGTAATTAAGTTAACAGTCTAAGGTACCCAAACTTGAAAACTTTATTTGAGATTCAGCTATTTTCATCTCAATAGTCCTATGACTCACAAGCAGGTAGTTGATCTATGATGTAGTAGTAGGGCAAGAAAATAAGTTAAATTTTAACAAAATTAACTTCTAAAGTAGTCGTTAAAGTCTATCATCATTTGTTCAATACCGGAGTGAGACTACCAAGTCAATTAGTTAAAACCTTGGGGTTAATGAGTTTTATAATATGTAACAGAGAGAGAAATACTGAAAAGAGGCATCTGAAGGATCTGTACAAGGTAAGTAAATTTATAACATCATCAAATCTAGGGATAATCCTGTATGCGGAAAAAACAACTAATCAAAGGATATTCACATGTTCACAGCTAACGAATAAAAAAAAGTATTTTGACATTTATTGATCTTTTGCATTCATAAATTACGTTCCCTTATTTACCCTCAATTTAATTAATCCTTTGAAGACATTGTAATTGTAAATAATTTGGTCTAGAGTATCTTCCGAATTGCTTTTCATTTGCCTTCATAGTTATGGCAACACTGGAACCGAAGAATCTTCGCAGTTGCCTATATTATCTGCACTAATCTTGTCGGCAGTGGTTGAGGAGCTGCTTGTGCGGCCATAATTCAACCAGGTACGCAGTATTTATTTTACTCATTTATTTGGACAATTTTAAATAGACCGATTTGAGAAACTGACGTTGTTTCAGTAACGTTTAATTAACAAGAAGCAAAATTAGCCAAAATAACAAACACTGGGTTTAGTTATATCATGATATTTGTTTCCAGTTAATTATATCCATCACTTATGGTTGAATATTTACAAAGATAATGAAGATAATGCTTAGAGAAGAAAATTACCGATCATGTGTGCTTTAATTCCAAAACCTAAGAGATGGCAATTAATATTGGTGAATAATTATTATCAATCAATAACTAAGTCCCAAGTTCTTTGAAGGACAATTTATTCGAACTCTTATCTTAAGCAGAGGAGTAACACCTCAGGATCTCTATAATGAGAAATTCGAGCTCTATTAGTTCTCATTTGACTCGTTTTAATTAGTGTGGACGGAATGCCGTTCACTGGCTGTGCAACGAAAGATGTCGAAAGCCTTGACACTTTTTTCAGACGCATACAATGACCGCTGTCATTGGAATATAAAACTAGCATTACGCATTCCGTTTGGAAATTCCTAATCGTCCAGTTTGGTCTCTGCATTATTGTGCATTATTATTTTAACTGTAGGAACAAATGATTTTTAGTAGTGTTTCTCAGAAAAAACAGTATGGTTCTAAATTCTAACGTTTATCACCATACGCTTTAGGAATTGCGCGGTCGATATAGATTGGTTTCTGTTTCTAATGCATGAAAATCGTTAAAATTTCTGCTTGATCTAATCTGTCTTAATAACTTTTGACAAACTGCGCATGCTTTTTTACTGCACCCGAACGCTCAAATGAAAAATATATTGACAAATATGTGGAATTTGAAAATCATTTAACATTTTTGTTGGGAATCTTTCAGAAAAGTGAAACACACTACTTTCCCCGAAATTCACGTCAAAGTCAAGTCAATAATTCGAGTGCTACATTGAAGGATACCTCATAACTGTCACAATGACAACTTTTAGGAAAGTTTTTTTCCAATTTAAGCTGAGAGCTTGGAATTTATTGCTCCTTTAAAAGGAGGTTGGCGTAGATGTATTTGCTCTCGATATAATGGATTAAAACAATTTAAAGGAGGGGGTTAGTCACGTCTATGTCGGAATATGCATCCAAATATTTGTTCCCCAACGTCATTTTACCCGAAAAATTAAGATAAGAGAGGGTTAAGGCATGGGATAAATAGAATGTCCGTTCACTATTGTATACAAAGTAGTTCAAGTAGTTCTAAATCAACTAATACTTGAGTTTGCAGGAGACTCATATGCAACTGTACCAGCTAAACTCCTAAAGATTCACTCCATTTCCATGTAGTCCTTTGGTATAAATGTTCACTTTCACACATTCGTATATACCTAGTTAATTATCACTTTTAATTATACACCATATACTAATCAAAAGTTTCCACTCTATTACTCAGTTGTCTATGGAAAGATAGAATCTGTTCTCCTATATTCGGTGATATTTTACAATAAATTCACCAATGCGTCTCCTTTTTCTCATTATTCAACTAGCATAATGCAAAATAAATAGTTTTATGATGCTCTTCGCCTTGTTTAAGGTTTGCTCATCTTTAATTCTGATTCTTTCTGACGAGCAGGCTATAGCGACTTTTCGGCAGGAGTACATCTGACTATTCACTTACGTCGCTTTTCGATTTGACACCGATGTCTGGCTCTCTAATGTAAAGCTTTACTCCATTCTACCTTAAAAAGGTCACTCTTGTTTCGGATCTCGTATGTTTAGATCGTAAAACTCTGCACGAACTCTTGAAGTTCAAAACGAATGGAGACGAGGAAGTAAAGAGAACAGACAAAATATAAATTTAATAACTCGCATCTGTACATATAGAAAATACAGATATTTAATAGCATCACATGCATTCGAGTTGAAGAAATACTGAAAGCCCATTTGGAAAAAACGAAACTAACAAAACTCAAAACCTAGGAAAACGCAACAGTTATGAAGAATCGGTAAAGTTCGGCAAAGAAAGGTCTACCGCATATTTATGACTTTTCTTCTACACTCAAGATGCTTATTGATTTGCCTCAGTTCGTTCGTAATAAATTTCTGCCTATCCTATTCAAGGCCTATTTTAGTAGACGTACGTGTCCTCTGTTCTCTACTAATACCTTGTAGTCTCTTATATCTCGCTTTTGTTGAGGTTAATAAAATGTCGGAAGTGTTTTAGCTTAGTGATCTTCTCAATAATTCGTTTATTAAAACCTAACAAAATTAATTCTCTTACTTTTGAATTCATTTATTTTAGGTTCGTATGTTCTCAATAGGGCAGAACTTCCTAACAAAACAATTCCCGGAAGCGGACTAACCGCCTCTGATATTTTCAACGATATCGTATAGTAAGCTATTCATCATGGTTCATTTTTATTTACAATTATTTTATTTACTTATATTTACAATAAAATGTTAAATATTTTATTTATAAGCTGCTGAGATTTCTCAATATTTGCTTTAAATTCAAATGAATCTATCAGTTCCTGTATCTTTGGCTTTGATCGTATACTGCCAGTTCATTTTAAGTCGACATATTCTTAACCCTTTTGCCAATTCTCAGCAATCTCTTCCCTGAAAACATTATGGGAATCACAATTTTTCAGTACAGAACGGAAGTTGCCAATACGACCAAATTGGTCAAATACGGGAATTCAAACAGACCTGGAACCAATATGATAGGTATAGTTTTAAACCCTTATTTTAATTATTTATTCTAAAAAAAGTAACTGCAGAAAATTGATTTGGTTTTAAAAACTGTGGAGTTTTAAAGAACTGTCAGCAGAATATAACAATCAGGGTGGCTTGTTGATCAAATTAAACATAAAATCATCCTAAACAAAAAATAAAGTAGGAGTTTATGTTTATTTCTTAGGTAAATAAATTTTTGTGTCAACTGTCAAAAGGGTCATGGAACAGGTCTAAGAAGGTTGAAAGCGAGATTGGAAATTGGTGAAGGTCACTATGACCCTAATTCTGGCAATCATTTGACAAAGTTTTGTATTCAGGGTCTGTTTGCTGTCCTCGTCATTTCTAATGGATT
This sequence comes from Hymenolepis diminuta, assembly GCA_900708905.1. NCBI lineage: Eukaryota > Metazoa > Platyhelminthes > Cestoda > Cyclophyllidea > Hymenolepididae > Hymenolepis > Hymenolepis diminuta. The sequence continues at coordinate 1,925,396 of CAADRB010000028.1, read as the reverse complement.
ATTTTCAAGCTGTTAAATGCAGCATTGTCACTTGCATATAAAAGTGTGCAGTATGTTTGATTTTACATGATAAAGGAGATGGGAATAATGTGGACGTTATGAATTACAATAAAGTTGAAGATCTTATTTATTTGTCTCAAATCTTATAAAAATGGCTTAGAAGATATCAACCTTCAGGGTATTGTCTTCAACCCTGTATTATATAAGATCAAAAGTAATCAAACTGAAAAGCCAGTAGGTTAGATAATTTTAAAGGGAACAATAGCTCACCATTAGTAAAGGAATCTTATTATTGATATTTTTAGAAGTCTGAATATATAATTAATAATTGAAGTTCTAATGAATATATTCAGAAGCAAAATACAAATGTCAAAGTCCAAATCCTCCTTTCTAAAATTCAGATCATGAAAACTCTGCATTCATCAGTTCAATCATTATACCGTATACAAATAGAGACGTTTATTACATTAACCTCTCTTACACAAGCTCCACCGTTCTCTAATTACATTTAAGGCATTATGTTCTGTGCATTCGTATTCGGTGCTGCTGCGAATGCCATCGGTCCCACTGCAAGGCCGCTGATTACATTCTTTAATTCCGTCGCCGCTACTGTTACAAAGGTCATGAACGTATTTCTACTGTAAGTGAATTTATTTGAACTCTGACAATTGACTAACAGAAAAGTTCAACAACATTTTCCAAAAATTTTCACACATACTTAACATTCTGAATGTATTCATAAATTTGAATAGCACTGATAAGTATTATGCTTAGTCAGCTCATTCACTAGGTGTAACTGCTAGTTTAATCTGCTAACCACTTCCTGTGGCTTCCCATAGTTTGAATGCTATTCTAAATAGTTATTTATTAAGCATAAAAATCTGTCATACGTTCTCCTACGCCTATACTACTGATATTTATCAGTGCAATATACTTTTTGTTAAGTAACTGCACTGACGTAGAATAGATAAATCTCTCTCAACCAGGCAGAAAGAGAGGATGCGCATACTACTTGACATATAAAGTAGATAGAATATAGTATAAGTAAAGAGGAATAAAATAGTGATGGAGAAGGATTAAGATGACTGAGATAGACGGGAAAGTAAATTAAGGCATGGAGAACAAATCAGGATTAATACAGATTTAAACGAATTATGCGGCAATTCGTAAACTAGGATGAATTAATAGTCATCTCTCAACGGGATAATGAACCGCAGACAATTACAGCTACATGGAATACATCAATTTTGGCCTTTTTCATGGCATACGTGCACGCTGGTCTCTAATATGACCCTTTCTTGAGGCCACTGATGTCAAATTTCGTGCCATTGAAAGGACCTAGAGCTTTAAAATGTTAATGGGATTCCCATCGAAATAGAAAGTCACACAGCCTGCAAAAGGAGTATATCTAAACTTGGACAAAATCCATGAATTTCTGAAATTCCATCACCGTTATGTTTTTGACCATCTCTTTAGCTTCACTCCAGTTGGTGTCTGCTTCATGGTGACAAGTTCAGTTATCGATCGTACTAATATTGAATCCGACTTCATTCAACTGGGAATCTTCGCCGCCACAGTCATTGGAGCAATTCTAATTCACTTGATTCTTCATGTCCTGGTCCTCTCCGTAGTCAGTCGCAGAAATCCCTTGAGGCTTTTCAAATACTCTTTCAATTCGTTTCTCATCACTTTTGCAACTACCTCCACGTATGAATCATAATAACAAAATAATTTCTATCGTGCTGCATCATCAGTATCACTAACATTATATCATGAGAGCATTTATTCTTAAATGCTTTTGTTATAATCATACAGGGCAGCTTCAATGGGCGAGATGTATATCGAGCTTGACAGATACGGCTGCAATAAACTAGCCTCTCGATTTGTATTACCCGTGTCCCTGGTCATTAAAGGAGATGGTCCCGCAATCTTCATATCTGCAGCCTGTATGTTTGTTGTTCAACAAACTGGCTTTGAGATTGATTCTTCCAAGGTCATTTTCATAGTGTAAGCTTTCATATTAGACATACGGCGCTTGCTAACTGTGGAATTGATTAACTATTGAGTGGAATATTTTCATATTTGATCTATATAAATTTCAGTCTGCTGACCTTTGGTGCAACTCTAGCTGTTCCTAATATTCCCAGCTCAAGTATGGTTATTGTCGTCACTATTTTATCCTCAATTGGGGTTCCTGGACAAATTGCTTCGATTCTATATGCAATGGAATGGATACTGTAAGATCTTCGTGCATTATTATTCCTTCATACTAATCTACAGTTTTTGACATTTTTCTAAATTTATTTAGTGACCGTTGTCGCTCGGGTTTCAGCGGGTTATCTGTAATGTTTATTGCGGCCTCAACATCCGCTTTTTTTGAAAGGTATTGCGATAAAATTGACGACTCTGGACTCGAACATCTTACTGGCGGGAATGATGGAGATTCAAATTGTGGTATTTCAACGCCCGAAAACGTTTAAATCAATAATATATTTGCTTAAATATTTATAAAAAACACTAAAAAACAAACTTAATTATGGTTTAGATAAAAGTCATTTCACATTTTGTTCGAATTTTCCTTTGAAACCCATTTAGATCTCGTTGCACCACACTGGTAGACATGTGTACTTCATTTTTCTTGGCTAACTTTCCACGACTGTGCTTTGATCTTTTGCAAGTATGTTTCGGTCTTCTAACGCCTCTTACGATCATCTTAGTTCATTATACTTTAGAAGATTTGGACTAGCAACTAAAGTATCCAATTTCCCCTTAGATATTTTTCAGGTTCTACCTTCTCCCTTCTACCAATCTTCACTACGACAATAGAACAGACAGAGGGGAATCACAGCTGTGTTGAGCAGAATTTTACTGGAAAAGGACCGAAGAATACATGGACAAAGATGAGGTAAAGATAACAGCAGTGACTGAGTGTTTTCCAGTTCAGATATTTGCGGATTTTACGACTCATTGAGCTTCGATTCGGGTCCTTACGGACGTTTACAGTTTATGAGGATTCCAGTCATATATATTTACAGTTCATACATTTTCTAGTTCATCGATTGGAGAAAACTTTTAATTATGGAAAAAGTTATCAATTTTATTTATTCTTCAAAGTACTCATTTAGTTCGTTTTTAACAATCCCTTCAAAATAAAGACGTAACTGGTCTCCTTACTCTCTGTAGGTTACAGACTACAGAAAAGCAAAGTGCAAGTATTACTTCATTATTTTCAATAACTCTTCATGTCTGGTTGTAAAATTTAAATATCTCAACTAATTCCTACATTCATGTCTTCAATCACTAAAAAATTTCTGACTGATGACATGTGAAATCTATCATCCCTGCAGGCATTTCAGTTTCGTGGAAATCACAGTTTATCTTGCAGCATAGAAAAAATAATATTTCATTCCTCTTTCATATGATGCAACTCTTCGTACTGTGTTACCTCAAGCATCATTCCCTCAAATTTCATCTTCCTTATCAAACCTCTGAATCTTGCCTGTTTGGTATAATTAAGGAGATGGTTTATGAAAATCATGACTACCTTTGATGGTTATTTAAAATATTCACTTGATAATATACATTACATGTTACCCTGCACCATTTAAAGAAAACATAAAATTTTGATATTTCGCAAACAGTTTTGCGAATACTTTATTTATTCCAGATATTGCTTTAGAAGAAGTTGGGGTGAAATTTTCAGGTAGAAATCAGTGCATCGTGTTAATATGTTAAATATATTTTGAATCCTTCATCCTTTAATTGCGCAACTAATGAGAGTATCAGAGGCATAGTTCTCGGTGGTGTGTCTTGGTAACTCATCGACGCTATTTTCCACTATTCACTGTTTTACTTACAAATGGCATGCATTTCAAACTGACTTAGCAGCGTTAAGGATTGATTGCTTTGCGAGATGTTGATTTATATTTTTGCGACTGAATATCAGATCTGAAGGAAAATGAAGTCACTTGGATTTCAATTTAGGAGAGAAATTAGCGCTCTGCTCACAGTAAAATGTGGCTCAAAACATCTTATACGCTCTATAAGCGGAACAGAGTTATAACTGCGGCTATTCAATCCCAATAGGTTTTGTAGCTCTAAACCTTCCGTCATTGTATAAATTGCAACTTTCAAAATACATGCGAAGTAAAATTTCCACCCTTCAATAACCGGTACCTTCTGAAGTTATTAACAGCCCTTCAAACTAACCTTGAAATGTCTCACGTCGGCAAAACACTACTAATTTTTTAAAAACTCTAGTCTTCCTTGCCTAAATAATATCTTCAAAATAAATTTTAGGGGACCAATTTTCGTAAGAAGTTACAGGTTAGTAATCATCATGATAAGATTTAGAACTTTGCTAAAAATATCACAATTATAGAACAGACAATGACTGCTGATACCTTTTCTAAAAAAGATCAGAAAGAGAGGTGGTATCGGCCTACAAATTAATGTATGTGACCGCTTAATATGCTAGGATAAGATAGCAAGTGCAAGTTGATAAATAGTTTGAGCTGGAAGACACGAGTCGTGGGTAAAACTAAAGAAAGCGCAATAAATGGCACTTGAGAGATTTGGCACCAGTTATCCGTTAAATTGAGAAAGATCCCTTACGAGGCTAGTGCCCGACAGAAAACAGTAGCCTATCCTAAATCGGAAAACCAAGAGTTGGGTGAATGTTTTAAATATAAGCGTACCACATCAATGAAGAGGTGATAGAGATATAAAGAATGAAAGATAAGAAGGAAGAAAGAGAACAAAACATTTGAGGAGCATGTAAGAAAGCTGTGGTGTATCAGACAGATCCAGAAGTTTTCGCCATCAGATAAGCAACAAGTGAAAAATCGTCAAACAACGGTTAGGAGATGAGACAACTAGGTTAATATTTGATCTGAAGAGATTTGTGCATAGAATATATTCTCCAGACTGAAGAAAATTATTAGTTATCAGTTAAGAAGACAGGCAGGGGCAATAACACTACCCATTTTTAAAAGCTTAATTAGCAGTGAGAGCTCATTTTGCATAGATTTCGATAACCTTGTATTTAAGAGTTCATTTGCTAAACAGATATTTCGTTCAAGGCCAACGCACCGTATGACTCATTATCAAATCCCATTTGTGTATAATAAGAAAACCGGATTAATAAAAGTCAGTAAAATCGTGGTCACTTAATATTTCCATTAGCCAGATATTTCCTAATGCGCACTATTTCAGAAAGGTTGTATCATGGAAGCTTCAAATAAATTATCAGTTAAAAATTTGCCCTATGCCATACCGTGAAGTGACATATTTTTCAAAAAATAATTACTATGATATTTTACAACATCTAAATAAAATTACCACAAAGGCGGCGATGTTTGATCATGCTTGAGCATTAAAAATGTGATAATGAAAACAATTTAAATAATTTCTGTTATGTTGAAAAATTTTTGTCATTCTCCTCTATCTGTCAAAAGATGCGATTGAATCAAGGTGGCATGACAAGCCACGAACTAAATCCGCCGGTTATTAAGTTTTTAATATCGTGAGCAATCTCACCCATGACCTAGAAATCAACTCCTTAAATATGAACATCAAAAAATTGCAGAGTAAACTATATTCCTTATGGAAATACAGTAAACTCACAGCTTCCAGAACTCAAAAAGTAAGATTCTTAATATCTTGACTTTCTTGCTAATAAGCTCTCCACTCCTTCCTCCTCACGAACTTTGTTCACATCTTTCAGCTATTGTCCTTTTATTAAAATTTGTAAATTTTCTTTTGAAATAGTGATGATAAAACTATTTATAAATGGGGATAACATAGAAAATTTCTCCCTGAAGGAGACTAAAATACAACTTGAATGTAAGCAAAAAGGAAATACAGCAAAATAAATTTCTAGAGTGAAAATTCCTATTTTGAACCACAATCTTGGAGAACTATCAACTGAAAACAAAATTATTAATTTAGGAAAGGTATGATAGTACAAATAAAGACTAATAAATTATGAATTTTACAATAACATCTTCGATTTTTCTATTCATGGACCGAGGAAACGATAATATTTCACCAACATAAACGAAAAATAGACAAATTTTATTTTGATGAAATCGGCAAAAATGTAGGCAGTAATAGAAACAAATTTGTCATAATTTAAGCTTGAATAGTTGTATTCAGATAAAGATTTTTCGTATGCTTAGTAGTAAAAAAGCTTTTTAAAGTTTATTCTGAGTAAATTTATGGTAAAATAAATCAATATAAGTTTGCAATACTTTAAAACCAAAGCGTTCATCATAAAAATCTAACTGATGTAAAAGTGGAACAATACGTTAAAGCTTCTTTCGTATAAGCACTGATAACTACGATGCTTCAAAGAGGTAAAAACAGATATTTACACATTTTCAGGTGTAAAGATTCTTGCATTTTAGAAAAAACATGCCGATATCAGCTACGAATGCAGTGTAAACTTTAAGTCATAAGCATACATTAATTTTGAAAAACAAGGAGTAATTTATACGATTTAAATATCGATTGAATCTCAAATACAATGCTTCTGGAAAACCATAGTCATAATGGATGGTTTGGTAAATATTCTTAATTTGATTCAAATAGGGAGAAGTGGGCATAGCGATACATTTTACGTTTATATTTCCGACTGTTTACGAGATAGTTTATATCATTCTATATAGATAAATGCATGGATTGCTATTAGCTATAATGATATAATTAGGGGAAAGCATGGGGATTTGGTTTGTGGGATTCGGATTTTTAAAATTTTCACAACTTAGGTGGGAAAAATATGTGCTTAGAAGAGACTTGCACTGCAATGCTAAGGAGGATATTCCGGCATTCCGACCCTCCTTATCTTTTATAAGGCTAAAAGCGACCGGATATTGACCACTAGGAGTCTAAGTTGATGATTGCAAATGGAAAAAGTGCTTCCATCGTTAGTGAGAAGGGTTTGCCTTCTTTGCATACTCTTGGTGACTACGCGCTTTACAGTCTACTCACTAATTCGCTTAAGGTAGGGACTCACCCGTTCAAAGATTGAACTGTTTAGCTGTTGTTTAGCAGTGACGTACCGGTCAAACTAAAGATTTATTTGGTGCCTTGATTGATTCGCCTTAGCCGTGATACATATTATCCTTGCCTTGACCTATATTTATAATTCTCTTTTATATGTAATATATATATATATATATATATATTATCATACGCCATTAGATAGCATATAGTTTCTAAATTTTTCAGCCAGATCGTTGATGATCAACGAAAACGTCAATTAACCTTGAATTCATATAACTTAGGAGAAGGAGATAGCATTAATATTAATGATATGATGATAAATCACCACCAGTAACAAGAATCAGGGGAACGCCATATGTGAAATCAATTCAAAAGGTAAAATTATATGATTACTTGTGTAATTTGATCTTAACTTATCAAACTTCATTTTGTATGACTAATAACCTTGTTCCGTTCTACCAATGATTTTAACAAATCAATAATCTGCTTGCGTAAAAATTTTATAGCTAGGCAAAATATGTTCATTCAATTTAGGTATAATTTAAAATTCCAAGTTCTAAAGTCTTCTGTCTTGATTGGGATTGAAATATATTTAAATACATAGAAATTACGTATTACCTTTTCAACACGCTGTTAAATTAAACCCCATGTTTACATTATATTTGGCAAACGACAAAGCAGCCCGTTTCGTCGTCAAATACAAATTTTCTAGCAAGCATCAAAACCAACCAATCATAGTCTATGGTCAGATCTCATCTATGATTGGCTGTCGGGTTTGGCAGGTAATATAAATATCCGAATGTGCGAGTATTTTTATTCATTTTATCTTGTTTCAGCTCGGTAAAGATATCCAGCATGTCTACTACAAGCTTCCAACTGAGTAGTGAAATGGAAAAGTTTGAGAAACCACGGAATAAATGCGTCACTTTCTTGATTAATAATTGGTTTATGCTCTTAACTCTTCTTGGCGTTATAATTGGTTTCACTATCGGCTTCGGTGTAGGGACTACCAATCCGGACACTATAACGATAACATGGATATGTAAGTTAATAAAGAGTCTCCATCTATTTCAATTGTTTCTTGAATGATGCATATGCTGTACGCTATTCGACTATTTTCCCCACGCGCTCGAATAGTAGTAGAATCATGATGATAATAACATACACATTAGGAAAAGCATATATTCCGATGCTCATCATTAAAGGAGATGAAACAAAACTACTGGACGTAAATCTGAACTGCTAAATCACTGCGACATAGACGCTATAATCATTTATAGTTTTTCATTCCACAACATTATCTGTCTATAAATAATACTAGTCGGGAAAGTTGCAGCCTAGTTTGAAAGTTATGAACATGAAAAGCTAGAAATTTGTGATTGAATCTGTGTATTTTAGTTCATATTCTTGGATCTTATTTACACATCACTTAATTCTTCCAGCAATGATTGGTGATATCTATCTACGTATTCTTCAACTTACAATCTTGCCTCTGATTGCATCAAACATCCTAGTTGGTAAGGGCTTTTTTTCTCGTGTATTAAATTATTTGTCACTGCGAAACTTTTGTAAAATTAAAATTCTCTTAATTATTTCCTAGTTATTGCCTCTTTGGAGCCCAAAAAGAACGGTGCTATTAGTATCGTTGGCATCTGTTACATTGTCTCCGCAAACTTCACCGGAAGTTTAATCGGAACGGCGTACTCATGTATTATCAAACCTGGTTCGTTTTTTATTCCAATTACAAAATTTTATGTACTAGTACACACTAGTATTTCGGTTAAATGTGGAAGTAATTGTGTCGGACCTTACTGAAGTGATATTGGAATTTTTAAATTAATTTTTGCCGTATTTCAGGAACCCACGGATTGATAAGACCGAATGGATCTGACGCGAATCTTGTTGGCACTGGCCTTACTGCTTCTGACATTTTCAAGGACATGTTCTAGTAAGTTGTTTTCGTGTACATACATAGATGAGCATCCTAACAAATTCACGGGTCCAAATTACCCAGTCTGTTTGCAAGTGTTATTTCTGTATATCACTAGGTTCCAAAGGTTATGAGAAGTTTATATGATCGTCTTTTCTCAGGAATCAGACTTTTGAGAAGATCCATAGTTAATAAAAGATGCTTATTATGAATAGCAAAGCAAGCCCTAAAATCTACTTAAGCAACCCAAGTCATAGATGAGTCAGATTCACCCGCATGACAATTAAAAACGCAATAATTAAGCTTTGGTTTTGGGGACAGTACAAGTAATTGGCTGAAGTTGTTGTGCATCTTAGCCAAATCGAAGCCATATGTTCATACTTCCAACTCGTACCCAAGTGAGCTATGCACCAGTTACTTGTGGAGACATTAATAATCAAGGCGTAGACACCGGGATTTTGGTATACTATATGCTCCTTTAATCATCACTTTATACATATTGAATCGTCCCATTAACTGTTTTTTATAACAAGGGCTTTATTCATATTAAAACGTTAAAGAGGGATATTCAATAAATGATTTAGTCAGGATTTCGCATTGATGCATTTCGAAAGTACATCTTAACAAAAATGTCCATCTTTTAAGATCGAAATAGGGCTTAAGTCGATATTAGTCTCGTTTCAAGCTTCACTCAATTAACCGTCTGCAAATTTTAGCAATTTCTTCCCAGATAACATTATTGGAGTTACTATTTTCCAAGTAAGTTAAAACTGCTGACGATAACAATGATAAATGCTTTCGTTAATCATCTCAGCTGTCTTTTCCAACTTAGTACCGAACTGAAATTGTCAACTACACCACGTATGAGAGAGTCGGGAATTCCATGAAGGGGGGAACAAACATGGTCGGTGTTCTCTTCTGTGCGATTGCTTTCGGTGCCGCAGCTAATGCTGCTGGCGAAGTCGCAAAGCCAATGATCCAATTCTTCAAGGCCGTTTCCGCAACAGTCACCAGACTTATGAGTGTTTTTTTAATGCAAGTTAAACTTATATTCACATTAGAATATTAAATTTAAGCCTACGTACTGATAACCGAAAATGAAGCATATTGTAGGAGCTAAAAGTAACAGCTATCAGATTACATCAGCCAACCACAGTCTCAGAGAGTAGAGGACAAAGCAAAATTTATTGAACGGCATTAATTAAGAATCGAGTTAGTTAGACAACGTAAGGGAATGACTGAACAGGAGAACGCTAACGCAAAATTGATCGAAGAAAAAGATAAGGGGAACGGAGCACGAGAATTGAGTGTCTGCACCACCATTCATGTACCAGCCGTGTGTCAGCTTAGTCAAGCAAAATTAACTGAGTTATCGCGAAAGAGGCAAGTATAAAATGATAATTAATATTCTCCAACTGGGATGATTGAAAGCAGTTCAAGCAAAGTCAAAAATGTAAACGCTGTTTTTCATTAAAAGTGGTATAAAATAATGTTGCTCAAAAATTTTTTTGAGAAACGTTCAGGGACAATGAAATATTTCTCCTCCTCGACGAAATCATTATTTTGTTGACGTTATGGTTCTTTCTGATAACACAGCCCTTTATGAGTGAATAATTCTCTTGATTGCACTGGTGCTTGTATGTAATGCCGTAATAATCAAGGTTAATAATGGTTGAGGCAGGAATTGGCTTGAACATCGCTATAAGAAGTGAAAATACAATTTCGAATATTTCTCCATGGTGAAATTAATGCTTACTTTTATGTTTTCCTCCCATTATTAACAAAACTAATGTTTATCCCTCCAATTGTGTATATGAATTACGTTATACTGTACATACTTCGAATTGAATTGTAATAAGTTTTCACTATAACAACGAGAACTTGTGTTTCTCTTTCTCCCTCCCGGGGTTTGTAGATCGTGAAAGTTGGCGATGGTAGGTTAAAAGGAACCTGAACTTTGAGCATTTATAAAAATGTCATTGAATGTTAATAAATTCGAACTCATCCTGAAGAAGGAACGACAAGAGTTATTGGTGAATAAACAGGAGGGAAAACATGTGATGTTGCAAGAACGATATTCTAAATTTGTGAGCATTGAATATTTTCCTACCCGAACCATCTGCAGATTCTCTGGTTCTACATGTTCATGAATTTCGCTATGATGCAAAAGCAGACTAGACTTCCTTTAACTGATTTGAAAAGTGTGGGGATGTTTTCCGAAACGACCTCGCTGATATCCTGAATGATGAAAAGTTAGACTGCTGTTGCGGAAGTTAGGAAGAGGTGAGACTGAAAGGCTCGAAAGTGTTATCCACCCAAGAATAATTTCGGATCTAAACTATTTCGGGTGAGACTGTATTAATTCTCTCTTATTTATTTGGTGAAAAGTCTTTTGAGTTTCGAAAGTGCTTTAAATGTCTTACTATCTTTGGGAAGCATTATGAAGACTAGTAGTTTTGAACTATGGGATTGTTGTGCCATTTTGAAGGATTATTTGAAATGTCCATTATATTTGAGTGGTCTTCGGGAACTTAGTCCAATTGATACCTATTGCCGAATCCTCAGAATGCTTGAAGCAGGTGATAAAATCACGTTAGAGGATATCGCTAACAAATGCAGAGAAGTGGCCATCAAATCAAATGTGGCAGTGGTGTGAATCAGCAAGAATTTGGTGATCACAAATATGGGGATCGAATTCTTAGTGAAACCGCGTTACAGAATGTTTCCACTCTCCGTAAAACTAGAAATGAATGCTGGCTTTGTAATGATTTATACTTTGCCCACGATTGTGTTGCAAAAGGCACAGAAAGAAGTGGAAGAAAGGCGAAACAAGATGTTGAACTGGTTTTTGTGATAGTCATTGAAAGGAAAGCAGTATCGAAGGTGAATGCTGTCAGGAAGATGCAGAATGGAGATATTCCTTTGAAACCAAAAACGAATGTGGTGTTCTGTTCCAGACATCCGAGGCAGAGGCTCTGAACTAAGAGAATGGAAAGGAACACATCCTTTGAAAAAGAGAAGGGAATCAATGATAAGAAAGGTGAAATCTGTACTTGAGAACTTCTGGACGGCCGTTCATCCAAGATTTGATGATGAATCTCCAATGGAAAGAAGGAGCAGGTTGAAGCTGTATCAATCATCCGAATGCGCTCCTGAAGAAGGAATAAGTCGAAAAGAAGGAATAAGAACCAACAGAAGAACTTCAGGTGAATGAGAAGGAGTTATTCAAGGAGGGGGAGGAGGGGGATTAAAAATGGGAGGTATCAAGGTGAAAATATTGTTATGAGTATTTATTAAATATTTTCCCTTGACGAAATTAGTATTTTATCTCACG
>CAADRB010000028.1:1862197-1897274 GCA_900708905.1 Hymenolepis diminuta | reverse complement strand
ACCGAGTTTTCTAGATTGTTGGCTCTGCTAGATTACTATCCGAACTCCTAGTTGCCTACGTTATAGCACAAACACTATTTGAAATTAACAGGCTTTAAGCGTTCACACCTTAATGATTTCAATATATTCTACGTTAATTTGTTGGATGTATAAAGGATGGAGATGCTTCATTAGCAATATACATCCAAAAATATGTTCCTTAGACTGGGAATATTGAGTAAATATTTGAAATTGAACTGCCCAAAATAAGTTAAACTTTTAGGCTTTCAGTGCAAAATTGATTTCAAAAACCCCGTTTCCCTTATTTGTTTCTTTTCGCCTTGACTTATTTGGAAATTAATTTGCTCACATTACCCAATCCAAGGTCAATCTAGCACCGTTTCATATTATACCGTAATATTTAAAAATCAGCTACTGTTCCAAAATTTTCACATGAAAATAAATTAGTTTTAATGAATAGAAAAGAAAACTGAATATTTAATAGGCTGAAGAAAGCCGTTAGCATTAGAAAAGCCAATCCATCGCTTAGAGATGTTGTCTCTTGAGCAGATCATGATAACCACACAAACACGAAGATGTGCTCAATCTAGCGGAAACTCATCTAGGCAACTAGGTCTGTTACTGCCCATCAGAATTCTGTCTCTAATCTACTGTTGTTTTCAATTTGGGTGGCTTGGTAACTCGAACTTATGCCCAATCTTGAGAAATTTTAAATGTGCATTTCGCTTTTATTAAACTAAGCCGCTTGCGTTCTTGTATAAATTTCATTGAATCAGTATTTGATAAAAAGTAATTTATCGAAAACATCTGATTGTGCTATCAACAACAATTATTCCAAAAGTTATTTAACTTTAAAAGTAATACCTACTTATTAATAACAAGATAATCAGCAAAAATGTTGCTGGAATATTTTTTTAGGAATTTATAAAAAAGAGTAAAATTAAAATCTATATTAGAATTCTTATAATTAAAATACAGTTGCCTTTATGCAATAAAATGACTTACTCATTTTACACTAAATTTGTAAAATAACTGGTCACTTTTAACTTGGTCGGAAGGACTTTTAAAGCAATCATTATTTTAATTATGAATTAAATGAGTTCAATTCGATATACAATATCTATTTTTACTCCCCACGCTCGTGTTTGAAAATGGGAGCTTTTTAATTTGTAGTAAGCACCGCTTGTCCATTTCTTCGTCCAAATTTATTGAAACTTGGGCCTGTTAAAAGAAGTCATTTTTCATGGAATATGAACGAAGACAATATAGACACCGTATGTGACCGTCGTAGACACAGTGCTGTAAAATGTATTTGCTGCTTATAACCGATTCAAAACACTTAAGAACACTTGTCTAAAGATGCATATTACTATTTATTGGACAACAGCAATGCTAGGCTCTTAATTGGTAGGAAAGGTTGAGGCGGTTAGACTGTCATACATTCGGAATGACATCAGTTTTTCTCTTACAAAGACTAATAGGATACAATAGTCTTTCCGAAATCGTAGGAAAGTAGGATGATAGGATGAAAGTAGGATCGATGTAGGATGATAAATTATGAATTATGAGAATACACGGGTGTGGAAAACAGAGTGAAAAACAGTTTGAGTAGTGGAGTTGACTGGTTCCGCGTTCTTCGTTCCTCGTCGCATGACAACTAGGATGAGAAAGCGCATGAATCATCGTGGCTTACTTAATTTCTTTCATGGGGCATTGAGGCAATGTTATTTATTCACTGATGATGAAAATAACAAATGCCCAAATGAAAACATGTCTGCTGAAATTAATCCATTTTAGTTAAGTTGAGTAAATGAGCCATATGTGCCTAATCTTTTTACGCTTTTTGGAGTACCATCTCCATCATCTTATTATAGGCGATGTTATTTAGCTAAATTTGTAATGAAATATTGTTTCGATACTCCAAAGATTTAGTTTTCATTTATTAGTCAGAAGATGAGTCTGAAAATGGAAAATAAAATACTTTACTCAAAAAAATAATTTAATTAGAGATAAATGTCATTTTAATTTTGAGTTCTGATAACAGTAATTAATCGTAAATATATATCATCTTTAAATCTGTAGCGTTTAGTTTGAAGAGTTATTGAAGGATTTTGCTTTGTATTTACAAAATCACACTTTGCAAAACATGTATACGCTTAAAAAAGTTGTATAACTCATCTTGAATGAAATATTACTCTGGTTCGGAATAGTTACCTTTTACCTTTACTTAAAAAAGAGTACTGAAAGTCTTTAAATAGTCGTCCTTTATGTTTATTTTCCTTGAAACATAAAATTTTTGACTTGATTAAAGTGAAGTTGTTGATCTACCTGGGTATTATAAATCTGTTGTATAATTTATTCTTGACAAGCATCAATTCCTTGTCAACACTTGGATCAATCCTTAGTATACCGAAACCAGTCAAATGTCTCTCGAATATCTTTAAAATGAACGCTCAAAGATTAGGAATAATCAGCGCAATAACTGACCAATCGGATGGGTGTGCGTGTTCCCTCCCCCTTTAATGAGGGCATTTGTGTAAGACCGAAAATGTATGAAGTCTATTGGTTAATCTGCATAATAAAAGCAAATTTGCACTCATAAGTATCACCAGAGAACTCCATCACAAAAGGAGTTTTATGATTGCTAGAATGAGGTGAATTAAACTTAGATTCACATCCTATTTTAAATGACTTGAAATATTTCTGTACTTTTTCAAGCTATCATAAACAAGTTAGCACGTTAGTCTAAAAAATTGGATGCACATTTTTAGCTTTTATAGCAGTCTTAATTTCTTCATAGTCGATCGATTTATTAGTAAACAAGAAAGAACAATTAATATCAGGAAACGTCGAAAATTTTCATGAATTGATTCAGCAAGAAGAAAGAGTTTAAAAGTTTGTATTTTTAGAACAGAGAATGGGGTCCTGGTAACAAAGATGTTTAAACTGTAGTAGGGTTTTAGGTATTTGAAATTTTTAAAATAAATTCCCTAGCTCTAATAAAAACATTGCTTTGTTTCATATGATGCATCAAGATTGATCCCCTGGCCTTAGCAAAATTAACGTTTTTTTACACCATCTCCACTCCACCCTCCCCCTTTACCTAATAGATGCCATTCAAACACCTGTTTGACCCCATCGTCATGCTCTTTATTATTTGGCTCCAAATAACACTTTTTATATTCCTGCAGAAAAATTTTACCATTTTAGAAATCGCCGCTAATCTTATCTTCTTGTTCTAAGCATTCACCGAGGTGGCATGGCCAACTCTAAATAGAAATAAATTTGTCAAAAAGCTCGGAATATTGGGTACTTAAACTCCTCCATGATTCTAGGAGTCAGTCTATGAAATTCGAATATGAGAACATCAAAATATACGTTTTACTGATTTTTAGTTTATGGACATAATGCCTCCCTAATCCAAAAAAGTAGCATTCTTGATGTCTTCATTTCCTGCTTTTCTTTGATTCTTTCACTTTTATGCCTTATTGGACCCATTTCCCCCTACTTAAAATCTTTCAGTGATATAAATTGATAAAAGCTTTGCTAAACAAAACAAAGAGTAAATACTATCATGAGTAATAATAATAATTTAGTGTTGTAACTATATTTGGCGACGTCATGTACTGCATACACTTAATATATTATTTTAAATATTGACTGTAAATTATCTTCAGATAAATCTTATTCTGACATCTCTCCCCATTATCAGGTTTATCTGCTGAATGCTTTTTCTGTAAAAAGTAACACCTTGTAATCATATCTAGATGTTCCCCTGAACTTTAACATATCACCTTACTGACAAACAAAAAATTTTGAAAATCGTTTGTTCAACTTCATAAAGAACGTTGAAGGGTCATTGTGGGAGTATGAGCTCTGATCCATACAAGGGACACCAAGGACATCATGCAAATTAATAAAGCCTTAGTATTTATAATGGAGTTTGGAGTATTTTCTTAGCCAGTGCTGATAGATGTCTGTGAAATCCTGAGGAGTTTGTAACTAAAACTTCAAAATTTATTAAAATATTCAAAATAAATTTTATTTATTTTGCAATAGGATATTTTTAGGCTTTTCAGACGTACTTAATAAAAGGCAGTAGACAATGTTGTCATATGATGGCAAATGTGATTGGGGTCAAAAGGTAGATAATTGAACAGAAAAACACTTTCAAGAAAAGAGAGAAGAGAAGAAGGAGTAGGTGAAATTAATGTTTTCTGTAGCCTCTTCTGCGCACACCCGTCATCAATATAATCCCACTTCCACAATCGCAGTGTCAAATTCTTTCATTATTACCTCAACTAATATTTATTACTTTAAGAAAATTCAGTAATTAATTCTGGAAATACTTTAAAACTACAATGTTACAGAATAGCAAGCGGTATTCTACGGTTAAATTTTGCATATCTCATTATGTAGTTTCCAATTCAATTGTATTTGCGTTCTTCAATAGTGTGGTTTTAAGTTTTGTCCAATTTTCTGAAAAGCAAAAGAATAAGGCGCAGTATGATCTCGTAAACCGAAGCGATGTAATTATGTTTATTGTATTTTTTTTCTAGGTGCCTATCACATCCGTTAGTAATAACTTGTGTTTACATTTACCAAATTCATATGCCGATGGACTATCTCCGGTGAAAAAATTAACGTCTAGAATAGAGTTTCTAATTCATATTTTTCGCTGTTTTCGCTTATATCATTTGGAATGACTTTTCTTCATTTGACACTGCTTTTTGAAACGACGATTTTAGTTCGCTTGGGTTTGGGTTTGTAATATTCTTATCTTCACCTCAAATATACAGTCCGAAAACGGTTCACACACATTATCACAAGTATATAAAATTGTCTGGAATGTGCTTTTGTGTTTCCTATTTACCAAACACGTGTTGGGTGACCATCGAAGCCTTACTCAAACCTGAACTTTACGGTGAAATTGAAGTTTGAATAATCTCGCAACGTCCGGACAACCAGTAGGTTAGTTTACTCTAAACATCGGAGGCTATTGCCGGGATGGAAATTACATTACTACTAAATTTCGCTTTCAAATGTTCAAACAAATTATCAGGAGGTGGATTTGGAAATTTCGAGTCCAACCAATAGAGCCTCAAAGCATCAGTCGCGAGTGATTGCAAAATTAGGATAACGTAATACTCTTTAATTCCTTGCTCTTCTTTCATCAGATTCCAGTGTTTAATCGAGTTTAGGTACTATCTCATAAAACGTTCCGTCCCGTAATAGTAAACTCAAATTACAAATGTATCTGTTATCAGGAGTATGATGCATGTCGAATGAGTGCATATTACAAAATAATTAGAGGAAGTTATATTAGCACTCAAATCGACTGCTTCGGAAACCAGTTTTTTCTATCTTAATTTCAGAAACATTCGCCAACTTTCGATTTGCTGATTGATAAATGAAGGAATTTCTAAACCACAAATATGCATTTTTGGTAATTACAATTGGAGAAAGTTCTTAAAATACGGGATTTTAATTTAATTATCGGAATGGTCGAAAAGGAATAGTTTGTGTCATCTGGAAATAGTTCAATTGTAATAGTGCAATTACGTAAATTTCTTAAAAAACGAGTTAGTTATTTGTCTCGCATTAACCTTTGAGAGGTTATGCAATCACCTCTCCCTGCTCAGACCTGAACTTTTATGAGGCATTAAACTTCATTTAATATCTTTAAGGTGAAGGGGGGAGATATTACAGAAGGGAGAGGGACTAAGAATTTCTGTAGAAGGCATAGGAATTTGACCTCATCGTATATGTGAGGACATACAAATTGCAATTTCTTCTGCAAAATCATCTGTTGGCGCTAATAAGACCCCAACGCTTGTTAGACCCAATCTCCCCCTTCTCTTCTTTCCCCTCTGCCTTGGGCCTTCGCGAAAGGCTGTTGACCTAACCTCATGTCATCCCATGCTCTCCCTCTCTCCCCTCCACGTTCAGGGCGAAATTTATGATTATTTGAAGGAATTAAGAAAAGCATTAAATGAACCATAGCATGTATTAAATGTATGCATCCGTTCGGGTAAATTTGCATATCCTGATTTAACCAGATTAAAATAGCCTGTATTTTTGAAGTATATATACAATTTGGATGAGCAAACAACGAAAATTCAGTTAAGTCCGGAAAAAATAATAAATTCAGGCAAATAATTTATGTAAACCACTTTATTCCTATTTGGCCTGGTTTATATAGCAAATATCCCGTTTTTCTATTTAAACATTAAGGAGCTCAATTAGAGTTTTTTCGATCAATGTGTGAAGCATATTTGTTACTAAGCGCGTTTTATGCCATTTTTATAATACTACTTGTAAAAATGCATTAAATGTATTAATTGAATTAATTATTTAGAATCCTACAGAAGAGCGATCTTAATGGAATGTCCTTAAATAAGAAAATATTTATATAAAGTATAGAATTCCGAATAATTCAACAAGTAAGGCCACCAAAATTGTTCGGTGTATCGAAGCAGAGTCAGATTATTCGGTTAATAATTTAATTATTTGCTTCATCTGAATAAAAATTTTATATTAAAATATTTTCATTGAGAGAAAGAAAAGGGTAATTTTGGAGAAATTAGCATAAAGACAACGATTTCTACATCTTTCCAGTTGTGGTTTGAGTCTCTGTTCATCAAGACTTCATTATTGTAGTCCTTCGAGATTGTTCGGCTGAAACAGCTATCGAGATTAGTGCGTAAACATTGAAGCTGAAATTGGCTTTTAAAAGCAAAGGCTTGATCTCCATTTGTATTATCTTTATTATGCACTTAAGGATCTAGTTCAAACTCATTTGATTACAGAAGATTTGACCGAATTCAAAGGAGTGAATAATGGCGCCACTCCCGTATGTGGAGATGTGATAAAGTTAGATAATAAACGATTGTGAATTGGTCAAAATGGAAATGAGAGATTGTGAGGATCTAATGTGAATGGCATTCAATACTCAGAAATTTGCGTATAAATTGACATTTTTGGTTTAACGAAGTTTTATGTACCGTTTTATAATATACTTATTCGACTTAGCTTCCTCTTTAAACACATATTAATATACATATAAAATAATATCATGTATATCATTTTAGATGTCTGATATTTTAAAGGGAACTTAAGGCGGAATTCTGCATTCAAACAACAACTTGGTCGCCTGTTTAGTAATCTACTTGAGATAATATCCATTGAGGAGATGATGATAACTGCTGAAGCATGAAGATGTGTTCATTCAGACGGAAATCCGACCATGCAACTGCCTTTGTTGCTACCTCTTAAATTTTCAGAGTCTTGGCACTAATTTTCCTTTGTCATCTTAAATAAACCTTGTTACTAGGACTTGGGTCTAATCTTAAGAATGCTCTCCAACTGTCTTTCAATTAAATGCTTCCGTTTTCCATTCATTACTTCCCTAAGTGAGCTCAGTTTAATTCACATTCGGACGAATTAGACAAATTTTATGGTAACTACTAAATGCAAATAAGTGAGAAAAATTGCCTGAATGTTGTTTGCAGTTCTAATTAATTATATTTGATATGATTTTGAAAGTATTTTAGAATCATCAAGCTAAAATAAGGAAAAATGCCGAACTGAAAATTAAAAAATCACAAAAAGACATGGGGTATATTTTCTTAACAAATTTTTTTGTGCAAATTCATTCTGCCAATTCTACTCCGGAGAATTATTTCCGAAGGGACCTAATGCGATTTCATTTAATTTCTGCTTTTTTCATATAGATATGTACATGTAGATATGTATAGACATGTATATATAAATGTAATTTTGCATAAATTTTGCTAATGCGTAATATTTAAAACCAGGCGTTTAGTTCATTTTTCCTCCTCTATTATGTTTATTTTATAACAATATTTCAATGAGATATAAATTTTTGGAATATCTTGGCATTTTTTGCCGTCCAGCTGGTTAATTTTCACCATTCTCACTGACTTCTCTTAGCCAAAATTGAAATCCGTATCTATAATAAAAAATATTGTTATATATTTAGATTAAATTATATGGAGTTATATCCGCGGTTGAGTTTGAAATTTCAAACCTTATTTTTTGCCACACACCAACCAAACTTCACTAATTGAGACAAAATCTACGTTTAAAATACAGGGTTCACTTTGACGTGGTTTATTTTTAATAGGTTAGTCAAATAAAGGTTACTCATACCATGATATTGCCACTGCTTAGTATTAAAGTATTTGAATCGTTTACATAACACAAAAATTACAATTTAGTATCTTGGGAAAGGATAAGAAAGCGGATAATAATAAGGACTAGGAGAACTAAAGGAAAAGGATTCGAAACGATATCTGTTTTCCTAAACCATAACGAACTGCCTTACTGTTCTCTATATAAAGTTTTTTCCTTTGCATTGACATAAATAATAAATAAAATAAATAATGTGACTTTGAGTGATACATACGAAGAGATTCACTGTCAATAGCATCGTACTTCTTGAATAGCATATTCTCATAACCAAAAACTATTGTTTTAACTCACATTTTGATCGTTCACTTTACTTCAAAGTCATTTGAATGTCATATGAAAAGAAACCTTCCTATTATTGGC
The DNA here is from genome assembly GCA_900708905.1 of Hymenolepis diminuta. Taxonomy (NCBI): domain Eukaryota; kingdom Metazoa; phylum Platyhelminthes; class Cestoda; order Cyclophyllidea; family Hymenolepididae; genus Hymenolepis; species Hymenolepis diminuta. The sequence continues at coordinate 1,888,700 of CAADRB010000028.1, read as the reverse complement.
TGAAAAAAACTCCGCATCGGCTGACCAATTAGGTGCGTGCACGCGGCCGCATAAGTGCAGTGAAAGTTGGATAACTATTGGCCAACGGTTCGTATTTAGGTCAAACATCAGGCTCACAGCTTACCAGCGCGTCCAATTGATACAACTAAGGTAAGTGGATTATATTCGATTTAATGCGTGGAATTTTTTATGTTTTCCCATTTAATGTAAATCCCAGAATTATTTCTGCATTTGTAGGTCATTATTAGTATGTTCATGCTAGATGAAAGGGAGAGCTTCAGCCATGCAATTAGAAGGCTAATTAATATTGGAGAAGCTTTGGAATTGCACGTTCGAGCACAAGTTAATTTCAACTTTACATTGGTAAGTGAAGATATTTAATAATTTTCGTAGACAATATAATAATAAAGTTCCACATGTACTTCTTTGCAGAATATTCCTTTCATCGGCGTTTTCTCTGTTAAATGTATGCTGAACTACTCTCTCTTAGCTCATGGACACAGTGGATATCGTCGGATTTTGTCGCATCATGAAAGTTAATGACTAATCGGAAAAAAACCTCCAGTATTATGGGATCAGAAAGATTATGTTCTCTTAATTTGGCCAGTTTTTTACCATTTTTTGTACTTTGCTTTAATTATCTTTTTTCTTACATACTTTTCGTTTATGTGCTGCATTAATTTTTTCATAACTGCTTCTATCTACCAAAATTGTTATAATTTTTTATTTAAATAAATCGGCTGCCAAATAATATTTCGGTGGATGTCAACCTTATAAAGTCACAATTTCTAATAATTAATTGACGAAGAGAATCCGGCAAGTTACTAAAACATTGATTCCTACCAAATATAATTTTTTATTTTATCAAAGGATTTCTTTCCATAGCTGTTTTATCATATTTTTCACTTCGAGGAAAATAGTTAAGGAGTAGTTAAGATATCCTGACCACGATATTGTAGGTTTTAGGGATTTATCTCATTGCTTACTGTGTAACTTATTTATTATTAAATTACCCACAATAATTTAATAAATTTAATTTCCATTTGTAGGAGATCATCCGTACATTTAAATGGAGTAAAACTGTCCAATTTCACTTGAATAGAAAAGATTGAGTGGAAGTTGAGAATATAAGGTTCCATGTTCTAATTTTCAGAATTTCGTATCAGATAAACTCAGAGCTTACTTTACCGCTTAAGTGATTCGAGTTGTTACTCATTCGTTTTCACTTCATTTTTGCTTCTAATTGTTAAGATATAACCAGAGTAATATTATCTCGCTCGATTTTCTCAAAGCGGAGCTCACTAGATTTTGAATAATGAGAACTATCATTATTAAGCGAAAGCGTCTGTAACTTTTCATTGTGGAAATCGACAAACATTGGTTGACATTACGTTTAACAAAAGATAATGTGGAGGGGATCGAAAGTTATGGAGAATAAAGTTAGAGTATTGTGGAGTCTTACTTCACTTGATTTTCAGATTCAGAGACTGCAATATTTACTCTTGGTTGTTTATGTTCCAAAATTCAAAGTTTATGATTGATCCCCCTGATTGGAAACAAATTCCTGCCAACTACACCCAGTACACATTGACAGGTTGTTTAATTATGATGGCCCTTCTTGCCCCTTCATTTCTTCTTCTTAACGTTTAAAGGAGAATGACTCTACAGAATATTAATCGGTTTAAATGACAACCTAGCAGAGTTGTACCAGCTAATTTTTTACCTACACATTAACCAACAAAATTTATTGATTTCCGTGAGTTAATTTCGAGAAGGGTAAAATTCTTTTTAATTTCCAGAAAAACGATATGTTTACAGATTTAATATTTTTAAAGTAGATGGAGTGCTAAATTAGACAGCATAGAGTGTAGACTGAATGGTGACGAACTTTAGAGGGCGGATGTTTTGATTTTGACGTTAACTATTATGAAAAAGGATAATGAAATTGCTTCGGAAAATTTAGACATTTATTGAAATTAATACTATGACTACTCGATTATCAGATTTTTTAACTTCTAACCTCCCATTCAAACCAAATTCATCATCTGACTTTGCAAAATACTTATGGACAATTGATAAAATAAGGGCATTCCGAAAATAAATTAGTGGAATGCCACTGATTAATAAGAAAACCACTTAATCTATTGGTTGATATGAATAATTGGCTCAAGACAAAGGTTTCTAACATGTTTTTTGTTGAGCTAAGCAAGAGTATGAGCTACCCTTCAAATTTTCGGAAAATCCCTATCTGCAAAGGTCCCCAAAAACTGAATCCTTACTTATGGTCCCTCTTGTTATAGTCGATACCCACCTCCACCGACTTACCAACATCTAATGAAAAGTAGCTCTCACTGAAATCGAACACATGATGCAGTTAGAAATCATAGGTCTATCTGATTAGAGTTCTCGGTCCGTTCTTCTTCAAATAGACTTTCTTAGTATTTCCACTGGTACGGTCCACTTTTCTCTTCCTACCTTCTCTCTTATTACCTCTAATTTTAATTATTATATTGCTTTTCGAAAATTGTGGTGGTCAGTTTGATACCTCATCATTAAGGGTAGCTGTTTAATTAGCGTGAAATTCATGAAAAAGTCACAATAAAATTGAGGATTTGAGGGAAATAAAATTTGCCTCTACGAGATTAGTATCGACTTCTACTATCTCTGCTAATCTATAACCTGCATCGAATTCGTCATTTCTCACAAGTAGAGCACATTTTGCAGGAGAACAACTAAAAATAATAGGCAATATCAATTATAAATGAGTGAGACAGAATTCATATATGATAAAGTATTATATGATATAATAGTCCAGAGACATTATAATTGATCCCGCATAATTGTCGATGTATTTACCAATTATTATAGCATTAAACTGTATGCAGTCAAGGAACAAACTGTTAAAGTTGATGCAATCGCCACCTGACTATCAGTTTTGGGAACTTTTGACCACCCACTAAACTTCTGAATGTCAAAACAAAAAAGTTTCCTTATCTCTACACCGTCCAATAACTTAATATAGTAACCTTATGAAGCAGTCTGGAGTGATTATATCCCCTGCCTTCATTGAACTATTATTTTAATTCGAGTATTTTTTTAACCCAGCTTTTAATAGCTTGTGTCCGCAGTCTAATGTACTGGGGACTTCACGCATTAGGTCTTGAAGACACCAGATAGAACACGCTTTCACTAAAGCATAACTTGTAGGACAAGTTACAAGAGTGGCGCACAAGTATACGGGCGTCTGAATATCACGCGTAGAATCAAGATTGTGAAATACGCAAAGTGAGCTTCCTGGGATGACGTCAACTGCTAACCGTGAAACTCGGAGTGTTCGGTGATTTCTCGAACGGAGAAGGTTTTCGTATCTTTTCTTAAAATTAAGACATAGAGTATTTTCGAGAAAAGACCCAGTCGTTTATCTGTTAAAACTCTGTGAAATGTGCCCCAAAACACAGCCCCATATTTGTACTTTGATAGAATATACATACTCAGACACTTCTCAGTCTTCTGAGTCTAGGATAAAATGGGACTGGCAGTTAGTTGCTTAATAGTGAGAGTATCCTAGAAGTAGATAAAATCCTATTTATGTGACGAGACAAACACAATAATAATTATGAAACCATAAAATCAAAATTAATAAATACTTAACGTATTAATGTAATAATGTATTAAATAAAAGAAATAGACTGAAATATAGCATGACTTTGATTGTCTATGCATTGGGAAAAATTTCTTAAGTTTTATAAAATACCTGATAATTTGAACACTTTTTTATTCCAACCTCACAAATGGCTTTTTGTTTAAATAAGCGTTTGTACGTTGCCAAATAATGATAGTACGATATAAACATCCTTTAAGACTAAGTGTTGTTATTCACTAGCTATAGTTCTCCAAATCACAAAATCACAATTGCTATAATAAACACTTAGTCTACAAAATGGTGCTGCAAGTCAAAGAGCTTATAGCATTGTTCAATAAAAAAACTATTCACTTCGAACTCCAACGAGGTGCTTATGACCTCCTTCCCTACTTACATTGAACTGTTGTTTTAATTCGTTTAACCATTAAACCCTGTTTTTTTAGTTTTGTTTCACAATGTGTATGACCTATCCCACGGCCCTTAAAGTGTTTATCGATTTTTCATTTACCTAACACAGTCACGCTCTTGTATAACATAATTAAAGAGAAGTATTCATAAGATGTCCAATTTCTACCTACTTTAGGTCTCAGTCACAAAGCAAGTCGAGAAGAAGCCAGAGGAATTGGATGTGAATACCTAGAAGTTTGGTCCACATAGTTGACAAAGTAAAATTATGTATGGTAAGATATGGATGAATAGTAAGAGTTCAAAAATTCACACTTGCCTATTAACAAGATTTTTGCTAACTTCTACAATAACCAATAAGTAGAAATCTCGAGTAACTTTACGCCCTGTCTCTGTTAAACTGCACATAATTTGTCCCCCGATCTTAAAGTTGCCTTCATTATTTTTCCTTTATCTAGTTTTTAAATTTTAGGGCTGAACTAACACTAGGCCTGGCGATTGCAAGGCTCTGATTTGTTCTAAAATCAGCACTATTTCGTTTGCCTTCACATCTTTTGGTAGTACAATTCCTGTAGTTGGGAAAAGAAGTATTTTGGCCCATTTTAAGCTAGAAATAACCTCCTTCGAGCAAGAGTTTCTAATAAAACGCATGATTCAGGCTGTCGATATTGATTGTAGTGTAAGTAGGTATGACACTTATTGTACGACGCGGGACACAGAGACATGAATAAATAAAAGAATTCGAAAGAGTTTGTTTAAAGCTGTTTATGTGGGAAGAGATTGCAAAAATTAGTTAAAGCATTTTGAACGTGCATTTTCATCATAAATTTGGGAAATTGTCAAAGTAAATTCTTTTGCATATTTTCATGATTGTTTTAAGTTTATTGGCATTACATCTTTCCATGATGTTGTAGAAGAGCAACTAGAAGTGGTTTATGGCTTGGTCGGAGATTGATCGGTCCTTTAAAATCAAACCAACGCACTGATTCAGTTGGCGGATTCTCCATAAAAAGCTGAAAAAATTAAAATCTATTATTATTCAGAAGATTCCATTACATTAGAGTGGCCAGCCAGAGGTGACAAATTCAGTGCCTATTGGCGCACATGCGGTGGTGTTGTGATCAGCCTCTCTAGTTACCTCTAATCAATATGAGGACTGGCAGGAGTGGATCCAAGACATCCTCCCTTTACCCAAATTAAGTGTTATGAACACATCTAATAAGAGCGAAGATACGCATTTGAAGAAAAGTTTAACGGTTGTGAATCGGAGCTTATGACAAATGATAGCTAACAATTTCAACGATGGGAGCGTCTTCGCCATTTGACCTTTCAAACTTGGTCAATTCCAGATGAATGTCTTTTTTCAATATCAGACGAATTAAACTGATTTGCGGAATGAATGATTATGGAGATGCAGAGAGGTACAATAAAAGAATGGTAGAAGTGATGGTTAGGGAATTAGGGGAGCCCTATTTCACCTGAGCTCCACAACCATCAGATGGGCAAATTTTTTTCAAGTTATAGTTCTTCTGGATTTTTTCTTTCTTTTCTCTATCTTGCTCTTCTTAAGAAAAACCAGGATGAGAAGCTTTCATGTGATTTCATAGTCACTTTTCTTTTACATAACTCTTGTAACACCCCTATACCAGACAAAGGAGCCTACCAGTTAGCAGATAATCTTTGTAGTTGTGTGGTAAGGTTTCTCAGATGAACTTGTCTTGCCGTGACTCCGACATCTATTTATATCCTGCAGTACAATCTTAACATCTTTCTTCTATCAGTGTTCTGAGCAGCCTTTTATCTTTTGTCAACCACTTTACGATTGACAACTCATAACTTCGATACCCTCTTCCCCAGTATCACCAGTAAAAGTTACATTGAATTTTCTACACACCTTCCTCAAATCGTATTTTTGATATAATCTTTAGATTTAATGGTCGTTATAATATTATCAGGAAGATAGCACTTTCCGTGATAACTCACTGGGAAATTCTCATTAGTGTCACTAAATATGCATAAGTGTGCTTTAAAATCGTGATATTCAATACAAAAGCCTACTATCGTTGCCTTGCATCTAGACCAATGTTATAATATGAATTTTGGATGTGTATTACCTCTTTTTAAATTTAATTAACTGTACTAAACTTTTATAAACCAAAAATGCTATATTTGACCCATTACATTCCTTCCCACAGAGTGCAATGCCACGAAGTAACTTCTGTCTCCAAGTTATCTGAATGCCCGCACATCATTACTGCGATGTATTTAGGCGAATTCCGCCCTTAGCTTCCTGTTTGTTAATCTCGACAGAACGACGATTAATAATGACTTGACAAGACTCGCCCTTAATTGTTCCTTTAAGTCAACGATTGTCAGTCTTCGCCCTACTTTTTCCACTGCATCTGAGCGAACGTATTCTAATCTTATTTTTCTATTACAGACTATCGATATAACAATAAGTTTTTCTTCAGCTTATTCCTCGAGATTTGATCAAGATAGCCTTGGAATTACAAATATATATTAAAAAGAAATTATGATCCTACCCTTACGGCCGCATTATGAAAGGCACCGTCGCCACTGCTATGAAAATTGACACACACAGCTTCAATCCAGGCATGATCTGCATTCAAATGATCATCTAGAAAGTCATCACTGATCTGAAAACAAATCAGAGAAAGTCAGTACTAACTCTAAAATATTAATGCATAGTTTTAAGCCAAACCCTACCAAAGATATTTCCATCCCATTTACCGAATCTATCAGAGTATTTTTGATTGCTTCATTTTCAGGGTTGCTGCCACCAAAAACGCTAACTATTCGCCGTTGTACGAAATCCCGCATAACTTTGGCAGAGCAATTTCGGTAGTCACAGGATTCACGGTGGTCAACAAAAAACTGCAAAAGCAAACAACCGTATTTTTTAATTATGAGATGCTTGTAAATTAATTTGTTATATAGTTTAGTCATACCCAAGGAAGGCAAGAGCATTGATCTCTGTCCAAAACAGCAACCTGAAAATCATTTGGTGAGGTTCCGGCACGAGTGAAGGCCAAAATAATGACATGATTTGGTCCCCAATGAGGTAGCATGCCCTTTCCGAGAAGACCTGAACGGCCCCTAGGATTTAATGGAAGTCCACGAAGTCCAGTAAGGTCTCTTGAAATGTGAACTCGCCCCCTTAAACAGTTACGTGATACACCTTGAAGTTCATCATAAGCATTGTAATGCACTTTGGTTGGATCACTAGAGGATTAAACGAATTCAATTTAAGATTAAGACGTTTATTCTCCACTTTTCTTGAATAACCATCCATCGAATATGCACTTACATTTGAGGAACATCTTCAACCTCCGGATATGGATAGGCAATCCTTTCTGTATTTGCAATGAATGGTCTATATCCTGGATAGGGTACCTTCCAATCGATCATCTCGTCTGGAATATTGACTCGCATACCAGGTCGACGTTCAAAATTGAATGGTACAAGACGCCAGAGTCGGTGGCTGTAAATGACACGCTCGTAGATACTTGCACTGGGCGGTATTGCCTCAGGCCTTCGAGAAGGTGGACCGGATTGAGAAATCGGTGGTTTCATGACGCTATCCGGAGGTATGTCTGATGCGTCCGGATTTGTAAGTACTGCCTTTATGCAGAGACTCTCGATACGCAATCTATGGCAATAATACAAATTTCCTACTAGCGAATGCTACCAGAAAAATGAACTCAATTCCTCTTTATTAAAAATGCAGACTATACTGAAGATTTCTCGAATATCTGAAGGTATGACATCAAACTAATTGGCACTAGTCAAGTTTTAAATACGTTTATATTTGATGCCAGCTTTAAAGTGTATGACAAGCAAGAGTAATTAAATCGTCATTTACTGAGATTTCATCCTCATTTCTAACACTGAAGATAATGCCAAATCTGTGCTTGAGTGTACACATTTATAATTTTTCATGTCTAATGTCCAAAATGGCAATCCAAAATTAATAACGAAGGAGAATATCGAAGACTATGGGCCAAATTCACAAACTCAACTAAAACTTAGAACCTTAATGTTATGCAACCACTTATTCAACAAGAATAATGTATACTCTTTATTAAAATTCTGAAGATTATATTTCCGAGATTACAAATATCATATTTATGGAAGTTTCAACTTTTAAGAAATATAGTTTTGCAAAAGATATCAATATATCACTCTGACTCCTCATGATTAAGGCCGAGTGTTAGTCTTCGTACTATCCAGGCTCTTAGTGTTGATAAATTCCCTTTGAGACATGGTGACTGGAGTGAACTTTCATGATGGAGTTTAATCGACTTCTTTGAATAATTTTCGCTAATCCATCCTGGTCTACTCTTTCTCATTCTGACACAAAGGGACTAGCCTATTAGTCATCACTTGAACACAGAGTATAGACAGCAAGAGTGCATAGTCCTCGAACTCTTAGTTTTCTGAAATATTATTAAATGATAAATTCTGGGAAATTTTGACTTCCCCTCTTATTGCAAGCGCAATCAGAATATTACAGCACCTATATATCTCATTATTAGTAAAGTTAGTGATGGAGTTCAAACTAAGTATCACCAAATCATTGGAATATCTGTTAACCTAAGACTATCATTAATTTCCAAAGATCACAAAGATAGAGTCAATGATGAAACAGAAGTCATCAAACAGAAACAGTTAAATTTCGAGAGTGTTAGAGAAAGTGGGAGAAAGATAACTAAAAAACGGGGCGAATAAGAAGGTGAAGGAATGGAGAGAGAGAGAGAGAGAGCGAAAACTGGGCGTCCGCATTACTAGTCTTGTAATCCCCGCGTGTCGGCTTAAGCAGGTTAAATAACTGAATTTCCGCATAGAGGCGAGTTCAAGTTGCTTATCAACGTTCAGAAACTGCGACGATTTAAAATTGTTCAGGCAAATGTGATAAAGTAGGAATCTTTTCTTTTAACTGAACAAAATTACTTTTACCCAAAAAATAATTGTGAGAAATATTTAGAAAAAATCCTTCAATAGAATACGTTGTACCAATTTCTGTCAAATTAAACAAAATCGCCGGTTTCTAAACTCCAATCTTAGTCTATACCAGCTAAAAGTTCTAGTAAAATGAAGATGAAAGTGGTGCAATCACTCCCTCTCAGATGTCGGCTTAATCTTGGCACCAAAAAAATTAGAGTTGGATCGTGAATGGTCGATCATGAGACTGCAAAAGAATGTAAACCACCATAATTGAAAATCAGTACATTTATCCCCAAATTGTCTTGAAAACAAACCTTCAGCAGAACTCCTCGAGCATACTGAAGATGTTAAGGGTGAAGAGGAGCGATTTGTAACTGAGATCCTGAAATATCTATACTCTTGCACTTTTGTATTTTAATTTCCTCCATATTCGGTAACAGTAATCTTTAAAAGCGTACTTCTTCATGTTCAAATCGTTTTAGTAATACGAACGTTAACTGATCCTTTTTCTTGATCAAAAGAACTCAATTCCGACAAGCTACAGTAGAAAAAATAGTTTACGGAAAAGGCAGAGAGTTTTGGTCAATGGGATTCGGAACACAATTGTGACCCGCAGATTAAAATAACATGTTAACGGGTACGGATGTATTCTATCAGAAATCTTCTGAGTCTTTTTCACGTGGTAGCCAATACGTTACAGTAAGGGGCCCTAGTTCATGGGATTCAAGATTTGTTCTCCTCTTATGAGCCTAAGGCATATATGCTGTTTTTCAAATAACCGTTTAAAGACACTTGTATTGACTCTAATGTAAACAGTTAGCATGACATAATAATGTGGCACCTCAGTCATCCTTACCTTTTGTAAAACTTAAAGCAACTGGGAACTAAATACTGCAAGTGATGCAAATGCATTACTTTCCTTTCTGTGAATAGTCGCACAGCTTTCCACCCCAGCGTTTTCGCTCGAATTCCCTCGAGGCGGATATTTATAATTTTAGAGATGGGAACCGACATTGACCATTTTAGCCATGACAATCCTGACAAACCAAAGAAATAATTGGTGTTTTGATTGATTTGCCTAGTCTATGACTGTGTGTAAAATTTCTCTTTTTGTTCCCTTTGGGTTTTGATGGTTCTAAAGAAATTTTAGGGTAAGGGAACTGCAAAAATTTAATATCCCAAAGGCAAAATCTTCTCAATTGAAGTTTGACCGTGTGATTTCCCAGAAGAAAATTCCAAGTTTACTCTCTGCATGTAATCCTAAGATTAATCTTCTCGAAGTGTTTAGGAGAGTGCTATATCCGTTGTTATCCGTTAAATAGCAACAACAAGTACTCAAAAATAGCAAAAAAACGTTTTCAAAAGTTTACATCTAAAAGAGTACCCACTTCTCTTCGATTTTCCCTTCAATATCAAGACAGTGGCTGGAGAGATTCGTGACAGCTTCTTTAATGGCATTCCTTATGATATGGTTTGATCCTTGTTCATATGGCGGTGTTGATATTGACCGCGGTGTAGATCCAGTTCTTGGAGTAGATCCTGATCTTGGTGTGATCGCACTTTTTGGAGCTCCTACCAGACGTTTACCCTCCGCATCATCAAGAAATTTCATCGTCTGGAAGTACAGAGGAATAAATACACAACTCATGTTCACTTCATCTATTACGAGATAACTATCGGAATATACAGCGGTTGTGAACGAAATATACCAATTAAAGAAAACGTATAACGCAATTCATTTGTGAAGCTGTCGATTGTATGAAAGTGCTTGTGGAAAGGAAAACAATACTCTTGCGTTATCAAAAGAATCCCTGTTTCTCTGGCGCAACCGTTTAAGTCTCATAAATGACGACGATGACAGAGAAGCCACATATCAGAATGTAATCCTTATTGTTGACATTGGATTCAGCGGAAGCCGCTTCAAAAGATCGTCTGAGAAAGAGGCAAATGTACTTCGGGCTAAGAAAGGAGGAAGAAAATCCCAAACTTCAAGAACCAAATCTTTTTTATGTTTCCTCAAATTATTTCCCCTCTGCTGTAATTGTGCATGGGCTTGTCCGAAAAGTATTCTGTTTACTACCTTTACTGTTGGTAAAGGAACATATTTATGCTTCAATTCATTTAATTTTATGATTGTGATTATGTTGGTTGGCCTTTAAAATAGAAAACGTAAAATTTGCAAATAGCAGTTTATCTCAGTAACTCTAACTGATAAAATTACCCAACCTTTTGAAATTAGTAAACTCAAATGAATGCATCCCCATTCTATCTGTCGAACATGATCTAGATTTTAAAACGCGGGATTCCGAAAATGCGGACAAATACGAATCACGCATAGGAACCAATATCTGCAAATCCCATACAAGTGCCTTGTACTAAGCTTTACCTGAGTGGAATACCTCCCGATTCTCAAATGATGGTCCCACGAGCAAACAGATGTCAGTCAGAACTTGGTTTATGCAGTAATCGGCAGTTTCAGGACCAAGATATTCACCTCTTTCTCTTTCTTGGTAAATGTAATCTTGAAAGAAATATATATTCAATGATGAGTAATCTTAAAATCTAGCAAAACTTCGTGAAATTGGCCCAACCTACTGTTAATTGTAATCTCAAATCGTTTTGTTCTGCGAAGCGAGCATCAATTTGTTTCTTTCAAACCGCTTATCGATCTGCATTTATTATCATGGTCTGCCTTGTTGAAATCGCTACTATCGTATATAGTCAGTTTTCTTTCACTTCTCTCCATTTATTTTTTTGAAATTGACAGAGTCTTAAAACTCTAATAGCTTAGTAAGCCTTCTCTGTCCAAACTTCACAGCGTTTTAACTATTGCCTTTCAACTTTATGTCATTCTGATTCTACTAAATGAAAAGAATATATATATATATATATACCTTACCTGGTTTGCACTTTTATGAACCTTTTTCAATCCTATTGTTATACGTTTCATCATGACAACAATCCTTTCGAGACGATCTTCAAAATTGGATACCTTCTCAACTTGGTCAATGAGAGCTGTAAATCTACCCTCAATGAGGTCTGAATCGGGTCCGAAGAAGGAAGTCGGAAGATCTTCACCACCAAGTAGTACGCTTCCTCGTTTTTCACCTGTACCACTTCCACCTCCTGCACCTCCTATAAAGACAAAAAAATTATACACACAACGATGTACTTGATGGGCTGCTCCCTCAATGTTTCTCACAATTATTTTCGAACAGAGTGTCAGATCAAATATTTATTTGCAAGATTATTTGATGTTCAAACCTCTTCGTAAACTAAGAGCAATCACTGCATTTCGCTTAAGTCATCGAACATTTGACATAAGTAATTAGTTAAAATGAGGTAGAACAAATACGTAGAAATTAGGTGCCGAGAGAATTTGGGAGAGAGTACGTTATGAATGGAGAGTGGAAGCATGTCTGATAGTACGAACGTTCCAAGGCAGAAAAATATTTTCATTTAAAAATTTCCCTTGGGAAAATAACATTTTCACCAATTATGTCTGCAATAATTATGTCTTGAACCTTTTATTTGTATATTTAAAGGTCATAATTAGAATGGTATTGTGCCTCACTGACTTCTGTGTTCTCTCTCTCTCTTCTCAATCTAGGAACTGGGATATCGGGTTTATAGATCGCGAAATAATGCAAACTGACAAGCGAACCGAGCCCGATAAGACGTGTCAATTGACTATAATAAAGCAAAAATAAGGTTTTGAAATAGTACGAAATTATCTAAACACAATAAGATAATTAGATCAAGGACCAGAAAGATCAGTCATAATTCGTTAATCGCTTCTCTTCCTTTAAATATCCAGCAGTCTTTGCGATTCTCAGTGGTCAACCTTAATGTATGTCACGTGAGAGCTCAAAAGATCGATACTTATCGATGGACGATTCGTTGATATGGATGCCCAATCGCATTGATCAATTCTAGTCATCAAGAGACGTGGTAGAAGGCAAGTTTTTCATGAAGGCGACTCTGGGATACCTTTAATCTATTAGCGCTTATAACAATGAGGTCGGGGATTTTAATGCATTTAATATTTATTTCTTTTCTAATAAAAATTCCGTGGCATCAGCACAACGCTACAGGTTTATCTTAAAGATTTCCCCAACACGCCTAATTTATTATGCCAGTTGGGTTAAAAATTTCTATTTTTTATTCAGATAAACAAAACAACAGCTTCGGAATATACATCGTTAACGGCATCACGTTTACATTGGAAAAGAGGTGTTTTGAAAATATTTTTTAGGACCTTGAGTTGAGATTGGTGTATTTATTCCTTGTAGCAGTCTAGGCATGGAATGTTTGGAAGCATTACGTTCAGTGCCCTAACGTATTGATAACAATGTACAAAAGTCTCTAAAGAGAGAACACGTCATATCCTGACCACAAAGTTTTGTATTATGTAAGTTGGGAAGTCAACCATACCCAAGAAGTCGTATCTCAAAGGAATTTCTGTCTTATGATATGACATTAAGAGCCCGGATACCGCAGATAGGATCATAGTTTAGGACACTTACAGGTTTGTATTCTTTTGAGTTTTCAATTTAAAATTTATATTTCATATTTTCTAATAATTACCGGTTTATTAGAAGTCAGAAGAAATTAAGGTAAGTTAACCGCCTAGTTTATGAAGAAAAGATGCGATGTCACTCTCATTGCCATAGAGTGCAACTGGATATTTTTTATGCAGTTAATACAAAACAAATCAATCTCTAAATTAAAAAATAATATGCACATTTTTATAGATCGTATCAAAAATATGACTTGGACAAAAGACATAAAACTTTCAAATTCGAAAGGAGAGGCAAGTGAAAATTAATGATTATTATTCGTCCTCTTCGGTGTTCCTATCTCCTAGTTTGATTTATTTTCCAACTTGCTTGTTTCTGAAAACCGTATTCATTAAATCACTTTTCAGTAGCTTCTGTGTTCTTTAAACTTTGTACTTCACAGAGAAACCTACATTCAGTAAAAAAAGAATTTTTCTAAGTCAGTAACAGAATTTGCCATCTTTCGAGTAGTGGTTAGTTAGGTTAGGACATGGTTTTGGTAACTGCATGGCTAAGCCAGCCCAGTAGGTCCCAGATGGCGGAAGTACTGACGAATCCTCTAATATTATCAATAAAAATACAAAAATTAATGAATTGACACTTTCTTACCCCCGCTGGATCCCTTAAGACCACGCATTGCGATAACTGTGGAACGAGCAGCTTCGTTGCGTCTAGACACAGGCAAATCTGAGTCCATTTGGGATCGTAACACATTCTGTGCTTTCATGAACTCCCATTTTGTCAGTTTGGACTTTAAGGAGAGGTTTCCTCTAAAGTTTCGACCTAAAAATAAACAACCAAACTAAATGAGAAAACTAATCAAAGTAAATAGATTCTTAGAATTTATGCTCTCTTACAGAATGGATCGTCAGTGATCTCCGGTTCAAAATCATCTAGACCAGGACAAAGCCCCAGAAGACGTTGAAAAGCAGCATAGATTACCTCTCCGCTATACCAGAGTAAAGTAAAAGGTGGAGCAACTGAAGGCCGATCTACAAATTCTTGAATCATTTCGTAGCGTTGATAACTCCAAAAGTATGTTGATGATCCTTCGATTTCAAAATATGTAGATCTGAAATAGAGGAATGTCAGATAAGCTGGTGTTTCAATCGTTTGCAAGAATGCACGGAACCATTCAAGGTCACTATATAACAATTGCAATAATCTGGGCATTTTCAGTAAAAGCTGCTATCTTTTCCATGTAACTAAAGCAGTAGACACTGAACATTCATCACAGTAGACAATTTTAATGATAGTAAACTACCGTTAATTTATTCGAACGAACGGAAGCTTTGTTAAAAGATTTTCATATGAAAGGAATGTGGAGGGGTTTGATCTATTTTGGCCACATATCGGCGAACTCGAACACGCCTATCTAACCCAATAGATCGATACTTTTCTTAAAGTGCATTAGGACAGTTCATATTTCCAAGATTCAACTCGAATCCCCAATCAGTCGATTCAGGCTAACTTGCCGTATTAGATCCATGGGATTTGGGAGTTCAGTTTCTGCTTTACCCAGATAAGCTTAAAGAATGCTTGCCTTTATGATACTTCAGATAAATGTTAAATGTGCCTATCTGCCTCTAAAAAAATGAATGGTACCACTTCGAAGATTCTATGCTACTGAATACAAATAAGTAGAATGTGTTTAACACTGGAACTCACGTGAATGTAGCAACGAGGAGATTCAGCATTAAGAGTTGAGTGAGCAAAATAAAGAAACTCAGTGTGATAATGGACAACCTCCTTGACGAAAACTGCGGACACAGATTGTTATCTCGGCAACCATTGTCTGTAAAAAAATAAGAGATTGAAAATGCTTGAAACATAATGACAATGTTCAGGTAGCTTTAATTGAAGGCGAGCAATTTGTCAATTCATTTATTATTTTAGCCATAAATCACGGATGTACCCTAAAAAATTTTCTATCAAATTTGCACGCAACAAAAGACTTTGGGTTTATTTTGGATTTGACATTCTCTTGAGTGAAAATTTAATCTCAAGTCTGAACTGAGACACACTAGCGACTATTCTTTAGATCAAGACAGTTGAAAAAACTTCCAACAAATACTTAAAAACCTTTTCATTCTAAAATAATTCAGGTATTTTGGTTTTTCCCCTAATTCTACCCTAAGTTTGTTAAGTTTATTCATATATCCTATTCATCCCTTAAAACACAGTTAAATGCCTCTTTTAAAGCACAGCTCGAATTGGCTGACAGAATATATGCGTGTTTACATCTACTTTAACGAATTTCAAAGCTCAAAACCCAAACTCTAGGAAGAAATAACAGTGATCTAACCATTATTATAAAAATTCGTTTTGAAAATTCAGTGTAGCAGAGGATTATAAAGACTTAATTAAAGTACGCGTTTCAAGTCGATTCTCAACTTTTCGATTCTTCCACCTCTCCCCCCTCCTCCCTTAACCTCCTTTATCACTCATTGGACAATTTTATTGTAACTAGTATCTATATGCTTTCTTATAAGAAAATATTAACTATTTCAACTGTCTATTATTCACCGTTTGTCTAATTTTTATTAGAGTTTACTTTGAGCTCTGCTATTTAAAATCATCGTGACTACTAGAAGAAAAGATTCAATAACATGGAATGCCCAACGATCCGAATTAGTCAGTTTGTCAATAAAGTGGTGGAAATTGCGCAGAAACCCATGGGATAAATACAAAATGTTGAACTTCGCTGGCAAACTGTAACCATTAAGAAGAAAGGATAAAATCTGAATCCCACAAATCCACTGATGTAAGATATTTTTGGTATCCTGACTATCCTCAACCTCTTCTTGATCCCATTGTTAGATAAGATTAATGTTACCCACGTTCAGATGATTAATCACTATTAAAAATTACATATTATTTCACGTTTTCGTGGATTAAAATAGGATGATAATAAATATAGTGATCTGGCTGGATCGTCTAGAGTTATTGGAAGAAAAATGAATTGAGGAGACAAGACCGACCACCATGATTAAAATAGCGGTCAATAAGTACTAGACATCATAGACAAGCATTGCTGCAATCTTGGGGACGAATCATGAAATTCAAACGTGAACTATCCATTTAGCAAGTACTTTAAAACCCGAATCTGAAAATTCGAATGAAGTATGACTCATTGATACCTTGGCGTCGTTCTCAGCATATTTTAAATTCCCTTCACCTTATCGTTTGTCAGACCTTTTCCCAGCCAATTTCAATTGATTTCCCCAATTAAAAAGTGAAACATTTTTTTATCAACGAGGGTATAAATAATAACCTTAGCCGATCACTTATGAATCGAATAAAACATGTGAATGGGACAATGCAGCATAATTTAATTAATCAAAGAATAACACGGACACAGAACAATGCTAAAGAATATATTAATAGGTCTGCACATCAGATTAGAAACGGATAATATGCTGAGTCCCAGTGATTAATTTACAAATGAAAATTAATAAGAACAAAGTGCATCTTTAGATAAATCAATGCGAATACAACTCAGCGACTGGGCACCCAGTAGCTCGAATATAAAATAAAACCGATCAATAATTGGTATCACTACATTTTTTCATTTAGAAAGGTCCTGACTTGTCTTTTTTCTCTTCAAGGTGAACAGTCGGTCAAGACTAAAACATTCAATCGAATTTAAATTACCTTCTCCAGCGAGAATGTCCAGACCAAAATTTCCAAGCATTTGAAAGTAAGCCGTCATGAAGAATTCATAGACAATCTTCCCCGCCTTCATATACTTCAATGTCGTATTTTGAGCTGGAAAGAGAGGAACGGATGAAAAATGCATAAATTGCAAGCATCAAAAACTTTAATTTCATAACAAGCCTCACGGTAAACTTACACAAAGTGTTCCGAAGATAATTAGTGTAATAGCCATTTGGGTATGAAATCACAAAAGACGACACACCGTAGCCAGCTTGAATAACAACTAACAGTAGGAGAAATGGCAGCAAATCATTGACCACCTGAACAAATACAAATTTGGATCAGTAAAGTAGCAGAATTTGTTCATACTTAGGTGTGCATGCAGTGCCTACACATGACGTGCGAAACAGGTTGAATTTATACTCTTTCATTAAAACTATCAAATTGTCCTATTCTATCATTTATTTAGAACTCACATTGTAATTCTGAAAGGTTGTCATACATTCTCTAATTCACAATAAATTGATTAGGGCCGTTTAGAGAAGCTTGGTTTTGCCTCGATAACTTCTTTGACTCAAAGAATAACACGAAAGCACTTGGTATAGCCAGATGCTTAGTCAAACTTGCTAAATGGAGTACATCATGGCTAATGCTCCTTACAGTGAACTGGGAGTTTACTGGTAAATTGTATGTAGCGGTTGCTCTCCATGTTGATAGCTGAGCCAAGTTTCTGTTCATATTATATTGTTTACGTTAGTTTGGTATTCCATTCGCATGATCTCATTACATGGTTATGCGACATGCTGGAATTGCAGTGCGATTCCAGAGATGAAAATTTCTGGAATGCTTAGGCCTATGAGCTACAGGAGTAAGATTGTTTATCTACACCTATAGTGCAAGCATATAATCGAAGAAGGGGATAAGTGAGAACTACCAAAAGAATTAGAGACATTACTAGAAATGCGAACAACTACATATCTGCTTGTTCTCCTTCACTTATTTGTTACTCCAAAGGCACTGAGCATGAATTATTATACTTTGAAATAAAAATTGCAGTTACCATGCGATTTATCATGATGAGCTTGGGTCCAAGCACAATACTGAAACTGAAAATATACATGAGACGAACGAAGAAAGCAAATAAGCTCAGGGCGAACATGACCCTGGCAATACCAAATCTTTCCTCATGCAGTATAAAATATGGATTATCGATATCAAGTTCCTCAACGCATCTCAACGTCCATTCTGGTATTGCAAACATCTGTTCTGATAGGTCTAAGTGTGCTGCTCGTATGGATGCCAGTGGCACAGGGTAGCTAGCATTCTCCTATGAAGTAAATCAATAAATAAGTGGTAGTGATTACTGATAACCATTTAAGTAGTATATAACTTACGAGAGTAGATGGATCAACATGTGAGCATGTTGCATTTTCTGCAATGAGCTTTCTTCTAGCTTCCACAAGATCAACATTCCGAACTATAATGTAGGAAAGTGTGCGCAGAATGAAACCTCCAATATACAGACCTATTGCTGCACAGTCCAGTTTGTTCCATCCATCACTTAAGTACTCCCTCAGGCTAGCTCCTGGACCAAAAGCCTTTAGATAAGGAGTTGGTAACAAAAATATAAAGGCTCACTTGATTCAATTCTTCAAGAAGCAGGGATACTACCATGATTGAAGTAAGTATCTCCTGTATAGTAAAGGATATTTTCAAATTCTTGAGAACCATACTACTGAAAACAAGTAGGAATGCCACGTAAAATATCTGAAAGAGTGTGAATGTAGCGTTAGCTTTCATAAACATAGAAAGTGGATGAGACCAGTTGGCTTTACCGTGTTATAGAGAAATCTGGTAACGGGTGCGTGATAAAACTGAGTGATATCCTTTATCTGCCGATGAAACCTAATGAAGATAATGATAGCTGCAGTTTAGTGGCAACTTACCAGCGTCTTGGAGATTTCAGAAGAGTTGGAGGAGGTTCGTGTTTCTTTCTACTGCCCTCTGAATAGTCCAGATTATCAGGAAATGCTGCATTTTCTTTTCCGCCCTCGTCTTCATTGCTGTCGCTAGAATCGGACTGCAAATTGAAAAACAAATTCGAAGTCAGTGATGCTGAGAATGATAAGGTAAAAAAGAAACAAATAATATATACATTATCAATGCCCAGCAGATTGATTTGTTTATCGTTACGGGCATACGGCATCACTTGAGGTAAAATGAAAGGGAAAACAAGACCGATGATAGATCCACATATGAGCTAAAATGGAAAAATATTTATTTCTTTATCTTGTTCGCTAGACGACCTCTAGTTTTTACACAATCTGGTATAAGAGAAGGACAGCTGGTCTGTTCTGCTTTCGACTTCGGAGGTTTTAAAGAAGTGAAAGAAGAAAGGTAGAATTCGAAGGACTCTGTTGAAACAATCAATTACGCTCTGCACGGTGACGCCATTCGTTATCCCTCTACCGTAAGTTTGATGTTAGACATACCTGAAAATTAGTAGTCTTCGAGGAGAGTTTTCCCATCCACACCTCGGATAGGAAATCCTGGCAACAGGGATGCGACATGAAGTGAATGCAACCTCCTCTAGCCGCCAACCGAATCACTGCGCTATGACCGTACTCTTGCAATTTGCGATAAAGCAGCATCTTTGCCCTCTGATTATCTTCCGCGTAGCATGCCTCTAAAACTTCTTCTGCCTTGCTTTCAAAGATCCTATCAAGGATAATCGTATTTTGACAGCAAAAATAATCTACCTAGCATAACGTTCAAACTCCAACTTCTGAGATATATCCGTGCAAACTGCTGCAAGTTTACCCAAAAGTAAGGTACAAAACATTGCTCCACCTATTGGTTCCTGAATAAGATTTAAAGACAAAATTATTTATTTATATAATCTAACCTTTTCGTAACCCCAGAATAGAACAGCTAGTTTCAGTTTTCCAAGGAGAATACAAAGAAGCATTAATTCCCTAGCTGGACGTTCTAATCGAACCTTCTGCATTGCTGCGAAACCTATTGACAAAATTAGGGAGACTCAAGTTGAAAAGAAGCCTTGATAGAAACTATCTTAAAAGTGCAACTTACTTGCCAACTTTTCTGGTATACATTGTTCCAATCCTAAAATATAAGTAACTTTTAAAATTCAGCAAATTTTGATAGGAACATTAGAAAAATTGCAGTGTTAATCAATGAAAGTTGGGTGAACGGAGAGGCTGTTTAGATCGTTAATTTTCTTATCCAGAATGTTTTGTCAACGTAAACTTCCATTACATTCGGCAATATATTAAAAGATAAGTTTTTAACACGATGCACCTCATTAAACGATATTTAATGCATTATACAACTGATTTCACACAACTGATTTAGTAGTCTATATGAGACAGTGAAGTGCGAAATATAGTAAACACTTCTTATGTATTTATGCAATTAATTATACATGACGTCGATAGTGTTTTGTCATATAAATCACCATTGACCCTACAGAGAAAATAGGCGCATATCATACCCGATAAATTTCAGAAGCGGGTTATATCTTCTTTAAAATAGTGTGCTCACCGCACGACCTGTTATGGGAAACAAGATTAAATGGTCATATTGAAGAAGAATTTTTTCATTGCAGAAAAATATTTCATCAAATGGTGAAATTCATTCCCTATGATGGACTCATCTATAATGCTAATATTCAGATTATTTTCCCACTTATATCCTAGGAAAGAGACAGATGCTCTAAGAAGATACAGGCGTTTATATAATAGATGAGATCTATGATCAGACATGGAAAACTTTCCGCTTACTTAATAGGCCTCCTGTACTTATCACTCGCTAATTATAATCAATAGATAAGTGCGCTTTGAGAACAGGGGAAGGATTAAGTCATATGGACTACTGTAAAATTCAAAAAATCTTTCGCAAATTTAACATTTCAAGAGCAGCGTTATCACTTCAATAACTTACGCTGACTGTTGATACCGCATATTCGTTCATAGAGTGTCCTTTTATCCTGTGCTAGACGATGTCGACGTTTTCTTTCCTTTTCCTCAGCTTTTGCAACTTCACGTCTGCGTGCCTCTGCTGTAATTAGACGCGACCTCTCAGCAGCAGAGAGCTTTCCAACTGTCAATCGATGATGACCTCGATGACGGCCAGCAAAACTAGATTTTCGCATAGCTGAGAACGTGTCATCCATGGAGGTTGTAGAAAGAGGGTCTGCAGTTGTTGATAATCCTGCATCTGTTTGATCTCCCTCATCACCCTTCTTATCCTCGGTATCATTTGACGTATGCTCATCCTTTACATCGGATCCATTGGATTCCATTGTGTCTATTGAACCTATAAATGTCCAGATTAGAACTCAATAGATTGTGACCTACTAACCTTTTCCTTTGAGTGAGGACATTTCTGATCGTGAGCGCTGATATGCAATATTAGCATGACCATATAAGGATAGCCTTCTTAACGACTCTCTGCGTTTGTGGCTAGCCTCCACGCCGAAATCTTCTTCCTTTACCACAGGAGCTTGCGACCAAATACTTCTCTCATTGGCAATCAAATGCCTTCTATAATTGGACACGAATCTACGGACCGCTCGACCATTCGAGCCATTGGCGCTGTTAGAACCTTTAAACAACCAAGTAAGTTGGCATTGTTTTAAGAAACCTTACCTTTTCCCGGCACGTCTTCGTCTGGAAATAAGTTGTTTTCATTTTCTAATGGGACTATGACTCCTAATTTCCGGTATCTCCCATTTCCATTCATTATACTCCCTGAAGGCTTACCATTTGAATGTGAGGCGATGTGATTTGCCGCGGTTGAACCGTGACTTAAGCTATTAATTATTATAGTTGTTGTTGGCCGTGGGGTCCGTGGACTCGGTGTCTTTTCTCCCTCTGATGATTTTTGGGTTTCACTAGTTCTTGGACTTAGTGGACCAAAGTATGATCCCTTCTTTGATGTCCAAGCTTGATTAAAAAAGAAACGATGAATGAATATGTGGCAATAAAATTGA
This sequence comes from Hymenolepis diminuta, assembly GCA_900708905.1. Taxonomy (NCBI): domain Eukaryota; kingdom Metazoa; phylum Platyhelminthes; class Cestoda; order Cyclophyllidea; family Hymenolepididae; genus Hymenolepis; species Hymenolepis diminuta. The sequence goes on along the minus strand of CAADRB010000028.1, from coordinate 1,866,460 downwards.
ACGTATTATACAATTTATTTACGATTTCCAGTTATAGGAATCTCCTTCTCTTCGGCCTCATGTTGAATGACCGCCTTTTTGATCAGCTTTCGAAAGTGTTTACTTAAATAATATGGGCGATAGAATTCTCCTAAAAGATGTTTCACGATACGTCCAATGTCTCGTAGCATAACCTAGAATGAAATGCTAGGTTGAGTAATTAAAATCCTACCCATTCCATCTTATAGATACGACAAGCCTCCCAGATTTGCCAGATGGTATCCAGCTTAGAATCCTATGAAATCCAGCATAAATTGAACAAATAATTAAACCTTTTTCAGCATACACGCTGTATATAGTTTCTCCAATGTATGAACTGTAAGAAAAGATTCCAAATCAAAACCATTTTCAACGAATAGGCTCACAAATGCTTCTTGGTCATTTAATATGGCATCGAACATGAAGTTATCAAGACTATGTCGCTGAAAATATTGATGAATTCGAATTTCCTATCATACCTTCCAGTGACGACCTTCGGTAAATATTTTCTCCTTTGCTATATCGGCTCTATTCAAACGAATTGTGACCTCCAGTTGTTCGGTATTTAGAATGTTTAGAGGCGTTTCCAATCCCGCTAAAATGTACTATATAGTCAGAGAATGGATCTCAAATATGAAGGCATTTAAATTATGGTATGGCAGTGAAATCAAACCTACCACTGCTCAGAAGAGCAGAAATGACATATCCATCCATATCCGTCTCATCCACATCAAAGATGGAGACAAGGTGGTTGAGCTCTTCTATCATTTTGCGTAGAATAAGAACCTCATCCATATAGTCAGATAAGTTGAGAGGTGTGGCCTTTTGAGGTTGATGGTGGATTTGAGGACTGGCCAGGTTGAAGGAGACGTGGGATGAACGTCGCGAGGAAGTTCTTGGTGTGACATCAGAACTGCTGAGACGAGAACTTCTCACTACCGGTTGCTCAATTGGTTTTCGGTCGCGCAAATAGAAAGCTCCCAAATCCTGTTCATCCTGTTCGCTCAATATACTCGCAATCCTCAATGAAAAAAGAACTGTAGTATCTGTACTGCTGCATTTTGATTAAACTTTCACTTTCATCTCTTCTAGTATCCAGTGCGAATTTTCAACAGGAGATCATGATAAATTCGACAGCGGAAGTCTTCAAAATCCAATTCCAGTTTTTAACCGAGTTCGAGACAAGTATGACAACAGGGCCGTCCAGTGGCGATATGTGTTTTAACAGTAGTTCTCAATATCTCAATTCGAACTCATTAAATAGAATCAGGAAAGCTAGTTTTCTCATATAATCGGAAAGCCCACTGGTATTTCCTCCACTGATTTTATTAAAGTCAATGAAGACAATAGATACATTTTGTGCTTGGCTACCTAAAAATAATTAAACGGAAGCCCATGCTTTGTTTATTCTTTCATAAGCCCACTGAATGCGGAAATCATCCAGAAATTTCTGCATTGTTTTTTCTTAGCACTATATTGGCTAAGGTTATATCAGACAACCTTTATCGTAAGCTGTAAGTAAGTCAACATGTCGACTGTTCATTGTTAAGTGATGGTATTTTGAAAATAAAATTGGAATAGTATGGAGATTTAGTTCGTTATTTTCAATCTCTTCTATTTATACTTCTTCTGGAATAATAAGAATAGTCGACATTCTTGGCATTCTGTTTTGAGAACTGCGGTTGTCCGTTATTAGCCTAGCCGTCAGCTCCACCAATTTGGTAATCCTAACGTGGAAGGAGGCTTAAGAATTGCTCCTTCAAATCTTCTCACAATTATTTTCGATTCACTTATTAAATTAAACTACTTTTAATGATCTACGTTCCTCTCTCTCACTCTCTCGCATTTGGCCTTGAAAAATATAATTTGGTCTATTGGTGTAACGGCCATTGTTGCGCAGTAGAGTGATTGCTCAGGGGGTCACCAGTTTGTTGAAATAGGAGCAACAAGAACCGAGGTCACCACTTGAGGAGTTACCAAACGGCTGTTTCAAAAAGTAGAACACAAGGGGTCGTTTGGGTCAAAGTGTATTGAATAAACCACGATGAGGATTTGAAACAGTGAGAGAGATGAGAGGGGAGCACGCGAGCAGATAAATGACAACCTTGTCTGTGTATGTGAGTGTAAATGCAAAGTTAATAAGAGTTACTTGGGCAAGGACACGCATGAGGTATGTACTTTTAAGTAAAGAGGGAAAGAGACAGGAAAAAGGAGAATCTATAACCTCGTCAAGACACGATAGACAGGGGTTGAGTCATAGGGATATACAGACATTGGTGCAGCTTCGTAAATGAAAACCAACATATTATTTCATTAAAGAAGAATTTTGGAAAATGCACTGTTTTCCTTCAGGTCTATTCGTAATGCTTAGCACAATCTATCAGCTCCAACAAGCCCCTTCATTTAAAGTTACTGGAATAGAACAGCTTTAAAAAAATCGTCAACTCACTTGTAGTTGACTTCCTCCTCGGACATTTCTTCACCAAGATTCGCCATGAATGAACTGAAATCAACGACGTTGCTGATAATCGAAGCTGCGCCACCGCTACCCTGTCGAAATTAAATTAAATTGTGTTTGGAAAAGTGTTTCGACAAATTATAAGGTGTAACAATTTTTAAATATTCATGTCAATATGAAAGGTTTTTCCAGTTCTCTTACTATAAAACTTCCCTTATTCAACGAATCCTATGAAGAACTAAAAAGAAGGCCAACACAAAATCATAGCTAAGACAAATCAGTCAAGACGCAGACGAAATATTTGGTTTCAACACGTAGTTATTTCTAAAGCAGTCAGCAATATCGATACCTGTATCAGCTTAAATTCCCACCTGAATTAAAATTGAGCAAAAGCATCAAAGTGCGAAGATTCCAACTTTATAGAAATGTTCACAAAAAAGAAAGCAGCGCTCTTTTACTACTGATAAGTTCAGATGCAATGGTCAAAAAGGAGTTCCAGTGTCCAGTTTCTGGTTGTTTTAAGTCTTATAAAAGATAGGGAGATTGAAACACCATATACCAGAATGTCATCCATAGTGCTTACATCAGATTCGGTGTGAGCTCCTTCAAAATATTGTTTGAAAAAGCAAAGAATTAATCATCTCGAAATTCTTGGATATGAGATTCCCTTTTCCCAAACTATTTACTCTTTGCTGAAGCTATGTATCCGTTAATCCAAATAGAATAATCGATTCTACTTGTAATAATAATTACTTTTTAATAATATATATACATATATATACGAGGTGTGTAAAGTATCTGAGGACACTTGCATTTTTGTACCTTAAACTAACCCGACAATAATTAATGTTTCCTTAATATGAAAAGATCTCATGGCAGATACTGCTATAACCAATGAATTGAAAAGACGTTGTAATAGTGTCTATAAAAACGAAACGTAGGATTCTAGAAATTGCGAGATTTCTAAAAGTTGCCAGAAAGGAGCTGCTGAATGAAAACAACGGAGATGAATTGTCTGCCACGAGGAAGAGAAAAGAGCATTGTCAACGCTCTGCTCACTCACTCAAAACATTTGAGTTTGTCAAAAGAGTGCATGGCATGATGGACGAAAATCGTGTGAAGTCAATGCATGACATCTTGCCAATGATCTTCAAGTGTCTGAAGGAACTACAATGCACAAGGAATGCTGTTTATCGAGACTTCGGATACAAATCTCATACGTTCTTAGGCGAGGTCAGTTTATGTCGACAAAACAGCTCAAGGGAATCGTTTGATGCGCGCAAAAAACTCTTAAACAAATTAAGGCACTCAGAAGAACAGGACCGTCCTTGATTTTTCTCCGACAAAAAATTTCCATCGGAATCAAAAAGTCAATTGAAGCAACGATAGGTGGTTACGTGCATACGCAGCCCACTGAAGTTCCAACTGCTATGCATGCGCACGAAGTTTCCACCAACAGTGACGGTTTTTGGTGTTGTTAGCAGTGATGGAGGGGCATATCATGACTCCTCCATTTTTTTCTACAGGATCTCAAAGTCAATGCAGATGTAGATGCCTGTGTGGAGGCTCTGCAAACCATTGTTGCTAAGCGGTCTTAGATTGACAGCGTAGCCAATGAGGGAAGACCCTATGTCTTCCAACAAGATTTCGACTCCATTTTATGAAGCTCTCGAAACTCAGAATCGGATGGATAGCCAAGAATTTTCAACATCAAATCACACCAGATTTGTAGCCGCCTCTTAACTCATCAGACCTTAATCCTTTGGATTATTACATGTGGGGTGGGG
>CAADRB010000028.1:1847919-1862147 GCA_900708905.1 Hymenolepis diminuta | reverse complement strand
GGGGCGGGATGGGATGTGATTGAAAAGGAAGTTAATAAGTATCCCCATGGCACCAAATCTCCCCCTCTGATGGAAGCAATGGCCCGAGGAATGGAGGACATCAATGAAGACCACCTGATCTGAGGAAAGCTTGCAGTCAGTCGCCTTTAGACTCGAATTGAGTAGGTGATAAAAGCCGAAGAAGGATATATAGAATAAAACCTAGATTAATATTATGTTAATTTATTTTATTGCAATAAGTTGTAAGTTTAAATCATTAACAGTTTCATTTTCTACTTTTCTAAAAGTGTGTATAACATCCTCAGATGCCTTTTACACCCTGTATACGTATATAATTTATATCGCATTAGACTACTGCAATTTTAAAATATTTAAGTCAGTTGCATTACTACCAGAACTATTAGTGGTCAGTTATAGTAATAAAAGTCGCAGCTTGCGTAGACTGTCGAGATCTAATTTAGAATACTCCCCGGAATTCCGAAAACAAAGGCAAGAGTTTAAGGGCTACAGAGATATGTATTTTTCAGTCCAAATCAAAGTACGTACTCCTTGGCCTTGAATCAATTAATGATGGTTTAAAACCAGCACGTAAGTAATAATTAGAAGCCCATTTAGGAAAGCGTAGAAAGGTCAGGGGTTGGTATTACAAAATCTCCTTGATGGGAGATTGAAATTCTGTCAATTTCTATATTAGCAAGACTACAAGTGTGATTGGCCATTCCAATCACCGGATGTGCTCCAATAGAAACTGAACCGGTGACCTTTGACATGTCAGACGAATACGTTGAGTGACCCACTTCGGTACTTCTTCTAATAGAGTTGATGGAATTTTTAAATTCAGCCATTTTTCAACTGAATATTTAAATTCTCATGTAAAAACGAATTATTCAAATTCTAGTGAAGAAGTATATAGATACAGTAACGTTAATTTAATTACCAGATAAACAGAACCCGATATATTCATGCTAACACGTATTGTTCAGCAAGGCTCTTCCAAATTAAAAGGCAAAATGCATTGACTGAAAATCACAGCTCATGCTCACTTACAGCTCTGTAAATCTCTGGACGGAAATGGCAACAACATCCACTATTTTGACATTTGTAAAATGTATAGCTTCTTCAAATATTTAACGTAGATTGGTTTGAGGAACACGGAACAAAATAAAATCTTTGCTTTTCGGTACCAATATCCCCAACTGTCATTATGACTTAGCTATAACTGAACGGAATACCACCAATTGGAGACAGAGACACCGGTCGAAAGTAGGTTGCACAGAAATAGTTGGCTTCAAGACAGAGTTCTTTTAATTTCCTAATCCAATTCCCTTTTTTTAGTAATATTGAAATGTATACTCCCGCTGTCTAAATCCCATCTTACCGTAAATCGAAGTTTAAATTTAATGGACTTAATAAACTTACCCTAATAATCACAAATGGACAGTGGTTGGTGGTCATCGAGGCATAAACTTGATGCAGATTCCATCGATCACCCCCAGCTAGGATCCCACAAATAGGAATTTGCATAACCACTGGTTCCTTCTCCAGAGCCATCTTTACTGCCTCAGACTCTATTGGCTTTATTGAGGGCGTTGATGTTTGTGAACTCACCGAAAGACGGCTCTGAAAAGACACAAGAGGTCAATACATGTTTGTTTATTTGTAAGGGTAGTAAATAATAGAAATCGGTTAATATCAAGTTTAATAAATGATAAGGTGTAACAGAAAGATACTGTAATGTACAGCTACCATAGAGTCATCGAATCTTTGGATTTGGGTTGTGCAGTATTGACTTTATGGATAGTACACTATTCAACGTTCAAATTTCATAATTTTCCGCTGGGTTAGTGAGCAAATTCTTGTTAAAGATATTCAGGGCTTATTGACTAGTTGTTTAATTATGATGGTCATTCTTGCTATTTCAACTTGTTTATTTCTTCCAGGTTCCTACTTGATCTTAACACACCAAATCTGAAGCAGCTTAATTTTTAACTTAGCATAGATTGATCAATCAAAGCATCATAACTTACCATTCTTTTTGAGAGACGTCTTCCAGCTGCAGCAAAGAAATTGGTTGATTCATCTTCTGTCCGGCCTGCCGCGGATGTTTCAGCAGGAGTTTTGAGTAGATCCGTTTTCTGACGAATCACTTGTTCTGATTCCTGCTGAGATGGGGTTGATTTTGGACGTTTCAATGGTACCGAAGGTGGCGACGGTGGTTCAATTGTCGCTCTGAATTTTGGTTGTTTTGAAGGTTGGCCTGGTACTGTTGTATCTGATAATGTGGGAACTGTTCCATGGGTTGATTCGGAAGTGGCTATTGTTGAACTGTGCAATTTTTCTTGGGCCGTCTATTAATAATGGCAGATTATTTATTACATTCCTTTTTCAACCGCGCAGACTTAAAGTAAGCTGGGACCACAATGAAAGAATATGCCAAATCACATACATTGCTATAACTAATCGGATGTAGTTGATGAAAAGGTTATGAAGATACACCTTTTTTCTACGCATATTGTCAGTCAAATTCAACATGATGACTGAATCTCCTGAGTGATGTACTGTTGTTGAGGCAAGTCCATTATCTATGCAAGTTTTAATAACAGTCTAATCACCACTTCATTACGTATATCACAGTTTACACGTAAACAGGCTACTAATTCTGATATAAAATAATTTCGTAAAAAATTATCAGTTTTTATGATACTGATTTTGAAATTTGATAATCAGCTCTAATTACTTGTTGAATTGAACCAATCCCACCACGCTTTCATCAATTTAATACTGTTTTCCACATTCTTCAGTATGCTATGTATGTGATTTTTATTTCGACCCGTGAACTGTTTGTTGATATTTTTCAATATTCAACCCTTACACTTTCTGTTAACAGCTTAATTTTCCAGTTTTTCCCTTATATAAAGATTCTGCCACCATCTCTTATTCCAGTGGTCGTAAATATAATCGTTTTCTCTATTCTACTTTGATGGTTCCTAAACTAGAGTCTCTACGTACCAGATATGTTGTGTATCATAATTCAAGTTTGCTGTATAAACCCTTTTTTTCAAACTCCCACTTTATCTCTGCAGTTACTCTTTCTTTGGGCTAACGAGTACGTTAATTCCTTTATTAACTTCTGTTTCAATGTCTGCAATAACCCCTTTTACTCATTTACGTGGGTTTTTGTCATTTTTTATATTCTCAGTGTGTTTATCGAATATTTGATTCTGGAATAAGCTCAGCCGCTATTGCCATTTAATACTTGTGTCCATCATAGAGTTCGTATTTTGAGTGACAAAAGGACGCCATTAATTTTTATGAGTGTCTGCAAGTGGTTGGATGAATGCAACCAAATAGAATTATCCATTTACCAGTTTTAAATGCTCTCAAAGTCTGATTAAAGGTTCTGAAGTTTGGTCTGAATTAATAAACCGAATTTACCGTTCTCCACCCAATCACCATCCTTTCAACTGCAACTCGAGTTTGGATAATCTGCTCACTTCTTGCTAACATCTGGGCTTGTCTATTTTCTCCAAAATCAACCTGCTCCTTGTGAGAGGTAACCATCACCAAGCAATTGTAATTTTTGTCCAGGTGGAAGCGCTTGGCACGGTACTTCTGTACTGGGGTCATTGTAGGATCAGTAACTGTTTCATCGTCTTCAACTGGATAGTAGATGGTCTGAAGCAAGTAAAAACATCATTTCCATTCATTTCCATTAAAGAGTAAGAATTATGAATTACTTACGGATGCACTAGTATTAAAGATGTGCTTGAATTTCAGGTTGTTCATTGGAGTGACACCAATGGCCAACATCTTGTCTCCTCCATAGGCTTCTACATATTCGGCAACTGCTTCACCGGCTATTTTACCCAATCCTCTATCCAAAGCGTCTCCAATTATCCAACAACCTTTACAAAATAGAAAACAAATATAAAAAAAACAATTATTTTGAATAGAACTAGTAGGTAAGGCGTCTGTTTTTCTTCCAGCTATTCTACAGGTCGAACCTTCCACCTTCCATCAATCTTCTCTGTAACAACAGGACAGAGGAGAAAGTAGTTTCAATCAGTAGCTTTATTAACACCAGATATGCCAAGTCGATAGAGTGCAGCGGCTGCTGAGGGCGAATCGATACAAATGACGTTAGCTGTGAGTAACCGGTGCTGGGTGTGTGCGGATGGGCCTATATAGTTTGATAGAAGAAACGCGGAGGTAGAGATAAAAAGTTTCGGTCAGGTGATCGTGTTGGCAAGACATCTCAATCGTTAAAAGTCCAGCTATTTTCTATTCAGGTATGTTATTGCTCTAATTATGTTGGAGCCGAACACTAATCGGTAACGGCCTTTATCACCGAGGACGAGCCGTGGTCACTGTCTCCCGGCTGAGTTGAAAAAGGGGATTAAATGCTCCAAGTTCTATAAATGGCGCATTGTCACATATATTCGCCGCCAACTGTGTGACGGAGATAATAACTGATTCAAGACGATATGGAGAAAATGCTAGCTTGAGAAAATTTCAACTAATTTGACCACTGGAGTTGAAATCTCTCTATTACTAATACGAATTGATAGATATGCACGTAAACTTAATCCAGATGATCAAAGGTATGAAAAATAGAGGACTGTGCTGGTAAGTGGAAGTAAAATAAGGGGAGAAACATTTTAGTCATGGAAAAGCATTCAAATAAAGGAAACAACAAATGAGTCTCATAAGATACGAAACGGAGGAGGTGATTAAGTAGGTAATGAGGCCAGGGTATAGAGATTCTTTTTTTATTTGAATCATGGAAGGATTGAGCTTTCCATATTCTCCAAAAGCTTAAGGTTTACTTTGTAATGACATAATTTTTAAGTTCCGTTAATTGACTCCCAAATTCATTTAGGAGATTGTATCTACAATACTCAGTGTTTGTTCATTCGATGATTTAGTCATGTCACATTGATTTATTTATGTTTATTTACAACAGAAAGTAGGTAAATGAGACTAGGAACGATTTATTTAAAACATAAGTATTCTTTAATATTTTGTCTTCCAGATTCCTTGAAATCATAAATTCTGTAGGGTTCACAACGATAACAATGCTAATTGAATCACACGTGTGCTAGAACTTTCTGGAAAGTGTGGATATGTAACCGGTCGCGTAGAGAACAAGAGCGGCCATGTGTGCAGAAACCTTCTCAACCAATCGGCAATCAAGATCCCTGCAGCCTAGCGTGGTTTTGTATTTAATGACTAAGTTTTTAACAGCGACACAAACAGGGAAGTGAGTAATAAAACCTCTCTAACTCAACACATTGCTTGTTCTTGCTACTTTGTGCTAGTTTGGGAGTGAATTGATAATAGAGAACTCTACTAGAGGCTATCCGGACTGCTTAAGAGGATTACTTAGGTGTAGCAAAAAGACTTATTGGTGTACCATCCGCTACATTTCTGACTGGTTTATCTTTTACACTACACCAGAAAAACTTTGTTCCTTTCCGTTCATCACTATCTACACATCACTTTTAATTAAGTTATCCTAAAACCTTTTAAGTATCTCTACAAATTTAAAGTATATTTAAAACAAAGGAAGTCAGATTTCCAAAATTACGCTGAACAATTTTGGATTTCCAAAAGCGTATCACTTATTCACTGATTTTTGTCCGTTTAAAATAAGCTAATATTAAAATTAAAAGTGCGCATTATCATAAAAGGGATAATTTCTTATATACTGTAATTTCAAAATTGGAGCTTCAAAAATGGCCAAGCGTGGAATAGGTAAAATGATAGTTTAGACGACATTGCTAGTTATATCAAAAATTAGCTGTTCGATTTGTCGACATAGTTTGCTATTTTATTATTGTCCTACTTCAGATCATCTCGCATTCAGATTACCATTGTTATTGCTAAATAAAAAGACACTTATACACGTAGACATTAAAAATTGTGCTGTTCTCTGATTTGTTTCTTACTTGGGGTAGATTTGGCTGAATTACAAAATGGAAGAACTAGGTGACTTTTTTCCTTTCCTTTTCCTTTACATCAAATAGTCATTGAACTAACAAAAGGGGAAGATTAATATTTTCTCTCTCTTTAGTAAGGATGATATTTCAAATTTATAGAAATTTTCTGTGATTTGACATTTCTGTATCGTAAATCTACTCCGTACATAGACACTTACCAACACTTTCCATAGTTTTCCACAGTCCCTTTTTCATTGTGAAGGTAAATCGTTTCTTCAAATTGGCATAGGAGCCATGGATGCTTATGACCAAGGTTGGTGGTATCAGTTGCCAAGTGGTTGATAAAATTCGCAAAATTTGTTTCGCTGTCGGCACCTTGTTAACCGTCACGAACTAATAAAAAGTCCAAAAATTAAGTCAAGGAAATCAAATACACACTGAAATTGGAAATTCTCCATAATGACAAAGCCTATTGCAATTTTTATATATTTAATCCTTTATAACTTCATTAAAATTAAATGATTTAATGAATAAATCATGTTAATATTTATTTCATTCCTAATATACAATGGAAATTCAAGTTTTTATTACCTTAACTGGTTCATCAAGACCGGAGAAGACAATATCGCCTTTGGTATAGACATCATCGTCTGAAAGCCATTGGGAGGGCTGTCGAGTATCCTCTACTGTTCCTTGTCTGTGCTGTTGAGCATCCATAATGCGAGCGTCCAGTTCTTGTTCGTAAGTTTTACTGACAATACTCAGAAAGGAGGGCGTCTCTACAATCTGGTGTTTGCTATCCAGTTTCCGGAGTAGAGTGGGGAGAGAAGTTAATATAGGGAGATACGCCCCTTACCGGAAATCTGGTTCATATTTAAACCCGTAGATGACCAAGCAAGGAGAATATATTTTGTGACAGGGGTTGGTTTTGTGTTTGTTTGTTCCTCATACATAATTCAGGTTGGGTGGGTTGGGAAACAAGCGCTACCTTTCCAGAGGCTTCTTGCGCGGTGGCGAATAAGTGCAAGCCATTGGTTAGTCTATAATGATCATTCTGTAGTCCACTTTGATTTGAAATTTATGACTGATTTATTGTGATTGTTTAGCGAGAACGTCACTGAAACGTCTTATACCTAGTATTCAAAACATGATTTTACTAGTTAATTAGAGTTCGACCTGAACAATCTTTGATAAGTTCCGTGATATTAAATTCAAGTTAGCTCGTATGGTTCAGTTAGATTTTCGCCATAAAGAACCGTACTAATTACAGGTTTTTGCCAATGCGAACTGACAGATTGTTAAATACAAAATGGGAGTGATTCTACCACCACGAAGTCTTTTGAAGTTGGCAAATTCAGGTTTTCTTTCCTCTTCTAGTATCAGTCGGATGGTAACTGCTTTATGAATGGCGGGATAGGAAACAAATGGAGAAAAATATAAACTTTTGCTCCTGAAAACCAATATCTCAGCTTTAACTGAATGGAAAATTCCTAAATGACTTAAGCCAAGAATATTTTTATGGACAAAGCGACGCAATCTCAACTTGGGTTATGCAGAAATTGTTAGTTTCAGGATCATGATTACCGAAATTCCACAATTTACTTCCGTTTTTTAATAAAAATAATGTTAAAAGCTATACATCCCAAGTCCAAATCGAATATTGATTACACCTTGCAATTAAAGAAAGACTACATAATTTCAATATTTGCATAGATCAGAAATAGAGCACTCCGATAATTTAAGCCTTATATCAGACGAAAATATCAAGAGTGATATGTTTGATACTTTACAAATAGATGCCAAAAATCGTTATTTTGAAAGAATTCAAAATTCCTCTTAATTTCATTCCTCTTTGGAGCTTAAAAATTGAGTATAACTAATTAATACCGACACAATCTTTAATAAAATATAAGAAAGGGATTTTACCAGAAATTTTGCCAGTTGCTGAGATATTTAACCTCATAATTCGGTTCCCACAACTTCTCTTTTTCTGCCTACTTAAGTTTAGCACGGAAACCCAGCAGAAATATTAAAATACCTTTTATATGATTAAAATTTGGAGAAATATTAAATACTGGGTCTAGATATCTTTATTTATGTTAAAGTTTCCTAGTTTGGGTTTAACATTTTGCGCACTCATTTAGGTGTACGAAACTTGTCAGTAACTGCCTTCATCACACTCCTAATAACTTAATTCTACTCCAGTATTTCTTAATATTTCATTGTGCAATAGAAGGCTTATCTTTCGGAAAAGTATATCAAAAGTTTAGTGTTGCTTATGTATTTTTTTAAACGTAGTCAATTAAAAATACGCAAACCTACAGCTTTCTCTGGGGGTGCATATTGTAACCCGAATAAGTTTTGATCTGAGGTGATGGAATCCTGACGACTAGGGAAGATTTGGAATAGTAATAACATAAATGCCGTGTACTGTTACATTCCGTTACTGTTATACATTCTTCGCGTGTATAAGTAAATATGCCATATCAGAGAAAAAAATAAATCAGTGCAGATTATAATGATTCTAATACCATCCTTATATACAGAATTTTATACAATTGTATGAATCATACTCAGGTGAATCAATTTTTTATTGGCTTGGTTGGATTTAATTTAATTTTAACTTAATTGCATCGAAGGAGCCGGTAATTTTCATTTTCCTCCACTTTTTGGCATATTATTTATCTGGTAAAAGTGCAGGACTGAAAATTTGTTGATAAAGTCAAAGTAACGCATGACGTCATTATCAATTTTAATCATGAAAACATAAGCAAAGCACAACCAAAAAGGAGTATAAAAGAGCCTATACCAAGTTTTTAAATCGGTAGTAAGTTATAAAATTTAATAGGACAGATCAAAAGTTCGCTCGATTTTCACGCCATAGGAGGATAAAGGCGAGGCACTGCTGATGGTGCTTGTTCGACGACTGTAGGGTTTTGGAGGTACCGGAGGGAGAGTGCTAGATGCACTTCTAACCCGTTTTTGTTCGACAATGAGTCGGATATCACCAAGGGCATGCTTAATGGCTTGCAGCAAGTTTCGAGCCGATTGAATTAGGGATTCGTCATTATCCAGCTGAAAATTAAGGAGTAGAACCGTTAAGAATTGCGAAAATGGTAATTCCAAGTATTGGTCTAGACAGATCATTCACAAAACATAAAATTCCAATTCTAATTTAATACAAATTTTTAAGTGGTTATGCATTGTACGAACCCAATTGCAATTTATTCTTCAGTTAAAACAAGAAAATACCTCGGCAATGTGGAAGAGGACACACTATTGCGAATGTAAAGAATTCCAGTTACTTTGAATATTCCTATTCCTGATACCTAAATTCTATATGCGAAGAAAATGACCTAGTATCGCATTTTATCGGTGTCCATAATCTAGTAAAACAATTTTGATTTGTAATCATGGAAAAGCATCTAAATAGCAAATTGTCCGAGTAGACAATAAAATTAGAGCATAATGTAAGGACATAATTTGAATTTCAGATTTCTTTAAGGTATAATCCACCGCGTCATTACCAATGTTCCGAAAGACAAATATCAACATTTGTCCCTTAGGCTCCTGTACGAATGCATGGCCGCGATGTTTAGAGCTTATAGATCGATATGCTGAATTTAGTGGCCGGTCAAATTATCTCAAGGAAGTTTGTCTGTTTTGACAGCTAAGAGGAAATGCGATGGTTTTATCATAGCAGAGTTTACCAGGGTTAACCCTACCTTGATATAATCACTTATTATTATCATAATAATAATAATACTATCACTATATTGTTTTCATTTCTTGGAAACCAATGAACGTGAAAGGAAGTATTGACGACTAATCTTAACTCAAGTTCTAAAATGATCCTGCTTTTTTATTTGAAGTGAATAATAAACAACGGAAAACAAAAAATCCCTCTTTTACAGTTCCTTCCGAAATTCGTTAGTCAAGCTGGTCTAAATTGTATAAAATAAATCCATAAGCTATATTGTTCATTGTTTTCTTTTAATAGTATTTATTAAGAACTTACACAAATTTCAGTATTTAAGTTCATCAGATCCGCTTTCACTCGACTCATCACAGCCAATTCATGAGAGAACAGGTTAATATTCTTCAGAGAGACAAATAAATTTTGTCTTGTTTTCAGGTCAGAAAAATTGCGAGCTATCTTTTCACAATATCCATTTAGCTGCGCAGCCATTAGAGAAATCTCACGAGCGGCCTAAAACAAAACCGTGCTGCATATGCTACTGACACATTTTAAGTAACAGCCTTTTATTTTACAAAATACCTGAACGAGGCAGGTCTCGGTCGATACTGCGCTTTTCTTGGGTTCAGTTAAATAGTTCACAATTTCACTTAAACGAAAAGAAATCGTTCGAACGAGCGACATCAGGTCATCTTTACCGGTTCCTCCTAATTTCCTGACATGATGCATAAGACTGGTACGTTCCTTATTAAACCTGTTGATAAGTGGATTCAGATTGGGATTCAATCCCTTTGGCGGTTGGACTTGAATTGATTGAGATGATCGGAATTTGTCAATAATCTCATCTAAATTGAGAAATTTTTAAATACTAAAATAAACACAAAATTACGGTAGATTAGAAGCAATAAGGAACGAAATCACCAAGTGTTTAAAGATAGTCGTCAGTTCGTATCTTGATCAAAATAACGTACCTAACTATATATTTTTCAAATGCGCCTACGCTTAGCCTCAGTAACCCCTGACACTTATTGAATTTATTTCCTTATATAAATGAATTATACTTGTGAACATTGTGAGAGCCTACGTCGTAAAGTAGAACATAAACGATTAAAGTTAGATTATGTTCGCTCTAATCTTACTTTAAAATTGTCAGGATTCGTGTTTATGAATATCTACAAACATTTTTTCCTCTTTACTCGGTCCTTTCAGTTTTCCTTCTCTATTCTAGTCTAAGATATGTTTTAATAAACATCAGCCGAGAGTATACCTGTTTGTTGTTTCATCGATTTGAACATCGTACATCGCGTTTCAGCCAAGTGCTTGATTATAAATAGGGACAAAGATTACAAATCGCTCCCCAGAGTGGTCTCACTGACTGATTTTGGCCATCAAGAGAGGTGGTTAAATGCGATTTACATATAAGAGCGGCTCTAGGATATCTTCCCTCTACCAAATCAGGCGTTGTAAGTACTTATCATAATGAATGCAGAGAAGTCGTTCTCAAAAGGAAGAGCTTTATACACACCGACAACAAATGAAAATAAGTATTTACTAGCAAGAGTCTAATTCTTAATGAAAAGTGTTTCTATTAAAAATACATTCAAAGTCCATTAAATAAAATGAGAACAAATTATCCTGAAGTCGCCTTAATAAGGAATCCGTATTCAACCGCCCAACCTGTTGATCAGAGTTAACCGATGTGGTTAACGTCCACATCACTGAAATCACTATTAAAAATATTTATTGTTAATGTTTGCATTAAACTGATATATGGTTAAAGCATTAGAAATAAATTTGCGAGGATGCATTTCATTTGTGTACATATTTTCTGTAATAATCATTCAAATAGTTCAGGTTAAAAGTTAACAAATTGATTGAGCATATTAAAACAGGTTAGCTCGAGGTAAAGAGGCCAAATTAATTAAAATGATCAATTTTGCATCTTTCACTGTTCACTTCACCACGACGGTTCTATAAAAATGTGAAATATTTATAATCATTGTGATATCTTCATATATTTTTTAAATTTTGTTTAAATCGTATTTAACATCATTATCCATTGAATATATTTAGTCTCCAATTTTACACATTCATATTATGGATTTCTGCCATTTTAACTAACTGAATGTTGTTTTTAATATATACGTTTAATTATTTTCAAAGACTATTAATTCATAAAAATGAACCTGAGGCAGAACTCTGTTGTGTCTCTTTCATATTTAATGGTTGTTGTTGGGGAGGTGGTGGCGGTGGTGGTAAAGACGGTGTTGATGGTTGCATTTCCAATGAAGCATCGGGGACAGCTGACGATATTTCTCCACGATCTTGATTCAGCCCTTCCAAAATGGGCCTGAGCCCACCGAAAGCACTTCGTAT
Organism: Hymenolepis diminuta; assembly: GCA_900708905.1. NCBI lineage: Eukaryota > Metazoa > Platyhelminthes > Cestoda > Cyclophyllidea > Hymenolepididae > Hymenolepis > Hymenolepis diminuta. The sequence continues at coordinate 1,850,135 of CAADRB010000028.1, read as the reverse complement.
TGCTTCGCCCATGCGCCTAATAGCTCCCGTATCTGGAGATCCACTACGAGCCTTCAAACTTCGACACACAGCTCTTGTGGCTTCCAAGAATTGCGGAACAAGCTGTAAATTGTCAACACAACATCATCTAAATTGGAATCTTGTAGTGCTAGTATGGGCATTTGTCTTACGTTCTCCTTGATATTTTCAAGAACTGTTCGAGTCTGTTCCGCGTTTTCAATACTACCTTCTGAATTCTCGAGTTTAGCGAGAATATATTTAACTGCACGTGTACAGCGAGCAGTTAGATTGCGAGAAGAGCCCATGATACCAGTGGTTTGAGAGCCCTAAAATAAAGATACTTAATGTATTGAAAAATCAAAGGACCAGTAGTCCTAAGCTAAGAATGCTTACGTTACCTCAGCTTTGGCTTGACATTTCCTGATATCCTCTTGAAGTAGACGATCTTGAGCGTCAAGGAAATCGATAACATCTGTCACTTCATCAATGTTTTCTAAGAGGAATTTTACCATATTCCTATAGGCTTGAGCGAAAAGGGTAAAGTTCTCTTTGGCAGTCTAAAATTGTAGATTATTCTCTTAGAAATTATTGTGGTAATCAAATAAGTAGCATTTGACAAAATCTTTTTTAAAATCCATCAAAAATCTTATGTATCTTAATAGACTAGTGACGTGTAGTCGTTTGAAACGCTCAATTTAAGAATTATTTTCCGATTACAAATTTCATGAGTTGTCTATGTCAGGGTTAATGCTTTTCTACAGTTTGACGAATGCCAGAACTGCTCTCGAACAACAAAGTCTTATCATCATGCATACATCAGCTAGTCTATCAAAACTCCTGCGAAGACTCAATGGATTGTCCAACAATACCATGTACTTGCCCCAATATTCACAGCTAGGTACTCACACCGTTCCTTAACTATTTCAATTGTCTACCAACTCAATCTATAAACATCCAGGTGTAATCTTCTCCCTTGCTCTACTCTATTTTTCATTTATTCTACTCACCTCTCTCGCCCCAAACCTTGCCAGTCAACTCCTACTGACAGATCCTTCAGCAAGATGCTCTCTATCTGTATCTTCTCCTACTTTCTGCTCTGTGGCCTTATCTCCTATCTCTCTCTCTCTGGTAAGCCTCATAAAAGTGTTATCATTACTACTCTTCTGCATTTCTTCTTACTCTTTGTAGCTTTATACTAATTTATTTATACACTGGCAGTTCTGCATAACAAATACTCGTGTTGCTCATTTATTTCTTTACCAATAAAACGAATGGGATTCAAAAGTCAGTCAAACATTAAGATTCGCGATGAATTTCAACTACATCATTCCAAAGCGACGCATATCAGTTACGAAGCATAATATCTTAATAACTATGGCACAACTGTTCATTAAAGCCTCCTTCAGGAACGAACTACAAAATCAATTTATCGAAAAGAGTAGGATTTTTCATTATAAACAGGCACAAAATGTCCCTTTGAGAAACCTCCTCGTTCAACTTCAGAAGCGTAGATTACATTTCTGTGCAAGTCTGTACGGAGAAAGTGATACAACAGCTAAACTTTTTTTTGACCTCCCAAATACCAAAAATGGAAAAACCCCAGTTTCTCTTGCAAAGAGCTGGCTGGTGTAACGCAGGTGTTCGGTGTAAAAGGGGATATGGTTTGGATTCTAATGAAAATATATCCCGCATTTACTATTGCGCCTGTCAAAATAAAATGATGCGAGAAAACGATAAACTGTTTGCTTTGATACTTGATGTCGCTAACTCTTTGCAAATGCTTGTGAAAAGGCGCTAGCGCCCATACCATTGTAAATAAGCAGACAATCCACGAACAAGCAAAATTTTTTGTTCTGTGGCCGGTTATTTTACAACTTACGTGAAAAGAAAGTGACGAAATAGTGCCATCCGAAATTTCTCCAAGATGACGATATTGGAAAGAATACGTTATAGAAAAAGTACGAAATCTTTAGACAATCCAGTGACTTCAGAGTCCCAACGCAGTAAGGCTTTGATTTTTTTGAAATATTACTTGAAACCTCTCAAATATTTCCAAAAACTGTCTCCTCTGTCGCTATTATTAAATGTTATTAATGAATAAAAGTTTGCCTTTTTGTTTTTACGTGGAGGACAGTAATTATTATATACGGGTTAGCATATTTAGCCCTATGTGAACAATTTCTCCATTCTTGCATTCGCAAAAAACTTTACAAGTG
>CAADRB010000028.1:1781848-1847399 GCA_900708905.1 Hymenolepis diminuta | reverse complement strand
GTTTACCTGGATTTCAGTCACCGCAGCAACTAATTTCTCTTCGTTTGCACACTTGGCAGCCTCTTCAATTTGAGAAAGAACCGAGTCATTAGTTATGTATATCGTTGAGCAGAGAGTTAAGGCAGCTTGTGAAATAAACGACCGAATTCGAGAACATGATTGCTTCATTGTCTCCACATAAATCTGCAGCCCATTTGGCGTCTAAAAGAAATAAGTATATGCAATTTAAGCACAGACAGATCAGTATCCTCCAACTTTCACTTAGATTGATGAGCTAACTCTCCTCCTATAAAAGCTAACTTTTAAACAGGTAATCTTATAATATCGCGTTTGACGTCAAAATACAAATAAAAAATTATTTGGCAAGATAATTACAAGAAAATTTGACATTTTGGCAGGTCTAGTCATTCACAGCCACAGCGGATCAGTGATGCTTTCCATTTTCCCGTCAGTTTCGAATATCAAAATTAGTATCCACGTCTACCAAAAGAGAGGTCCCGATATCACGACTTGGCGATGCTTAGTTCATTGGAATGGCCAAACGTTTCGATCAATGCCGAAGTGGTAGAAAGCGAGGTTCCCATCAATAGGGCATTAGATAGTATTCATTTTATAGCAAAGATATTTGGTGTGAAATACTTACCTTCTCTAGGCATGATTTTGAATGCAGTGCCTTATGGGATTTTAACATATCTAAACGCATCAATCATCTATTTGTAAAATTGTTTATCCTAGATTCTATTGTGTAAACCGAGAGCGGTCACTCCATTTCCCCTCCTTCCCTATGTCCAGAGTACACCTGCATATCGGTTATTGAGCTGCACTCGGGGTTGAACTGCCAGAAATCATCTCTCTGTCTCTACCTTACAAACCCGGCTTCCTCACATTCTACACTAATACATTATTGCACGTCTAAATCTTCATTCCTATTTCTGTTATTATTATTCAGCACACATCAACTTCTACTCAACACTTAAGACGTGGAGGCTTCTCAATTGTTCACCTAAGTAATCGTTTCTACATAGTTCATCTCAAAATAACGGAATTAGTGAATTTACCTTGTTTACGTCGGCTTTCTCGTTTTTCGTATTTTAGTCAATAAGAAAGAAAACACTACCTGTTTTTCAAAAAAAATTCTCCTCTTATATGTTGTTACATCACTTACAAGAACAAAAAGTATCATCCAAAAAACACCTACCTCGTAGTCCCAAGCTTCGATAAATTGGTCAACAGCTTCACTGAGTTGATGAATACATCGGGCAATACCTGCTTGAAAGTAATCAGCCAAACCAGCGGACTCTGTCAAAGCTGCAATTTCAGCGGAGAGTTTTCGGACGTTGCTTTGGAAGAATATGCTATTCCAGGACTCTGTTTTCTCAACTCCTGCTTCTGCGGATTTCTAAAATTAATAAAAACGTAGATCAGTGAAACATTCGCAGTGGATATAATTCAAACATATTTGCGCTTGCATTGCTATCTTAGAAGGATTTTGTATGGAAACATTTCAACTATTTATTATTCAAGCATAAAATAACCCTAATTTGGGATATTTCAGTCTTGGAGAGAGCATTTCCCGATATCTCTGGCTCTAATCGTTTATCGATTTTCCCCAGTTTGTTTACCAGCCGTATAGTGAGCTCTCTGTTCTACCTACGACTCATCTTCCCTCTTTCCTTATCCAACTTATTAGAATCAGTAATAAAACGGATTTCTTTTTTGAACTCACTTAAAGCAAACACCTGCATCATTTTTTTTGCTTCTTAAATATTGCGTGTGGTGACATTCACAGAAGGTTGGAACGATAATAGCGTAGCAAGTTTTCTGTTTCTAAAGCTGAAAAATATCTTCATTAGGCGCTAAACATCTTGTGACTTATGAATGACTATTAAATGGAACTGCCTTCTGAAAGTGATGTCTCAGAGGAATATTTTATTGACTAGGAAAACCGCTTTTCTAAACTGTTTTCTCATTTTAGGATCATCGTTTTCTAAAATTTGAACTTAACTAATGCATTAATTGGTTGATCAGTGAAGGTAACCGCTACTGCTATTATTTATAATAATGCTGTTACTGACAAATTGCTTCCCACTGTATCAATTAGACAAAAATCAAAAGTAGAATTGTAAAGAAGTAATTTTCTTACATGCTGTATAATAAGTTCTCAAGCCACCTTATTCTGTAATTTAAATGAAGTTCATATTTTAGTAATTGATATGAAGCCGAGTCGTGTATTTCATATACTCAATCATCGGGTCCTACTCTTCGTCACTGGGACATGAGTTCTCCACCAGACAAAAGTACATCCAGTACGTGTTCACGGCTCTATAATGGGCAAACATGACTGTTGACCTCCTCCTAGTGTTCCTAACCTATATTTGTATTTTTCGCAGAAAAACCATCTTGAAGCCAGCCCTTTTGTCATCTCCCCACTTATTTTACTGGGTGTGAGATAGCAAGAGAATTATTTCAGAGAGCCAACCGACACTATTTTTGTTGAAATATACTAAAACTTCAGAAGCAAACTAGCTTTGCACAAATGAAAGCTAAACGATCGATATTATTTATTTAATAAGAGTTAGCATAAACAATCATCCAAATAAATAAAATGGTCTCGAAAACCTCAAGACATTGAGGATATGAATTCACTCAGAAACCAAGGTGGAAATCCCTAAGTCTGAAATTAGAACATTAAGCAGTGTAATGTGTTTACATCTGGAATCCAACAATCAAATGAAGTAAAACTCTTCTAATCCTAACTTTACTCACAACTTCTACTTGAACACCCTTCTTTCGCATCTTATTGGATTATTGTTACTGTTTCTTGTATTCAGAAACTCTTCCATGATTGAAAATTATTTTTGCATATTATTATTAGTAACGATTTCAATGCCTTGCTAGCCCCATATACTTGGTCATGGTTGTGAAATGTAGCATAAACAACCATTTTATTAAATTAACCGATCTGCCGTCAAGGGATTAAATCATGATAACTGAGCTTTAGAACACTAAGCAAAGTGCTCCTAAACTTCAACGAAATTAAAAAATCAAAATTGTCACTTTGATATCATTTCGATCTCTAGTTTCACCCTTTACAAGCATACTTTGCTATATCGGTATCCCATGATTAAAACCAGTAAAATTTTTTCCATTTGTCATGGTAACGATAATAGTGTTAAGGAAGCTCCTTCATTTCTGCTTATACGCCGCTTAATATCATGTGAGACCATTCTACTTTCTCAGACTTAGAAAGATATAAATGAATTGAAGATTGATCATCATAATCATATAACTGGTCAATAAACGCTGGACACAAAAGACAAGAATTTGCTCATTAATGTAGGTGACAAATTTTGTAATGCGAACCATCCATTAAGTAAATATTATACAACCCGAATCCGAAAATCAGATGAAGCAAAAGATTTTGATACCTTGACTTTCCTTCAACTAACTCCTATACTCTCCCCTCTATCAGGATTTACTATTAACCGCTGCTTTCAGTCGCATTCTCTCAATCAAAAACTGTATTTTTTTGTGTTGCTGTGAGTAATAATAGAAATAAATAATAATAATAGGAAGAATTGAGCTTACCACGACTTCCTGCATGAGTCGGGAGACGGCTTGTCCTTGGAGAGACGGGAGAACTGGAGGTGCGTAGGTGGCATCACAAGCACATCCCAACCGATTAACAGCCTCCCGAGCCAAGTGAACCGCGAACTCGCGATTCGCCTTCAAGGTGGCCAAGTCGGGATATCGGAAGGTGGCCTTTAAGAGCAAGGGAAAGAGGCACCAAGAGCCTTTAAAATGTATACTTAGCATAAGTCAATTTTTTGCGTTGTAGGCGAGGTCACTGTTCTGCAATTATAACAATGACTTCAAGTACTCGATTTACGACAGCTTCAAGTCTAACAAAATGTATAGGGTTTGAATCGTCAATTATGATAAGATTATCTTCAATTCAGACACGAAGCGCGATGCTAGTCTACCGATGCGTGTTCGGTTAATCTTAACAAAATTCAACAGGCTAGAAAAACGAGCTAGTACATGCTTTTTCATCTTAACTGAAAAAAGAGAACATTTTGAACTCCATGCACCAGTCATCCATTGTCTGTCCAAAATTGACTTTGAAGATACCCATCCGCTTGCCCAACTGGTATACCGTTATCAGATTTATAAATATGCTAAAAATTGTCATTATCTAATCAAAATTATAATAAATTCTGTTAAAATGATATTTATTTATCATATATGTGTAAATTTCACATGTATATATAACTGGAAATATCATCAGTAATTCGAATTTTTGTGAATACTGGATCGCTTTCGTTGTTAGTCTAAAATAAGCTATTATTTGATGAAAGTTTTAACATTTTCATGAAACAGGAGTTTGGAAAAGAATCAAGTTTTTGTCTTAACCTTGTAAAGATTTTCCCGAAAATGTCAAATTATCAACATATTCTGAAATTGTTCGTGTGTTCAAAGTGATCTATCGATACAGGTGTCCAGGTTCAGATCGATTCAAAAGGCGTTAAAAACTGTCACACAGATTGTGTAACTAAAAATAAGAAATTGCAGCCGAACTCTCAGGCATAACTTGAATTTTTGATAAAACATAGTATAATGTGTGTTCTTCTCATAATATATTTTTACCAAAAACAGACCAAGCATTAAATTACTTGATTTTCTAATGTGGAGTTTGTTCTCAATGCACACCAGTTGGGTGGTAAAATCCAATGCTAACTTAAATAAGAATGACAGCTTCAAATTTATTAAAACAAAGATATTTTCAAACCAGCCCACATTGATATGTTAATAAAAATCCAATGAAAATTGTTCGCGAAAAATCAGAGCATAACTGCTAAATGCTAAAATTCGTAATTCCATTAGAATTTAACATTTAGAAATGAATGTTCAACTTTCCTGTGCGAAGGACGCACAGGGGCGCTTTAGTGGCAACCCTAAGCCAGTGCGACGCCATTTTTATTTCACATGAAATGATTCGTTAAAAGTGCCAAAAGTACCTTTGTAGCAGTGACGATCATTTCACACGCCATAGTGAGAGTTGAATGACTGCAATTTAGGTCATTGCGTTGTCTAGCATCGAGTAAATCTTGACTACGACATTTGAGCAAGTTCTCCAAGGTATCCACATGACCCTCCAGGACCGCACACAAACGTGAAAATTCCTATGGGAAGGGTTATACAAATACCAAAAATGAATATTTTACATCAATCAAAAATATGCAGTAATGCCAAAAGATTAATTTTAAGATATTATATTTCGATTTAAATATGAGAAAGTCAAACTAAATAAATAAAGTTCAATAAAATCAATAAGCGATAGGATGTCTCATTTCTTATAAAATATATTTTATGAAAGTATAAAACCTACGCTTTCATCCGTCAGGATGCCGATGCACTCAGCATCGCCCTTAATATTCTCTAAACAACTATGAAGTTGATTCACATCAACAAGATCTGCTAAAATGAGGATTCGAGTCGCGGAAGAAAGAAGACTTCGGGAAGCCCTGAGAAGTTCTGCGTGGGCCTCTTCATCTACGGGATTGTCCAAGAAGAGACTGACCGAATGATGAAAATGTCTACCAATATTTTGAACTTCAGAAAGAGCCACTCGGAAATTATCCACAACATCAGGACATTCAAGTGTAATATCTTCGGCACGCCTTAGTAGATCTCCTATTGACTTTTATAAATAATGTTAAATTTTAAATATCAAAAGTATTATATTAGTTGGCCTTAATATATACAAGGCAAAATATCAAAACTCTTGTCCAATTCATCTTTAAAAATAACAAAATAAACGCGTGAAAGTTAAATTAACTATAATATTAGAATTCTTACATTTTTTATTAAATCAAGAATTATGGATTTATTTTGCGATAAACCTTTCGGCCGACCCGCGGAATCATTACGAGTAATGAGCAAAGCTATTTGCGTCACAAGTGGCTCCAGAACTTTTTCAACAGATGCCGTACGAATGTCTTCCGAATTTTGATTTTCCACCATTTCATTTAGATTTATACGGAAAATGTCATTGACTCTCTTCCGTTTGCAAAATTGTACTTGCGCTACATTTTCAATAAATATTTGTGATAAGGTTAAACAAAATAATTTTTCAAGGATATAAGATTTAAAACGGAATATCAATCACGTTCTATCTAAAATAAACTTTTTTCAGACAAAATTTTGAGTTATCCCCTTTGAGTGCAACTTACGACAGAATGTTGATATCCAGTATTTGACATTTATAAAAACATTGTATGGAAAATTATCAGCATTTCATCACGTTATTTTTATAAAACTTTGCAGTAATTAACAATTACGTGAACTATTGGCAGTGGTCATCATAAATATTATTTGCATTAGTTACTTAATCTAACATATAACAGACTGAGGTCCCATTTTAGCTTAATTCTATAGTTAGATATGAAATCGCCAAATATGACCTAATTATACGAATGCATATAATTGATTTTCATGCTCATTTAAATGCTCCACGTTTTAAGATTTCCATTCCGTCGCATGAAATTTCAACAGAGTAACAGACGTGCCCAATAATTCTTGTTCAAATCCGTTCTGTTAAACGGACTCCCACCTTCCTTTGTATTAACGATAATATTGTTCAGTTAATAAAATTACTTTATTATAGGTTCTTAAAATCAAGGCTATCATTTGTGGATAACCAAATAGTTCAGTGGCTCTCACAATATTTAAATAATTTGCCGAAATATTCAACTAATAACTATTCTTGATTACGGCCCTGCTTTTGCCCTTTATCACAAATTACTTACTCCCTCTATTTAGTGTATTTTAAACTTCCAGACAACATCGATTTCCGCTTGATTTCTCTTCCCATCTTTTTGCACACATTGCCTTACTTATTATTACGAACCGTTTACGCACAGTGACTCGTATGTTAATTCTCTCTAGGTTTCGTGCCCCTCCTGACTCATGCCTCTATACTAACTGTCAACGAAGAAAGAACATAAACCCACCTTGTGATACCCCATTTCGCCTGTTCCTCACAATCCAGATTGTCCTCGCTCAGTACTGACACTCCCTCTTTCCTCCCAATTCCTCCTTCCCCATCTCGTTCATTTCTAATTGTTCAATATATATCTGTTTGACTTAATTATTATTATTAACCGGATTAAACTAGCTCGGTTGGCCAGTCGACACTGAGTGTTTATCGCTGTGCATTAATCTACAATCTTCGAATTCACGGTCGAACATGTTAAAGCCGTTTACTTACTAGTAAAAACAGCTCACCCATTGGTGAGATGTTAATTCATAACTCAGCAACAATGGTATCCTCTGATTCCAAAATATTCCTGCTTTAAATAAATAATACCCGCAAATACCTGTACAAATCCTGTAGATACTTATCCACTTAATTCTTTATTCAATTCGATTCTTGCTTTATATTCATCAGCGCATAACCCCTCCACAACTTCGACCAACTATTACTTTGATTTAGCTCAATTTCCCATCTCTTGAAGATTGAGTTTCACCACTACCCACATATCATCTCCCTCCCCGTACGCGGTATGCCGACTTACCTCCGTCACTCAACTACTGTTTATCAACCTTTACTGTGGTCTTCCCCTAATGTAAATAATTAATTAGCCTCAGTCTCTTGTTAACATTGAAGAATCACAGTTTGCAATGAATTCTAAGGGTACCAACATGGCAAGTCTCCTCTATTCCACACTGAAACCTTCCAACATCATATTCAAAATGGGAAAAAATTTATTGCATAAAAACGATTTACTGTACTGAATAATAGTATTTGTAAAGAGGAAGTAAGAAGGGGAGAAATTACGGGTCATCAAGTGAGAATACCCTATCCAAACTTTCGACATATTGTAAATAGAGTCGCTGAAGGATATTACTCATTTCTTCAACTTTTCTCTCCGCCTCTTGACGCTAAAATATAATCAATTAATATATTCATGAAGCGAGAGAGAAGAGCACAACAGAAACACAAACATACCTCTTCATTGTTGTATTCCTTTTCATATTGCCCTTTCCTAGTATCCAAAAGAGCCATCATTGTAGTGAGATCAGAATTGAGGGACTCGCAAACATTGCAGTACTTGTCTAACAGGCTATTCTTCTCTTTTTTAATGTGTTCATCGTTCTAAAAAGGACAGAGAGAAAGAAAGATGGTAAAGAGAGTGGAGAGTGAATGCTTAATTGGAGTAACGGAAAGCTTTGAGAACGCACCGCTGTTTGAGTAGCATCTACAACCCTCTCTTTCACTAGCTTATGCTCAGAAAGACGCAAAGTATCCGTCAAGTCAGCAATCTTCTTCGCAAGCTCCTCACGTTCAGCAGTATGGTCTACGATCTCACCATCAAATTTCTAAATTAAAGGGAAAATAATATAAGTCTATCTATAATGTTAGGAAGTCTAAATTCTGTCTATATTATAAAGATATCAACTGGATATTGTCAGGCTACAGTTGATTTAAACCCGAAAGGGAGAGGCAAACATGCGGTTATTCCAAAACTGTGGGGTATCCGACACACCGCGATAAAATCCCTTTGAAACACAGCGGCCTGAGCATGACTAACGTCCCACCTGTTCTCAAATGTGTCAAGTTTGCCCATCAAATTAGTTGTAAATGACACAATAGAAAACTATGTGAACTAGACCAGACGTGTTCTTTCAAGGGTCTTTTATGCGTAATTCGCAAAGTATTACATTTGGAAGTTTGAGCTTCTCATAATAACGTATCCTAGATACCTTTCATCAACCCTGATCGAGTGTTGCTAAGATACCTCTTAATGATCTAACAAATGACACTCACCTGGATGATAGAAGTCTGATGTAGTAAATATGCGAGAAAACGATAGCTACAGAAATCACGTTATCCCCATTTTACATATTAATGAAATGAACCTATGGATGGTTAAGTTGAGAAAAGCAATTTGAGTAAAGTAAGATTCGGCTAATTGCCCTAAATTCCCCACCTGTTTCCGATAAGTTCCTGATTATTCCCCATGGTAACAGGAAAATTTTAGTACAAATTTTGATCAGTGTAGTTGTTTATCGGACTTATTAGATTTCCTGGCCTCTATACGTTCACGTCGTGCAATACCATACAATAAATAGACAAGAATAACGAATATGAAAAAAATAGAAAAAAAACCTACCGTAAAATCGAATTTTGATTGAGAAATTTGTTGAAGATATGAATGGCATTCCCTACAGACGGAAATAAGTTGGCGCTCAATCACTTCATGCAACTGCTTATACTGACTAATATCGCGGTCAATTTGATAAATTTTGGATCGACTTTCTTGCATTTCTATTTCCAGAGCATTTGCTTTGTCTTGCAACTCCTGCATTGTTTGAGGCAAATTGGGATTGTCAATGACCTTAACTTTCAAATTACCCTCTCTGAGTTTGAGCTCTTCGAGACGAGACATCATAACATCCGCCTATATGAAAAAAAAATTAACGAATTAATTGATAACACTTCTAAGAAATGAATGTCTTCAGAATATACCTCTAGCGAATTCGCTTTTTCCATTTCCAAAAGATGTGTCAATTTTCTTGATTCTACAGCTTCTTCTTCGTCAATTTTCGCCTTTTTAGAATACATTTCGGACATGGTGTCTCTCAACTCAACAATCCGATTTTGATATTCAACGCGTTTTTCATCATCCGATTTATTGCTTATCCTTAAAGAGGTTATTTTCGAACGAAGTGCTGCTGCCTCTGAGTAACTGGCTTTAATTGATTTTAAGTACTAATAATATAAAAAATAGGTAAATTCTCACTTCAAATGAGAAATTTTGAGCAGGCTGCAGAGTTTCAACGAACTGAAATAGCCACGAAAGTATGCGGGATACTTTCTTCGCATCTCTCTGAATTCCAAAGTCCGAAATTGAAAAGGACTCCGGATAATTCATCTCCGCAAAAAGTCCCATTAGATTAGTAACATAAGATACTTTCTCTAAGGAATTCAAAGAAATTGCGAAAAATTCCATGAAAAATTGGCATAAAAGGCCGTCAACTTTGACACCTACAATAGTTATTATTAAAAAGTGGTAATGCCACCATCAGACAAATCTGAAGCCTTGATTCTTTCGCCCGTGTACTGAAGAATTCTTGATGAGATACCATTGAAGTTTAGAACTGGAAATTCTGTAAACATTTAGCAATTAGAAAGCAAACTTACGAAAAGCCCCACCCTCCATTAGAAAAACCGCAATACAGTCCGGATTTCGCGGCTTTGACAAACTCAACATATCGTAAAAAATCAAAAGCATCATGTACAATAGTAAAATTTTTTAAAAGCTAAAATTATTTTAGTTTGCAATTTTTTATTTTTGGTAATTATTTTTACGCATGCGTTATTTTTAAATTTTAATTTTGTTTCCTGATTTTTTAATAAAATTGATAAGAATTCTTTCGAATATATAACAGTATGAAAGAGATATTTTTGATTTTCCTTTTTAATATTTTATTTAAGGAAGGATTTAACAAACGTAGTTTTATACGTTTAGCTGAAGTAGATCTGATGAAGTATTTAAAATGTCTATTGCGAATTTCGAAAATGCCATTTTATTAGTGTCTACTGTTATAATGCAGTTAAAGTGGAATTAACCTAATTTATAGAAAAGTAAGACGTTGAATATTTTGCAGTTTTTTGTAACTGTAATATCTGAATTTATCACAAATTCACGACAGTAAAAGTGTTGCAGGGAATGAAAGTTCGTTAAATCGGTTTAACATTTTCGCTCGTGTACACATTTTGATTAGCCGAGCTGAAATGAAAATCCCACTTTAACCAACCAAATTTATATTTGCGGCGTGTCGGGATATTATACACTGTTTCACTTTTCTTCTTTTGTGTTTGGTCCTTTTGTAATTTGAATAATCGACCCATATATTACTTAACCTCACTAGGAATAATTTATTCTACTAACAGAAAGAAATTAATCGCGGAAGAATTTATCGTATGCAAAATTTGTATGTTTAATATAAAACAGTGCGTATGAACGTATTTTTGTTGTTACATTCATCTTTCAAAGAATCCAACGTTTGTAGTATGCACACTAACTCTAAGGTTTGCTCGGTCTCTATAAATTTGGCACAAAATTGCTCATACCATTTCGTGTGACCATATTACTTCCCCATCGCACCTACATTTACGCTATCAGATCAACCCTAGCTAAGTTAGTGCACTCCCTCTTCTCCCAGTTTATCATCCTAATTCTTCCTCCTTTTGCATCCTGTTGTTGCATCCTACTTTATTAATAATTTTGCGATCTCCTGAATACAAACTCCTTCTTTACGTTTCAATATTGAAAATATGCATAAAAACACCCATAATATTTGTAATAACGTTAAGTCTACCGGGGTCACATCAATTGAATGGATAGAATAAGTCAAGTCACTCTTGTCGTTAGATCAGTTCGGAGGTGGCAGACAAGCCACCTCAGCTTATTAATTAGTAACTTAGGTCTATACCCAAAACATTTCATCGTTAGACGTCAGTCATGTCTCGTTGTCGGTGTCTCAGCGTGATGATCGACATCTGTTTAGATATCTATGTGCAAACACCCAAACACACAGAGGGATCTTCTGTGGACACTATAGTGGTGTTATTATCGCCAGTCAATCATTTCTAATCGCCAGGTGTTGATAGACATCTACTGGCTATAGCATCTCCCATTGAAATGTGAGACATTCATCTTGGGAATCTGAAACGAACCCTTTGACCGCTCATGATGCTGTCTAATGTCCGGTACTTGTTTTGCACATGTTAAGGTCCCTTAAATTGAAATTGTATGTGAGTTGTTTGGGGAAAATATTATATTCGTATATTTAGCACAAATAATATTGTAATTATTTGAAGATATGAAAGTTAGTTCCAGATGAGCTTATATTTGGACAGTTGCCTCGTGTACAAACGATAATAAACAAAGCGAAGTAAAATATTTCCTTGTTATAATCTGCTCTTCTCTATAGGATACCGAAACCGGCTCTTAGATTCCCTAAGACATTGCATTAGTTACAAACACGACCCGACAACACCACAACAAAAAACGACTCTGTTACATATAAGAAAATAATATTTTTCCCAAAATAACTCTTGTACGTAGGATTCTCTATTTACCACCTTTTAATTCCCTCTTATTGAAACGAATTTATTTACATTACGGTTGTAAATGGCGTATAATATAAATAGACCTATCGACACGAAAATGTGCGTCTTGTGTTGACACAAATGAGAATTATTTTGGGATAAATATTATTTTCTTATATGTAATGGTTTTAAAATTACTAATGAGGTCCTTTATAATATTCAAAATGTATATGCATTTTCTAGCTGCGAAATTCCAAAATTTATTATAGGTGTCTGCTATGAAGTATTCTTCCCTGTAGGATATCGTGACCGATTCTCAGATTTCCCAAGAAATTTTATTAGTTACAAACACATCACGATACAAAACTACCCAAACCATCACATCAAAATAGGACGCACGCTTTCATGTCTATTGTTTGGTTTTAATATACATCAATGACAGTCGTAACGTAAATAAACTCGTCCGAATGAAAGGGGTTTAAACGATTAAAAATGATTATAAGTAAAGAATAATACATATAAGAATTATTTTTGGGGAAATATAACTTTATTTTACGTATTGATGAACAAAGTAAATTATTTTCTTGAAGTCTTTTGAGGAAAATATGACAGCCGATTTAGATTGTCAGAATCAATTATACACGCATAATAAAAATGCTAAACTAAAATCAGACTAAAATGTAATTTTCTCTCATACAGTATTGGATACAACTTAAGAAGATGCACGGAAAATACTGGACAAAAGAAATTATCAAAGAAAATAACTTTCCGATCATATATCCACTAGTAAACAACGCGATTTAAAGTAAATAAATAAATGATGGTTAAATTTAAAAAAATGAATTGTTATAAGGAAATATTTGGCCTCAAACTCTTCAACGTTGTTGGTAGATAAAATGAACAACACGTTAAACTTTTAAATTTTGCCTAAATGTTATTTTCTTTGGTAATGTGCGCTAATTATAACTTTACATGTTATTGTAAAAATAAATGATAATTTAAGAAAGTATGAGTAGGATCTTTATTCCTGATAATCCAAGTGCCCCGAAAGCAGGGATTATTATGCCCCTACTTTTATGCACATAATAGAATTTTCCCAATTCCTTACACATAAACAAATTTTCGTTGATATAATGATACAAAATATCTAGTTACCGAATAAATAAATGATAATATTCAATCAAATAAGTAAGAATTCTTGTAATATTAAGTTAACAAAATTTCCTACCTTTAACGGAGAATATTCTAAAAAACACTAACATTAATTTATGAACACTAATGTTTCCATCTTAAAACATGGATTCACGAATGGTCATTTTATTTCATTTATTTTACGTATTTTCTCCTTCCAAAATAATTTAATATAATCATTAATTGATTTATTTGCAATTTTTTAGGGCGCGTTCTTTGTAATAGTTTCGATCCCTTTAGGCGTGCGTTTAGGCACGTTATAGGTCATCAAAGTGGCGTTGTTGTTTCTGTTTAATATATAGGAGCATCACCAGTTTCATTTTAAAATTGCTTGGACGATAATATAAAATTAATTCCGATGTCACAGAAGGGAATACCACAAGTAGCACCTGATAGATCCGCAGGAAAACCGGAAACCAGGTTTGTGGTTGTTTTTTATTATTGTTAGTCATGATGTCTCATCTACTGGCAATAGCAAACGTGATTGTCCTTGGTCTCATAATGCAAATGCAGCTACTTCTACTGAAATAAGTTCAAATGTTCTTGATAACGACTGGCCGTCTTTACAGGTTTTAAATGATGGAAACGTTGCACCATTATCTAATGGAGGGAAACCAACAGCAAAAGTTAAGCCTACCGTATGTCCACATTTATTTATGCTTATGACGCCTGTAGAATCCTAATTCCCAAGGCACAACTGGTGAAACCAGCGAAACCAGACGTTCAAGTTTCACTCGTCAGAAAAACAGGTGGACCACAGTAACTTTGGATTATACATATTCAAAGGACAGTACTGGGGATCGCAAAATCGATACTGATGGTAAAAATTCCAGAAGCAAGGAGACCACGACTTCTCGTAATCTCGAGACTGAAACTGGCGGTACATCTATCAATCCGAAATCTCGAAGCTATATCCGCACGCCCAGAAATCGAAGAGTTACTAGAGGTGGAGGAGTGGTGAGTAATTTTATTTAATTATGAGCTTATTTTCTAATTCAGCAATTCTCACATCGATTATTTTCTGATATAGGCTCGACGTCCTGTGACAACTAATTTAACTACCGCTAGTGTTTCCACCGAACAACCGTCAGCTGCAAAGCCTTATCCAAATGGGCCGACTAGAAAGAATGACAGAATGAACAGGAATCAACCTCCACTCGTCCCCGTTGCTCCATTTTTACAATTCGCCGTGCCTACACAGTCTGTTGCTCAACCGCCACCTGCATCTCGTAAGTTCTGCTCCACTTTAAAAAGCTTTCCATTTAAAACATTAATTCGGCTTTTATAAATTGATATGCGATATTAATCAAATTAATATTGTACATGGTCGTTGGGTCTTTAATTAGTAGGGAAATTTGTCAGCACGCGTCGTGTAATGTGTAACCATTTCCAGTTGATAATTGATCATTGCAAATGCACCGTTTCTTCTCTTCTAAATTATTTGTTCTTTGTTATGAGTTGAAATCTCAACCACCAATATCCCTTAGCATTCTGGTTCATTTTAAATTCATTGTATTACAGCTTTCTGCATCAGTCACTAAATTTTTGGTGGCATTTTGAAGGGAAATTTACTTTTTATTCGTTTGCCTAAGGGATAAGACTGACTTAGTTATCATTCTTTTATACTTGCTTAGTCCGTTTTATGTCATGTAATATTTCTTTTCTTGTAAAATTCATCTTTCACTTTCGCAGTACGCATGGTCGTGTAGTGATTGGTAATCTGTAAATGGTTAGATTTTAGAAAAGCGGAGTTAGTGGCTGAATATTTAGCCGCTATATAAAGCCACACTATAAATCTAATTACATGAGTTGGAAATCAATAATTAGCTTACTGGCCGAAGTGAATTAAATGCAAAACGAATAGGGTATATGGCAAGTCAATTCTTTATAAACGTTCTCATTTCTTAATTGGTGGATTTTAGAGAAATTCGGGAACGATTTTCGGGTAAATTTCCATTTCTTCTGATGCATTAGTGATTACCGTGAGTTAGAACCTAACATTCATTTTGATCAACTAATATTCATAGATTGTTAATAGAGGCGTAATAAAACAAGTTGGTATAAAACTGAAAATTGAAAGTTGATAAATCGCTAGATTTTTTAGCTCAAAATAGAAAAAAGGCTGAGCTGACGGCTGAATTTTTATTTTGGAGTGAATAGTTAAAATCAGTAGCTTTGTTTAATCCGTTGAAATTTATGTAAAGCTAAGTTAAATAGTATTGAATAATGACTATCTTACGGGTAAAAAGTGGGATAAACGCATTACGAAATAGAAAAGTAGGGTAACAGTTAAGGAAAGACGGTTCAAGTGATTAGAGGGGGGTATCACTGTGCTATTATTATTCATTGTCTAAATGTAAGAATATTTTCAGCTTTGTTACGATTTGCCTTTGGTGCTTTTTCGGAAATGGTTATCAAAATCGGTGCCAAGATTGGTAAATGGAATATTTCAAGAAGTAGACTTCGTCTCAACTCGATCCTTAAGAATATGACCACATTTTCATATCAATTTTGAGTTGATAGTTATGATTGGCACTCTAAATTGTGCCTTGTTTTAATCTGTTGTAATTGAGAGACGACATGACTAATCCCTCATCTCAAACTGTGACTCATAAATTTAGATAGCAGATCCTTAAATACCTTGTTATGATGCTGCAAATTACACCTGATCAATTAAAATAAATACTAAGAATTCAGTCGGTCCTCTATTTCTTTTATTTGGACTACGTTAGAGTTTCCTCATTGTTAACAACTGAATAATTCGTTTTGTTCTGAGTGATAATGTGAATAGAAGAATCTAATCCAGTGTATCTTTGTGCTATTTTGTAGAATTTGGATATCCTGTGGTAATGATTTACGCGAGTCCTGAGAATTATATGGGCCTTGATTCGGGTGTGCCATTACTTCAGCCAGTTACCGCCACAGCCACCGCTGCCGAATCAGTGGATCAGTCAGCAGTTTATCTCCACAATAATCCACAACAACAGTCACCAGGCACAATTAGTTTACCTGGTTGGTCCCACCCACCGACCATAGATGCTGCCAAGGTGAACGAAGCGGCTTCAACAATTCCAGTTGGTCCCAGTTCTGCCCCGCTCTTCATGCGACCACACAGCGTCTTTCAATTCAATCCCCCCTTGGTCTCTCCCCCAGCCCATTCCCATCTTGCTGCTACTGCCGCCGCCGATTTGCCCACCGCAATTCAAAATCAAGTTGATTTCTACTTCAGCGGTGATAATCTCGCTCGTGACACATTCTTGCGTAAACATATGGACAAAGATGGCTGGGTTGAGCTCACTGTTATTGCCAATTTCAACCGTATGCGCAACCTCACTAATGATTTGGATTATATTATCACCGTAAGTACATACAGACACTTCTATTCTCTAATTTATCAATTATAAGTGTTTTTTTTTTCTTTCAGTCTCTTGCGACAAGTAAAGTGGTAGAGGTTGACGCGGAGCGGAAGCGGGTTAGGTGTCGGGAGAACCCAACTATTTGGGTAATTCAGAGCGCTTTAGCTGCTAGAGCATCAATAGAATCGGGAAGCGGGGAGGAACAGAAGGAATCGGCAGCTGAAAAGACTGCAGCAAAACCTAATCCAGAAGCCACCGAGTTTGTTCCCACTGATGGTAAGCATGTCGTGCCTCTAGCTGCTGTACTTTGCACGTCAGTTCGTTAATGGGTGTAGAGACATCAATTATGAAATTGTGGGTGGGGTTAAGCCTAGATAAACACATGTGCACGCTGGTTAAACACGTGTGTGTGCCAATGTGGCCGTGCAATCGCAATGTAGTGTGTATTTTTAAATTAAATCTGCATGTAAACGTGTTATTTATGATGTGCAGGTGGTTTCACCACTACTACTCTGCGGTGTTTCATACATTTGCGTATCTTGGCACGCGTAGCCTTTAATCTCTCGAGTACTTGAGAGTTTTCAGAAAAAAATAAGGAAAATCCTATTGTTATAAAGCCTTACCGGGCGATGAACGCACTTAAACTTATCTTTGCTTGCAGAAAGTGATTCACAAGAAAAGACAAGTGCTTCTGGTGATACTAAGCAGCAACAGAGGAAGAAGAGTGAACGTGAAAAACAGACGGAAACTCACGCTAGAAAGTCAAATGATCAGGTAAAGTATTCCCATATCACTGCCTCTTCAACTCTATGTTTTACTAATGCATAATTATTCTTCCCTATTCAGAAATCTGATGATGAATTGGATGACGATATGTTGGCGAGTCTTTTCATCGTCGCTTCGGAAAGTCCGCGGTTGCCAATTGCACGACCGCACAGACGTCGTATGCGTCAACTTTCATTGAGTGACCCATCGTAAGCTGAACAGCCTCCTCCCTCCGTGTTATACTTTATTTCCCATTTTTCATTACTCGATTTGTATTTTCTCCCTTGTTTAGACCCGAGGAAGGCGTGATTAAAGATGTTGATGCGCAACTCCGTAAACTCGCCTTGGATTATGGTGGTTCCGGTCAGGCGGAGACAACTGGGAATGCAGCGGCTTCACAAGTACGCACATTTTCATCTCTATTTTCTATTTACATTCTCATACGTGCCGCACGCTTTGTATCTTGGCCTTGTATGTCCACGTCTTCTGTTAGTTTTTATGCGGTCGTTTCTCAAATCTAGTAATTTTGATTATATTTTCATGTGGTTAGAACTATAAATTACTATACACACACAAAGAGAAATTAGGTTAAGAATTTTAGGGTATGATCTAGACTTGTGAACTAGACAGTGCGCAGGGTAATTGAAAAGTACAAGGTAATTTAATTATTTATTAATATTTATTATTAATTATTATTAATATGTAAAAATGAAAGTGGGAAGGACCCGAATGTCTTCGGCTTTTAAATTCGATTTGTACTTGGGGAGTTTCTTAAGCCACTCGGAACTCCATTATGGAACCATATGGCGATGAGCTTTCTAGGACTGTCCTTGGTAATTTTTGCACATATCTGAGCATATAAGGATCCAACGTCATCCTTACACTTGAATAACTGATTTTCGAACTTCAAGGTATATTTCCTTAACTGACACTATTGGATAATATTGAGATCATTGTAGGAGTTTTCTCTTTATTACCTCTAGGGAGTTTTATTTTAATATGGGATTTCGGTCATGATTAATTGTCAAGTTTCATATTTCTAGTCATTAAGACTATTTTAGGAATGTCATTTACCAAAATTTGATGTCTATAGTTCCTTTATACACATTACTTGTATTGAAATCTCTAGACGAGAGATATAGTTAACAGTTGGAATTTGGTAATTGGAACATATTGTAAGTTTAGGATTTTTAGAGTAAATATGCACAAAAAATTATAACATCTGTTTGCGAGTCAGATTTGAGAAAACGATTTTTTTAATTTTGGAAAAGTCTCTAACCGCGTGGATCGCTGAAACTGTTCAAATAGGGGGTGAAATCAGGGTAGAAGTAGAGATTACACATTGGGACATCCAAATTCTAGATTCATTATACCGTTTAAATTTTACCCATTAAGAATAGTTCGCTGTGCATGGAAACGTTTCAGAGTTCGAAATTCAAGATCTTTCCTTTAGATTCTTAAACGATTGTTAATATCCTTAATGTTTAAAACTGATTGATTTGAAAGAATGGTTCTGACATCCAATATATTTGTCTATTAAGATGGCTCAGTGGATTTCTTGCCTTAATTTTGAACAGTCTTAATGTATTCGCTAAATAGAAGTGTACAATCAGTCGCCAAATAAGAAAAGTGGTTTAGCTAGAGATTATAGATTTTTAGCATGCTAACTAAATGTCGTTACTTTTTATTGAAACAATGTATGCACTTAAAAAGTGGCTTATTTATGTCCATTTCACACATCACGTAGGTTCCGAACACAATTGGTGCCCCTGTTGCTGCTGCGGATGCACCATCGGCGGTTCAACAACAGCCCTTCGTATCTTCTGCACCCTCGGTTCCCCCCTTCCTGAACTTCATACCACAACCAACGGGACCAGCCACCGGTTCCGGACTCATTCCACCGACTGTTGGAACCGCCGCCTCACTTCTGGGTCAGATGCCAAATGCGGCACCGGTGCTACCTCATGGGGCAACACTACTTCCTGCTGTTCTTGCCTACCCCACAGCCTTCCTCGCCCCTCCCAACAATCAACAACAAGGTGGTGGTGGTGGCGGCGCTGCAGCTAGGGGACCGAGAATACCCCAACCTAATACACCCATGATCTATCCACGTGAGTTTGTCCCCCTCTCTTAAATTGTTTATTATTTTTATAAAGTAAGACTTCTGTGTATTTGTAATGCTAGGAAGTCTATGATCTGTGGCCACTAGATATCGCTAGGCTACAGTTGGCTCAAACCTGGAGATAGAGAAGATCAAGTGTAGTTACTCCAAGGTACTATTTAACGGAGACAAGTCATCCTTTATATTATTGTTGTTAAAGATCAAAACACCGCCAGTCTAATAATTTTTATTCTCAATAACTGTCATGATGTTAGGAGCGTATTGGTAAAGATGATGGGTTGACCCATAAACCAACTGTGGGAATTTTTTATCCCAAGACAAGCATAAACTCTGCGTCCTTGAACTTCGGAGTCTCCTTAAGCATTTCTTGCATTTTTGTAGCGCTTCAACATTGAAAGTAGAAGAACCCGTGAAACTGTATGTTGATTAATAGTGAATTTGTTGTTACTCCTACTCCTTTTCATAATCTATCTGCGTGTATTATTTTTATTACTTTACTTCATGGGAATACCCACGCGGGAAAAAGTGGGTATAAGCTCGTGGTTTTCTTCCATTATTGATTTGATCGGAATTATAACTTAACAGTATCGTTCAAAATTGAATTAGGTTTCATAAAATCTCCCCAAACCCACGGAGGAGGTGGTGAAAACTTGACTTTGTAGGTAGGAGAGGATATTGTGGAATCGGTGAACATTGATCTCGTGACTTCTAATTTCACAGATTTGCAGTGACCACACAACTAAGCATCAGTTATTTTTACCACTCCTGGAGAGACTTTAATTTTGGTATTGTTTTTGCAAATGAAAGTCGTGTAATGTTTTGGGTTCTATTTTTCATGCCAAACAATTGTTCAGATATTGAATCGTGTTTTTCTAGCTGATATGGTGATGAGCCTTATTCTATTTCGAGGTTAATTTTGTATCACCGCTTTCATTTATCTTTCGTATTTTTGTTTTCCATCACTTACGCTTTTTCGCTTTCATATTCAAACTTGAGTAGTTCGACTGACCCTAAATGCACTATTAAAATTCTTTAGTAGAATAGGACTAGCAGTTTGCTTTATGTTGACGCAGCTTTGTGGATTTGAGGCTGATTTGGAATCCCTCATCTTCATGTGGCTAGAAATCATTTCTTTTAAAAATTGTTTCGATTTGCAAAGAACTGGTCTCTATCCTCTCTAAAGACAAATATTCCTTTGCATTTCGAAAGACTTTAAGAACCTCTTTAAGTACGTCTTAACAATTGGATTTCATTTACGGTCTTAGATGTACGTAGATGATTTCGTAAAAATTAATTTGCTCTTTTTGAGGAGACTGGGGAGTACATTTTTAAGGTAGGATTTACTTAAAGAACTTTATACTCTGGATCTTTGTAAAGAAACTTCATTAGTGTTATTTTGATTTTGGCGTATTGAATAGTCTTAGAGCTTTGAGTGATTTCCGTACAGATAGTATCGGTCTTCTCTATAGCCTAGGGGCTTTCAGCACCTAACTGAGAATTTGGAGTTGAGTGCATGAATATCTTTGGGTCACTTAAAGAATACACAGGCACGTTATTATTATTAAAATTTTTGTGATATCAGTAATATGTAAATGATTTCCTCAGAGTTACTTTTCTTTTCCAAATAAAAAGTGCATTGACCGAGTGTTTTGAGCTTTAAGTTACGAAATCATGTTATACCTATTCGGTTTCTCGGATGTATAAGTTTTCCTTCAGTATCCTATAACACTTTATGATGTTTAAGAGCTTACTGAGAATCTGGTAAACTTGGATGATAAATACATACAGCAGTGTTTCTCTTTAACAGCAGACCTTGTACATTAAAAGAGCGAACGCTTAAGGTGGAAAACAATTCTAAACGAAGAAGCTGTATTAACGTGTTTGTCTTTTTGCGTCTTTAAGCGTCTTGTATGTTCTCTTAATGATGTTGAGGATGGTAGAATTACTTCCTCGTCGTCGTCGTACTTGCCAGTGCGTTGCCAGCATATGTGCGTTTGTACGTTTAAATTCGCAAAAAACCGAGAGAGAGAGAGAGAGGGATAGAAGAAATCAGGCATCTCACTGGAAGTTAATTAAATTTTCGTCTTTAGTCAATGGTTCGAGTTGATTTATAGCATATAGCTGTATCAATCGTACTTTCTCCCAAAATCGCCTTCGAATTTATTTTTTTGTACCTCCTTTAAAACATTTGGTTTACTTTATATCAATTTAAAATTTGTTATCGAACTTTTTTATACTTGTTATTTCTTCATCCTTGATAGTATATGTGCGTAATTAACTTCGAAACCAAGTTCATCAGTTCTTGGCTAAATTGAATAGCTTTTTGTTATGCATTCGTTAAGAAGCATTTCCTCATTTATTATAAATAATAACACCTCTGTTATTAGGAAGCGCTAATCGTGTGCTCCGACATCTGAATGAGTATCATTTTAAAAGGTGTAAATTTACCCGTTTATTTTACATTAACCAAATCCCGTATTACATTTTCCCGCAGCTCAATGGGCTTGTATGCCTCCGATGATATCAACAGGAGCTTGCGGTGCCTTTTTAGGCACCTCTGCCGCTTCCGTTAGCAGTGCCACCACCGCTGGGGCAGCCACTGTCACTACTACCACCAGTCGCCTTCCACAACAGTCTGTTCGTCCACAACAGGCTTCCACAGCTCCTCATCCTCCCTCACTCCTTATCCCCCATCCCTCCGCTTCAGGTTACTTCCTCTTCCCCGGAGGGGCCAATGGAGAGCTCACAGCCCTCCCTCTTGCCCCTATTAACGCTGGTCCCATAGTCCCGACTGGGGCCCCGGCTGGTGGTATGCTCAATGTACCTTTAGTGCCTCAACCCCAGAGACCTCATGTACCAACGTCAACCACCGCCACACAACCTGCAGCGGCTGGCGATGCATCCACAGGAGAAGAGTCTGACAATAAGGCTGTTACGACTGCTTCGGCACCTGAATCAAAGCCGCCTACTAAGAAACTTGCATCTTCAGGTTTCTTCCCGGCTCACTATGATGTCGTTCAAGCTGGATTGGTATGTTAGATGATTGAAGTTAGTGTGGTTTAATGAATTCTAATGTTTTTTGTGCATACTGCTATCGCCTTCTGCTAATTGCGATGCATTTTTTGTTTATCTGGGATGGCTATCAACCTTCCATTATCCAAAATCGAGGGGCAGGAAAGTATTGGTGCGTTCATGATAACCAATAACTAAGAGGTAAAATGTTGACTTGTCGCTACGACCTGCAGGAAGCATTTGCTGGTTAGGTCTATTTTTAAGGAAGGTCCAAGTTGCTGGTTAGTGAATTGATGTTACTGCTCTGATAACCCACAAAACCAAGATAAGAGAGCAAAGGGCTGAGTATGTTTACTGAAGATGGACAATGGTAAGGTGGTTAACGGGTGCGTCTGCAGTCAAAGGTCATGAGTTCGGTGCACATCTTGCGATTCAGGTGGTCAACCGCACTTGTTAGTTCTGTTCAATAAGGGGGATAGTAGAATGTGAGTTTCCCGTAAGAGTGGAATGAAGGATACCTTCCTTTTATTCAAATCCAATGCTGTGAATACCTATCTTAATAGGCTTAGAAAGTTGAATAGTGCTTATATAGTACGAAGCTGAAGTCTGGTTAATTTTAATTCCATTTTAGCCCAATGAACTCGGAATAAAATTGATGAACTAAATTAGTGACGGGATCGCAAGATGAAAAGAGAGCAAGCTGCCTTTAATTAGGAGAATGATAACCCCACTCATGAGTATCAATAGTTAGCAGGTGGTAAGCGGGTATTGTACTATGTTCAAAAGGAAATAATCGTTGCTACTCTAGCAGAACACATTGCCACATTTGCGTAACAGCAATAGCGACTGTATTGCTATTTATGTTTCTTCCACTAATTGTCGTAAATGTCTCGACGTCATTGTGTATGTGAAATCGACGTACACTTTTTGAGTAGAATAGGAAGACGATATCGTTGTGCCAAATTGATGACTCGGTGCGCTTTCGATTTATGTTATGTGTGAAAAGTAGTTTTGTAAGTTTATTTGTTTTTAAAATTGCCTTCAATAACTCGGGAGTTTATTGTTCTCTTGTCAATAGTTGAAGCGTTATCGAACGGTCTCTTCGGGCGCAAATTCAACTTCTGTTGAGGAACCCCATGTTGGTTTTCTTCTCACCCAGGCAGTTGGCCATGAGAGACTTCGAGTTAATTCAGAGTGCCCGTAAGTACCACATTTTCTGCCTAAATTTTTCGATTTTATTCTACCTACAAGAAATGGTTTTGACTAAATCCGCGTTTTCTGTTGTAATTTTTATTAAACTGGTAAATATTTTAATGGTAAGTACGCTTTCAAATGAAACTTGGAATTTGGCCATCAAGAAGGGAAATATTCTCCATTCTAAGGTAATGCGAATGAAAAAGACAATCGCTTAATGATAATGCTGAACAATTGGGCAGATCAAAAGCATTTCATGGGTCACATCTAATTATTGCATACCTTCTTATTACTCATGTTAGAGCAAAAAATGAAATGTCTAATAATGAGGAGCACCTTAACTTAGTGAATGTCAAGAGAGAGAGAGGGTGGTCTGGAAGGAGAAGTAGAGATCGGGGTATTCGGGATTTGCTGTACTGGTGGATAGAGTTGTAGTATTGACCTAATGCTAAAGTTCAAACACTGAAATCTGATATAATTCGGTGGTCTATATCTACGGTGTTCAGTTTTGGCTTGATTAAATTGTTGAGAATTTAATCAAACTATCCCTAGACATCCACCTATTCATCAAATAGCCTAGTTGGGAGGTATTCGCCTTAATGTAACTTATCTAATTGTACTTTAAGTTACCTCCCTGGATCAAATTGATGAATCCATCTTAAAAATTCGTTGTAGACCCACGTGACATCCTGGATCTTGAGAAATTTTGTTACTATATTCAAGTTGCAGTCGCCTGCTATCTCCTTCAATATTTTCTCCTGTTTCTTCAAGAGCGATTTCTTTCAATATTTGTGATTGACTGGCTATATGATGTTAATGGGTATCTTGTCGATATTTGTCACTACTGACCACATCTGCATGTGTATACATTTACAAAAGCACCTCATTTATGACAGCTTTTCGCGCGTGTTTACTGATTTCTAGAATTTGTGCTTCCTCATGGTCTATTTTTCTCAACGTGGGTCATCATTCATTTGATCCACAATTTGTGATTGATTCAGCTGATCTGAAATTCGGACCTTTATCATCAGTTCTTGACAGCAAAATAAAAACTCCATCGCGATGGCATTATAGCTTATTTTAATGCATTTTGGTTTTACGTATCGATTAAGTAATTTTTGTTGCCTATATTTTGTGTTTGATTAAACCCTCATCTATTAATATTATAGAGAGTTGCTTACATAATCGGAATTCCGCATTAATATTATACGTTCCCTTTCATTCAGGTCAAGTTTACTTAAGCACCTGTATAAGATTAATTTGTGAGAATAATCTAATCACTACTCTACCGTTAGATAAATGCATATGTATCTTTAGAGTAAGGGACTTGAAAAGGCGGTAAGCTTGAGAATTGTGAGTAATTATATATTTTTTGCTTTGAGTTTGAATTATAATTTCTCATTAAAAATTAACTGTCCCTTAGTCGCACTAATGACAGGTGTAATCATTCAATTTAATATACTTGTTCAATTTCTATTTTATTCTTATGTTGATAAACGATTTAGATATAGCTTATGAAGTGGGGATTACCGAGACATATGAATGCGAAAGTTCTAATGAGCTCCGCTATGATAAATAATGTAATCCTGCTTTCATGGACATTAAAAGAAAGATTTAGCTAGCTTGTGTCATTTAATGGCTCTGTAACCCTGAAGTGGCACAAACACCCTATTTTTACACTCTTAAACCAGGTTTAAACATCTCCAATCAGATGAATTCAAATGGGGTAAGATTAAAGGATTTTCTAAAGATGTTTATTGAACAATACTAGTTTAAGTCGCTTTTTAACCGTCTCTATTGGGGAATATTAATTAGCAGTTTGTACTCGCCTCTTTCCCGATAACAGTTTATTTAGCGTGATTAAACTGACATTGTGATCATAAGATTAGTAAATGCAGACGCTCGGTTCTCGTGTTCTTTCACTCCCTAACTACCTTGATTCTTGTTTCTGTTCAGTAAATTCTGCTTTGCCCTTAATTCTCTCTCGTAGATCTCTGTGATTGAGTGTCTGCTGTAAGCTGATGACAAGGTGGAGAAAATGCGAAATCAGTGCAACCTTCAAGACCAACATCTGTTGCAATTTTGCCCTCTGTTTTGAAATCTCTAAAAATTTAAAATAGTGAAATTTTTTAATACAAGCCCCTTCCACGGCTGGAGCCATATACAAAATTGTTTTTCAAGACCAGTTTGCCTTTCTCCTCGCCTCAGTAAATGTATTAAAAACTTAACCTCGTTTTTTATTTTATCTTAAGTAAGACATTTTTCTTTGATTTGAGGGCAATTTTTTCGCTGATAAACTCCAAATCGGTGACCGAAGGAGTATACTTGGCACAAATGAAGGTCAAGAGAAATATACTTTTTAAGTCCAGAATCTTCAAATTTTAAATCATTTTCCCCCCTCTCGTTAATGTAATGCAAAAAACATGAATCTCTTTTGATAGATATTGTAACTGATAATATTATCGGGATGCAATTATTTCGGTTGCATCTTCTCTCCTCCCTAATTTCTCATCATTTGACTTACAACTGAATGTGCTGTCATCGTTTAATGACACTTGACACTTATTTTGCGCGCGTCGCTGTTTCTTTTTCTTTATCATTATCAGTTTGTTTACATTGCAAGGAGATGGATTACGTGTTGTATTTGAAGGCTGGAGGCTTACTAGACAGATTTACTTGATGCCCAGGCTTTTGTGAAATGTAGCAAATCTATAAATATCCACACAACACTGCAAGGTGTAAAGGAATGTGCATTGGTTGGGACATTAAGTGAAGACATGGGCACGCCTTTTTATTAGTCCATTTTGATGCCAAACAGGATTAAGTTCGCAAAGTTTAAGAATGGGTCGAGTCATTTATGGTGAATAAGATACTCAAGTTTTCTGTCTTTAATGGGTTTGGAGAAGACTGAATGTCATAATTCTGATTGGGAATTTGATATGAATTTATGCTCTCTTTTAGTCCGTGAAGTAAGCATTTTTCAAAAATAGAGATATCTTAGAGCATATGAAAAGCCCACATGCCATTCATTAACATTCCGATTAGTATACGTTAGTCTATCTGTCTCTTGATTTAAGATTTTACGAACATCCACAATGTATACGACAAGCCACCGTGGTATTTGACTTTTTAGTGAACCGGGACCAAGCCAAGGTACAGCAGTTTCATCACCCGCCAAGCATCCATTTGCTGAGCACCCAAGTCAGCAACTCTTAAGGCAACATGGCTTCACTTTCCACCTTTACAATAAATTCCGTGCCAATTGTCTACGTGACCGTGATGCCCACGGAAAGGGCAACTCTCAGGAAATGAATACTTTGTATCGGTTCTGGTCCTTCTTTCTTCGCTTGAACTTCAATCGCACTATGTACAAAGAATTCCGACGTTTCTCGGTTGAGGATGCTCAACATGGCTCAAGATATGGTATTGAATGTCTCTTCAGGTTGTACAGCTATGGTCTCGAACTTCGTTTCCGTCAGGAGCTATTTGATGATTTCCAGGTAAGCACAATGGTCTCCACGCTCTCATTTTCCTCTTGTTCTTTTATCCTAACTGTTATTTATTTATTATTTCTAGGAGGAAACCTTGAGGGACTATGAATCTGGCCATCTATATG
The DNA here is from genome assembly GCA_900708905.1 of Hymenolepis diminuta. Lineage (NCBI taxonomy): Eukaryota > Metazoa > Platyhelminthes > Cestoda > Cyclophyllidea > Hymenolepididae > Hymenolepis > Hymenolepis diminuta. Next base: position 1,820,022 of record CAADRB010000028.1, on the reverse strand, counting down.
GTTTGGAGAAGTTCTGGGCATACCTTCATTACAGCAATAACTCTGTCGAAGTTAACCCGAAACTCAAGGACCTGTTAGTCAAGTACAAAACAATTGAGGACTTTAGGGTTAATGTAAGTTTATGCTTCTGCCACCACTAGTCACCTGATGGTTACCTGGTAAAATTTTAACCTGAAATTTTGATCTAATAGCCGTCACGAGGTTGTTCTAAAGTGAAACTCATTGGAATGTTCTCCATCCTCCCAAGGTTCATTTTTAGTTTACTTTTGCATCTGGTATATAACGTGTTGGTTTACTCTTTTTTGTAGTTCCAACCACCCGATGGTTTCTTTCTAAGCCGTACTCGTCGACGAACACAATCGGAGACGATAACCACAAGTAGTGGTCATGTTAGTACTCCTGAAATGCCGACTCGCCATCTTCCTGGTGTACCTTCTAGTGGTTCCTCCGATATTTCGGATCATGGCGAAACGGGCGCAACTGCAAAGGAATCCGCTAAGGTTGTTCAGAAGGTGGCTTCTCAAAAAGGAGAAATGGAGACTACTCTTACTGCTTCTGCTAGTAAAAAAGAGAGAGGAACGCCGAAATCAGGTGATCAATCGAAATCATTGGCTAAAGAATCCGTCTCTACTCAGTCTACTGCCAAATCTGCCTCAAAAAAGAAGTCTGGAAACAAAGTCGGTGCGTCTCAGCAGACCAAACTGTTAAAGGATCAGAAGTCCTAAAAACTTGACAATCTACTGCATTCCGGAATGTGTTGACTCCTCCCCTCTTCCCGCCTTTTTTCCCCAGGTTTTGTTCTTGCTAAATCGTCCCTCATCTTCCACTGAATGCGTACCCAAGAGGTTATTACTTTAGCCAGTTCTACAACTCTCTGTCTAATAATGGTTGTCTAAATAGAAATTGAACAAAAAACAACTCCTAAAAGGAACCAAAATTTCATTGTGTGTAGTTCGCGAATTGGACATGTAGGAAACAATGTTTGCTCCCCCTCCCATTTCTCAAAATTTCGATTTCGCTTGTCTCTCTCGTTCTGTCTCATATCACTTGTGCGCTTAATTGCTCCTTACTTCCTAGAAACAAAAATTGTGGACTCATGGTGTGCTCAAAATTTTCCCTGACCGATTACTACCCTGATCCTAATCTCTTAGTCTATAAAAGTGCTGTTTATATGCACACGTTTATGCTCGGCTAACGTAGGCCTACATACATTGTTTCACATTCTCCTTTTTTATACCAGCTTCCTCTTCCAGATTTGCCATCTTCGGTACTATTTTAATAGAACAAAAAAATAATCAATAATACACTCATTTACATCCGTCCACTTGTTCGTGTATGCTAGGAAACAACAACACAAGGGCACGGACGTGGAACTGAATAGCTTTGTGGCTTACAATGTTAATTTTGTGCGTGTGCGTATCTCCCTCCTGGATTTTGCAGTACTGTTCCCCCACTGTCGCTTTTCCGATATATAAAAACCAATCTTATTGCACGTGCCTATTCTATCTTGTGTGTCGACTTTCTCTCTATAAATTCCCGAACTCTCCGTCTTGTTAGTCTATTCCTGCCTTTTCCTCTTCTTCAAAGTATAATCCAACTGTGTTTAGAATTTTTTGGGTTTTGGTGGTGTGCTTGTGCTAAAACATCCTCTTCGGACATGCACTCTTCACCGTTTCTGTCTTCCCTTCTCTACATTATATCCTACGATTCTGTGAGTTTATTGGGGAAAAATACTTGCTTATGTATGCTCTTACACATGGTATCTGTGTTTCTTTATTTCTCTGTCATTTTGTTGGTTTGTGGTTATGTGGAGTCGTGCATAGGTTATGAGGCTAGGGTCATAATGCTTCGTGTGACTCATCTTCAAACGCAATAAGACATTCTAGTCTGCACAACAAATAAGCCACCATATTCGCACCGCATTTAGTATTTGCGGTGCAAAATGGTACTCTCATAGTGACAGTACTTGTGTATTTATGCAAGAATTTTTTTGTATTGTGTGCTTGACTGGTAAGTCGGAAATCAAGAAATTTTATCCTTTCATGCTTTATTTTTAGCCAACACAAAGATGGCTCTATGAGGATTTTCTGTTCGGGGAGGTTCTTGTTGAAAAATGAGCTTTGGAAGTATGGTTTGGCAGTACAAAATTTGGATAATGTTCTTTAACACAAAAGAAGGACACTGAAACCAATCAAGTTCTGCACGAGTTATGTTAGTCGGCAAAACTTCAATCTTGGATTAGCACCGCTGCGGCATATTCGAACGTAGATTATTATGGGCCGCTCGCATCGTATTCAGTGAATGTGTGATAAATATCGAAGATCTCTGGTTATGTTCGATCATCACTATTCATGTTCCTGCCACCATTGTTGAACTTATTCACAACTAATCTGGTGCGTAATAAAGAGAAGATAACTGAATGCAACTCAGCAGGCTGCTACAGAGCGCTATTTCTTTATCGATATGCTAACATAGCAGTGGACTACATCCCTCCATTTCGGTTTTTTTGCATTTTATTTATCACTGACACAACCTCAAACGAAGATTTTGAAGTCAAACCTGCTATCTTAGCGCTGAACGTCCTGTTCAAATTAATTCCTCCATAATGCATAAATGAATGCAAGCAGATAACGAGTGAGGGTAAATAAACGGATGAAGTGCTGCTCAGATAAAACTATGTTTATAATACAATTTTTAATGATTTAGCTTGAATAGTTAAGACAAATAGATCGAAATTCAGTTTTCATTCACGTAAGTGAAATGATATTTTCCAACATAGCAATCATAATACTGGAAATTGTGCATCTTCCTGTCTGATTCAAAATGTTACTTTTCAAGGATCCGTTCTACGCTGCTCATAAACAACAGGCAAGAGTAAATTTTATATTAGTGCTGGAACTTACTGAAAGCGGCTAAAACAGGCTTTCAGCTCAGTGGAATACAACTTAGCATAATAAGGTTAATGTTATATGTCCTGAAACTGTAGCTAACCATGATTTGTGCTAGAAACCAGGAGAAGTTAATCCTTCGTGTTTTAATTATGGATGAACTCTGTTTATGTAGTTTATTAGCATAACCGGATCGGGCCATCATATGTTTAAACAACAGATGTAGCGCTAATCGGATTTCTAGTCGCTTTCAATTAATGTCAGAATTCCGATAATCGATTAGAATCGTAGGTTTCCCATTTAGAGGTGACGCCATCTTACCCAAGTGCTTGATGTGGGGATAAAGCGTGCACACCCAAATTGACCAGATTTAAAAGATTGGGTGGTGGTGGTACTACTCCCATGGCTGTGGCCATACTACGTGCTAACGAGTCTTATTGTTATACTATCCAAGATGGCAGTGTAAAAGTAGCTGACAAGATTTTAACTCTGTAGAGTTCACTCAAAGTGGGCTACAATGGTTCAAAGTTCGTAGCAATTTTAATTTGGAGGGGGCGCCTATGATACAGCTTATCGGTCAGTTTCTGTTAGGAATGACCTTTCACTTTAACCTTTTGGGTAAAGCTTGAGTTAACGGGTGCCTGCTGCTAGATAATGCTAAAACAGTAAATGCGTGATTAAAAAAGAGTTAAGTAAACTTACCTTTTTTCTAAATTATCTCAGCAACAACTCACAATATTAGTCTGTTACAATTTTGCAACATATAAAATTGTAAATAATCAATAATAAAATTAATGAACATGTAAAGCTATTAATTTAGTTTCTTTTTAAATAAATATTCTTTTTTATCCAACACCTCTTGACGAAAGTTTTCCTTTATAACTTTTGAATGTTAGATCTACCTGGAATCTTTTAGGAGTTTCCTGGAACGTTCCGAACGGTTTCATTGATTGCTGGGTTGGGTTTTCGGAGTTCCATTATTTCCAAAAGATGGGAGCCCAAAAATACTCAAGATGATATCCAGAGGGCAGATTTCCAGTTTCGATGATTGTGCTTAGGAGACAGAGATGGTTTCAATGACGCACCCAAGTTTGACCGTTAAAAACACTTTCTATAGTACACTACCTCACCGAACTCTGATGATATCATCTATCTATGTACCATTTGGCTGACGATCACGCACGTAAACCGCTGTGCCGGTTGCAAGTTTTCTTCGCGTTTGAAGGTAAACTTGGAAAGATTAAGTCCCTTAGAAATAGGGTATTGTGAGTCGTTTTGGGTTTTCACCCCATAAGTTTCGTCAGGACTGCGGTCGTTTAAAACTGGATGTAGCGTCATGTAACATTCAGAGCAGCCCGTCGAGAACCTTCTCTGTTGTCTCCTTCCCATGTGACTTTTGAAATTTCCGCTTCAATTGTCAACGGATTGCTCGGCCTGACCATTTGGTTGAGGATAATATGGTGGAGAGTAGACGCGGGCGATATTTTCCCTCCGGCAAAAGTCTTGAACGGGGGCCGTTATCGGCTCTGGTAGTCCATGAGCCGAAAATATGTGGCAATGACTGCTGATCAAAGTGATAGTTATGGTAGACTTGAATTGAATAACTTCTGACCACTTTGAGTGTTATTCTACCTCGACAAAATGTGAGAGACCATTAACATATCCGGCGAAATCCAAGTGTATGTGGGGCCATGGAGCTGCAGTTTTAGGTCAGAGAGTAGTTTCGTGGTGTGAGGAAGCTTAATCGCTTGCTGGCATTTAGAACATCTTTGGGCAACTGCTTCGATAGCCCTGTCCATTCTTAGCCAGTATGCAAACGTTCTTTCAATAGACTTCATGCGGTTAATGTCCGGATGACTGCAAGGGAATTGTTGCAATATGGCTCGCTTGGACGTTAAAGGGATGACGACACGATCGTAAAAGTTCTGTACGATTAACCAAAGATAGATTATCACGCTATCTGTAAGGTTGTTGGAGATCGCTATTTTGGTTTGATTTTGGCGAATAGCCTTTTTCAGCATTCAGCATATTACTTACAGTTTTTGGAAGTTTGGGTACAGCATCAAATAATAGGCGTTGCAAAGTGTCTTCCATGGTCAGGCTTGCAATGACGGTTTCCTCGTCAGGACATTTCTAGCTGTAGATGAGACGAGAAAGACAATTAACTTATTCGAATTCTGTTGCGTTCTGATCTTCCATATCGAAATCATAACCGGGAAGGATGGTTGATCAACGATGAAGGAATTTATGGAATACTTTGAATGCGAAAACGATAGCCCAAGACTCCATTTCAGTCCGATTGTAAGAGTTCGGTAAAATAAGTAATAGCTTTTTCTGAACCATCAGAGAAAACAAGAGAGGTAACTACACCGACGCCATAGCTTAAGGCATCTGCAGCTACTATGATTGGTGGATTCGGATTGTGATGAGAAAGCAGCATATCAGAAGTGAGCATGTCCACTAGCTTTTTCACATTAGGGAGTTCAGTTCCAATTTGTATCTTTTCACGGCAACTCATTTAGAGGAATCCGAATATTATGCAGTATTGGCAGAAATTCCTTGTAATAGCTGATGAGACCCAGGAAGGAACGTTATATGGTAATGTCAGTTGGTCATCGCACTCTCTGGATCTGGACAACGAGCATTTTCATTAAAGATACATTCTAGATATTTAATAGAGAGCACGAAGAAAGAATATTTTTCAGCTCGAACATGCTGGAGTAATGGGATTACATTCTTGAATTTCTTACTGAGAACGAACTATAACAATTATGTCGTCTAGGTATGCAGCTGTACCAGATATCTGACATCATGGTATTCATTTGTTGGAAAATGACAGGTGTCGCTTTGGCACCGAATGGAAGTCTGGTATAGGCCAAGATGGGTGTTGATTGTCCGTTGTTGTCGTGACTCTGTAAAAATGTCTCTGCTAAATCAAGCTTTGTAAAACATTTATCATCATTAATCAGAAATTGGTAGTGGGAAGCGAGTTGGCTACAATACGGCATTTAGACCGACAGAATAGTCAGCACATAACCGAACTATTTCATCTGCTTTCCGAACAACAAAAGCAATAATTGCAGACCATTTTGAATTAGAAAAAGGCTTTAGAAAGACTCTTTGTTACAGATACTTAGGTTTCTTGTTCACCATAGGCAAGGCTGCTACTGGAACTGCCCACTTAAGACGGAAAACTGGTCGAGCGCTCACCTTAGTATGACTACATAGACCACGACCTTCGTCAGGGAAACGTTGAACTGTCGTCTCTGCTGCCATGAAAACGGATTTAGGCATAGATTCAGACCAGTCGCATGGGAGGGCCCCAGAATAAATGAGAACTCCATCACTCGATAGATTCGCCACTTAACTGTTTTTCCGGCCATTTCTTGCAGCCTTACATTAGAGTTGTTCTCTATGCGTTTTTACAATTGAGTTCTTAGTCGTAACTAAGCCCAGGGATCAAAATAAGACATCTGTTCTTCTGTTAAGGTGTAGAAGCTAAATTTATCACAATGAAAGTCTATAACGCCTGCAAAGTCCTCATCGTGCTCCATTACAAGTGTGAAGCAGTTAAAGGTGGTATTGAATAGAGCGAAGTTCTTACCAAAAACTTCTTCCATGACCTACACAGTTTCAGAGTAACAGGACAAGTTTTGAGTAATGTTCCAATTTGAATGGGCAAATTCTTCTGACGAGGCAACGAACTCCTACTTTTTCATCACATTTGGCAGGATTTACCGTGATCACATTTTTGTGCTTATAATTTGGGATCATAAATGAACTTAGGGCTATTTTAGTGATATCTTCAGCAGCTACAGAATTAGGAATTCCAACCGATGCAGAGTGTTTAATAAAATTATATGAAGAAATGGAGGATATAGATTTACTAGAAGAAGCCACATGTTTAGAACCTTCAGATTTAGCCGAATGAGCTTTTACTTCTATAGATAAGCCTTTGAACATCTCAAACAATTGTGAAAAATCTATGGATTGTAGGGACTTGTGAAACTTTTGATTTTGGCATTTTAGAAAATGTCACATAATTCAATTATTGCTGCTATCGCTTGTTATAGTCTATTTAGCCTCTCTTTAACTCAATTTCAGCAATTAACTAAAAATTCTACCAAGCAATGACCACATGATTTAGCACATTTTAAAAAATATGCAAAGCTTATGAATATTTAACAATAGGCTGTTGAGCTAGTTTCCTTGGATAAAAATTATTCATTTACTCCAACAAGAAACAATGTGAGGTTGTTAAAGAATCTGTATATAAGAAGAATCATTTTAGTCTATCTATGACAAAGTTGACATTTGAATTGCACTTCATAGTTTGTAGGACTTAAAAAGTCCATCAGTGTGGTATCTGTACTCTAGGGGATTCGGTCGAAATTCAATTAAGTCTATAGCTATTTTTGATTAACAGCAAGCCTGGGACGGATTAAAAAATTAGTGAGAACTTAATCTTTTGCTCAAAATAACAATATTGGATTAAACTTGAAATAAATGTCATGCTATTGATTCCTGTAAGTATTATCCACTAAAATGCAAAATAAGATCGTATTAGCATAGCAAAGTTCACTCAAGGTTAACCCTAATTCATTACTGAATCTTGTTACTAAAGTGGTTATTTCTATGTCATTTTAGTTCCAAATACTTCGGAAGGGATACAGACAGATTACGGCTCCTTATTTTTGAGGAGTAAGGGTGTTTTCTAATGAGGATCTCTAATATGCAATCAGTGCGCATCAACACGTATCTATTTTCAACTTAAGTGGTTGTCAGTCATCAAACACGTGGCATTATGCAATACCACCCTACTTAAAATACGAATTTGGAAAGTAATTGAAAAAATTTTTCGGGTATGTCAACGCATGAGATCCCGTAGTTTACGTGGCTGACTTAATAAGTGCATCATTCAAGACTATTTATGCCTACCTCTTATTTGGTTCCCCTGACGTGGTAGCATAAAAGTAAAACATGGGCCGCTACCATGGTTGAGCAAATTTTAATTGTAAATTCGCTTAATTTAATTATTTGATAAATTCAAGTAAGAAATCATGTTGAGTAAACTCTTGCTAGTTCTGCTATCCCTGAAATTCTTTTACTAACTTTTTTAACTTTCTTGTGACAGTTAGAAAGCATAAATTAGCCAAGGTGGCATGGCCAGCCATTTACTTAAATCAACTGGTCAAAAAAACAGATATTAGTTTATTCAGGTAGAGAGGGTTAATTCATGCAAATCAAACTTTGGAACATTTAGACATCATAAAGTGGGTTATACCTCTCATGAGACTTTTGATATCCCGACTTTTTGAAATCACCTTTTCAGTCCCCGTTTCACCCCCGGCTGGACTATTTTGTATATTCTCATTTCCAACCGGTATCTCATGATTATAATTCGCATAATAATATTACTAATAAAGAAATCGAATATCCTCTGTCTAATTATTTTAGATTCTGATATGTATAAACTGTCAAATAATTGGTCTATCGTAGCTCATGGTCGATAGTATTTGAGCCACTGGAATCAATCATATGATTTAGTAGAGAGTAAAATATTCGCCTATTCTTTTATTTCCCTTAATTGAAATGCGAACAATCGTATTGATTCTCATCAAAAAATAAGTAAAAGCATTATCTAATCAGAGGATAAGGATCCAAAATTTAGTGATGTTTAGAAACATTTACTTGTACCACATCCATTTATTTATACGTAAAGCTACGAAGACTCAGTCGGACTAAGGTGATATAAAAGTAAAGTCTAGCGAACGAGATTTTCGCTCTAAATAAGCTAACTACAATAATAATGGTACATAGAGTAATGAAAAGAGGAAAGGTACAAGATCAGCCATTGAAAGGAAGGGAAGTATGCGCATCTTTACGCTCGTGGAGCATTAAAAATCACAAGTGAACAACGGAAAGGATGGGTAAAAGCGGTTAAAACAATTAAAATGAGTTCAAGCGAAGGAATATCGATTCACCTTGAGTGAGCTGTGTCATGTAAAATATATTGTGGTTAGTCTCCTCTACTTGCTTTTGACTGCAAAACAGCACAAAATGTGAGGTGATATGACCAACCATGGAACGAAATCAAACGGACCACAGGCTCTAAATATAGTAGACATAATCTCACTCATGCGTTAGGGAGTCAAATGTTGAAGGTTGAACATTAGGATATTACAAAGTGAGTTTTTCCCCTTTTGAAATGTTAATAACTCTATACTCACGAATAAAAAAGGGTGACACCTGATATCGCTAATAATCACCAATCCATTCTTGCTTCTTCTTGTTTCATAACCTATTGGACTCATATGCTGATACTTTCTCATAATTAGAATTTGTAAGAGTTTGAAAAAAATGTGTTGTCTTAAAATTTTTGAAATCGAGAAAACCATGTAAAATAATAATTGTATTAAAAGTTTAATGAGAATTTGGTCTTGTATCTAACTACTCCGAAAGATGCTGTTCCCTAATGAGGAGGTCTGGTGTTCTTCAGAGGAACAAATGAATTGGGATTCGCAAGCAAACATCACCATTCCAGTCCAATTAGATAACTGAAAGTTGTATGCCACATTGTTCGGAAAAAGTTAGGTTTATTTATAGTCGCTTATTAAGAATACTTATATAAATCCAACTATGGGTATGGCAAAAGCACACAATGTTTGAGGATGCTGTTAAATCGAATTTATTTAACTTGCTGTCAAAATGCATACCATTAGTTTCACTATTTAGAAAGAATAAATGACACTAATTAATAATGATACATAGAGGAACCCCCAACAGAGGAAGTACAGTATGTCTACCTTCTTCCCAGAGCGCTTAGGGAGGTAGCGTTTTCAACTCTTATAATGAAAAAATGAGCAAAATTCTGGAGTTCCTATTATATAAACTTTTTAATTAGGTTAACAATTAGTCATGTTGTTCACTGAATGTTCTGGGATGACTGCTTTACCAATCACAACGGTAATTGGAATACCTCTTAGTCAGGAACTTGGAATTTGATTTTCAATGCACTGAAAGTGTTGTAAAATAGACTATCATCAATGCCATGTAAATGATTTCAGATCCAATTCATGAGTCATTAGCAAGCATAATCGCACTATCATTTGTAAATATTCTTACGCTTTATTTGGTGTCCGTGCTTTGTATTAGCCAGAATTCTCAAAAGTTTTAGCTTGGCTGGAGGATAGAAGGTTGCTTTCACAATCGGCAACTACTTCTCCATAATAGACATTAAATGCCCCACATTCGAGCCTGGAGATTAAGTTGAAACTAGGAAAAAAATTAAATTTTTTAAAAGTCATTCCTAGAAAAAGGATCTTTGACCTTCGGGCCATCAGCTGAATACATGTCTATTCTTTTCAAAATTTTACACATTTGCCGTTGATAGTTAAGTAGGTAGTACTTTGGTTTTCATGATCATTTTATACCATCAAGGTCACATTAAAACGTCATCCCGTATATTACCGTCGCTAATGAAAAAGCGGTATCAGTTTGGAAATAAAAAGTTGTTTCATCTAGTTCTTTTTTCCTTATTTAATGAAGAAATGCTGGCTTGAATTTTAAAATCGCTAATTTTACACTGTTTTCCTGAATCATTTTGTCAAATCAATCATTCCAAAATGCATAATTAATATGCTCAAAACTGTTTACTTTCCTTAAGTTCGAGCTATTTTTCAGGTTGGCTTTTTGCAAAGACAGATTACTGATTTTTTTCATCGTCAACCATGCTTTTTTTGCTTTAAATATCTAAATTTACTGGTCATTTGAACCTGACTTCACGTTCAAATGCGAACTTTCTTGATAATAGGACACGACAAAGCATGGCCCAGCTAATCTGCGAGTATGCATTTATCGATTTACCCATCGTCTCGTCTCCTAAATATTGAGTGTCACTCAGTTGTATCTACCTTACATTAACTTATATCGACTTAACTCTTCAAATCCGAACTTACTGCGTTCCACTCGGTTACAATCCCATTTAGCATTTACTGGTCAGTCTATGTTCCTTTCTTTGTCTAGGCAGTTCGCTTAAGCTTATAAAAGCGTTGCTTAACTAATTTTCTTCATCCTTTTGTGGTTATTCCTAAATAAAAGCCTTATTTTACATTGCTTTGCAAATTTGCACCTGACCCATCAACGCTGGAGAGTTTAAAATAAATATCGATGGTGCCAAAGTCAGTGGCCACTAGATCCGATAATATCATCAACCGGAATTTTTTCGAAAAATATGTGGCTCGTACGCTTTCAACTGTTCATAAATAATTTTCCCCAGACTGGATTTAAGTCTCACCTTTACAATATGACTGAACTTCCAATCACAGGTCACTTCAACCACAATTAAACACAAAGCCTCGCCTTTTCTGGACATGACACAGATGATGCACGACGTATCTCATCTCAGGCATATTTTTCACTCACTATGCATCTCGCAGGCTTTCTAGTTAGTGGTAAATTGTGAAAACAGCCCTCCCCTCTTCCTCTTGCAAAGTGTTGGATTTTCATCAACGCATTTCCCTAAAATGATCCTTTTTCGTGCAAGCTTATACCCATGATGATATTAAAAACTCCGAATCTATTTTTAAACGGAGAAAAACTTGACTACACATCTAATGTATTCTGTCGAGTACCGCGCAAATATGTTGGCCAAAAACATTTGAACCAATAATAGGACTGAAATAATTACAAAGATGATTTTTGAAACCATTACCCTGCAGATCATTTGCTTCTAGCACTGGTGGGAATAAATACAAAAGAAACACAGATTTCATGCTAAGGCATGTTAGTAGGGCAATTAAAATTTCTATTTTTAGCTCCCTCCCCCTGTCGGTTGGAGAATTTAAACACAGATTTGCGAATATCCCCACAACAATCTTACTAGTATGTTCTTGTTAGAAATTTAATAAATCTTGCATTAAATTAATCTGATTTACATTTATAAATACACCACCTATTTAACAAACTTATCTTATTCAATTTATTAAAATACAAATTGGTTGCCAAGGCATTTTCCTGAAATTATACTAAATGGATTTAAATTTTGTCCCTAACTGTTTAATAAAATAAAAGAAAGAGAATCTGATATTATATTTGAAATTAAATCATTTTTAAACTGACCTACAAACATATGTGAAAATGGGTGGTTGAGAAATCTCAAGAAAGCATGTCATCCGGATTTGTATATGAAGAAGAGGAAGAACTCATCGGAATTTAAATGGAGAAAACAGATTATAGTGATTTTGGAGCTCAAATGCAGTAGAATTCCCCTTGTTGCCTGACCCAATTTCCTCTTTAAACTGAACTATTTACCTCAACCTTTCTATGTGCCTAGATGCTACCCAATGATTAACAGTTCCAAAATTTTATTGTTTTACCAAGAGAAACAAATTAATAAGAAAATGATAATACTTCTCTGTCATTGTCCTTTTTTTGGGACTTGTCAGCGAATTTTTCTTCTAAACTTTTTATTTAGGTAGAGAATAAATGTGAGGTCTGCTGATGAAATAAAAAGTAGTGGCTTTTAGAGGTATGATCTCTGGCCGTTTGAGTATTAACCGATCAGGATTAAGAAAAGGATAATTAGGAGTAGTTCCAAAAAATAGTGATCGAGATGCGCCCAAGAAGATGTGGTCATAGAATAGAGTTCCTAGTGAGGTATATTTGTAGTTGCTTGTTTAGGCCCGTCTGAATCCAGAACAATCATGTACGGTGCCAATTTTGAGCGTCAAATTGGCTTTGTAATGCCTGTTTTCTTGGGCTTATCGATCAACATGTGAAAAGTGGTAAAATGTTCCAATCACTTGTGAAGAAAAACTGAATTCAAAAATAGAACTGGGAAAAATGAATTGAATCGATAGGAATAACGCAAATTCAGTCATTTTCTGGAAACTAATATTGAATCGAGGGATTGTACAAAATGTACATAAACATTCACGTTACATTTACATAAATTAGCCTCGACGTATATTACTTATCCAGGATGGATAAATTGCTACATTAACCAATTTCCTAAGTTAAATAAAAATTGTCACATCGAGGAGACGATTTGAGCAAGGAGTGTATGGCTTTCAATGTAACATTTAATGATGAAAGGGAGGCGGATTATGAAATTTGGAGATATTCATTCCTGAAACTAACAATTTATCCTTTTTCCAAGTTGCTTGACAGGATTTCGTTCATTTAAAGTTCAGCCACAAAGGCAACTGGGTGCGAGTTGCGGGCATTGGTTTTTTGAAGCCAATGTTTGTATTTTTCCAAATTTCATAACCCCGCATTCTACAAACCAATTTACATTTTTCTTGTAGTGGACGATAGCATACATCACAATTTCCCGATTTTAAAAGACTGGATGATAATGCTGCCTCCATCTTTGAATTTCCAGAGCTATAGGTAGGCATAAGCCACCGTTTGTAACTACTGCATTTATTATTTTGACAAAATAAGTAAGTAATAATTCGAATACCGTAATTCCTTATTTTAATATTGCTTATTTTATCTCACCTATCTGTTTAAATTTCATTCTTATATTCGTTCTCCTTAAAGCATAAGTCAAATTTATTATTTATAATTATTTTATTATTTTGCATTCTTTCTTACTTTTATTCATTTAAAAAATGTTGTGCTGTATTTTAATAATTTAAGGGAATAGTTTATGAATAGTGTTGTTAAAGTATGACATATAATATATTAGGGTAAGACAATATTGTTCTTTGAAATTGCATAATTATAAATTATTTAATGATTGATTACTCTCTGGAAATATAATTTACCTTTGTAGTGAAGATACAATCTTAAGTGAGTTGGAAGATTACATCAAGGATCTAAACTTACAGTACGACAAAATTGTTAGGTAGCAATTTGAACACCAGTCGATCGTGTATTATCACATCTTCACTTATTAATGATTCAAAATTCTCGACGAATCGGGAGTGAAAGAATTAATATTCTATTTTAATTTCATTTGCAGATTTTACATAAAGATTTGGTGAGTCCTAGTTATTAAGGATTTTAAAGTTAAAATACCAACACTACAGTGTTTATTCTATACATGAGTGACAGAGCTCCATAAATGTACACATGCATGAAATCCTTAATCAGTTGTTGATAGGAAAGTGTAATACTGATGCCACGTCATCGCCATGCCATTTCCACGTCATAGCCATGACAGGTCACGTTACTTGTCGATTGGTCTGTTGTTTAATCAATATTATTCTGTCACTTCGAACATGAAATATCGATGATTGGTTCAATCTCCTCCGCCTGTCAATCCGACCAAGCCCATTTCCAAATACATAAGTAGGTTCTTAATAATGTCAATAAATCTGGTCTGGTCTGGTTAACAGTCTAGTCTAGTCTAGTCTGATCTAAGTTTTTTCCTCTCCATATGGTCTAAGCAATTGTACGATACTCTTAACAAAAGGTCCGACTACATATTATTACTGAGTCCACTTAATTGAAATGACTTTTCAAACACCACTGAACTGTTCTACCTCTATAGGTGACCTGATGCATGATTTCAATATGCGAACGGATGAATATAATGTCTTGGGCAGTAAATTATGTTCATAGATGAATTTTTGGAAAATGCAACAATACATGGGAAAAAATTGGGAATAGATACTATCTAACGCTTACTCCTAGAGCTACGGTTTAAGAAGATACGGTTTGGCTGATCTTCTGGAGAGCCTTATCTAATAGACACGGGCAAATCCCTCTCGGGTTCATGTGATTTCTAGTCTGGTCATCCTACGTATTTATTTAATCCATCTGATCAAAATTAACCAATAAGTCAGTGTTCGTACTAAAAATACGAACTGGATAGAAGATACCTAACTTTCAATATTACATTTAGGTGATGAAGAGGAAAGAAGTGTGAAAATTGAACAGCGTCTTCGCGCTTGCAACATTCTCTGAGATATTTATGGATGTTTTTGCTCGTTAGGGCATATTTCAGTAGGCTATCAGGTAATGGAGGCATCAACATAGATTATAGAAAAATTGCATTGCCATTGTACTTCCGAGCTTTGTAAATTACATCGTATCAAAATGAAGAAGAAACAGAGAGAACAGAAACGAACAAAGAAGGTGAACTATATAATGAATTGAAGGAAAATCAATATGCGGGAGTTAGGCAACTGGGATAAATCGATTATTATTATTGTCCATGGCACAGCAAACACAAGTGTTGTCAGTTATATTTTGGAAAAGCTTCTGAACAACGGTAACAACGAACGAGTCCAAATGTTTAGCCTCCATAGTTTAACTCCTATGCTCATGTGCTAGCTTATGTCTAACATTCAAAGGTTTTCGACCGGTTGATTTAATTTTGTAGTTACCTATGTCACTTCGATTTATTTATACCATTTTACAGCCAAGACCGAGTGGAAGGAATTAGCAACGATGCATTTGGCATAGCACTGCCCACTCAGGTTTACTCAAGTTGGACAATTATAATATTTACAACAACAATATAAGAATAAAATAACGAATGAAGGACAAGCCATAAATTAGTGCAAAGCTCATTGTGCCGATGGCAAAAATTATGATAAGTATATAGTTGAGGACAGTAGGTATGCCACAAAACAAAACATGCCGCTCCAAAAGTGCTAGGCTCCTGTGGTAGATATACAATAATAAATGAGTCTAGAATTTAACAGTGTCAACCGCCTATTCACCGACCTTAAAATCCGTTACCCGCACACGACACTTAGATCCATAATAAAGCCCCTACAAAGGCTAAAAAAGTTAGATCTAAATAAAAAATAAACTAAAAGGGTGGGAATTTTTTGGCTGAAAAAAGCGACTAGACAGGGAACCGGACCATTCAAAAGCGCTTTACTTGCACCCCCAGAGCTTTTTAGGACTTAAAAAATCAAGTCAGATGCTGAGTTGGGATTTGGGGTGATCATAAGGCAATTTGCAATTCGAAATTACATGGATGAAGTGAAAATCTTGCCACCTCTGTCGATTTGACAGACAAAAACAGACATCTGAAGAAGTCATCTACTAATATTCATCATCAACCTGGATATCATACTCGATGAGTCTAGCTTGTATGTTTTTGGCCAGAACCATACCATGGAATGGTTACTTATTAACGTAATAAAGTTTCTACTCTGTCACATAGTTCTTTGTACGACTCGTCCTTCGGCCTTTTGCTTTATATTAATTTTCCCTACACTTATGGGACTTTTATTAACTACTTAGATAATTCTTCCTTTGTCATGCTTAGAGGCTGAAACCTCCTCCCCGTTATCTACTAATATAAATACTCTGCCTCCTTTTTATCTTGTCTTAGTGTTTGTTTTCGGCAAGGAAGGGCAAAAGCCTAAACCATTCCTACATAGTGTTTCCGATAAGAGTTCCAGAATGTCAGATAGAAAACTAATAAGGAACTGGTTTGGGCGACTCAACTCTGATCTGACGCAGGTGTTTAGCAAGAGATGGAGAAAGAGCTAGATGCTAAAACCGTGCTCGCTAGAACGTCTACCGCAATTTAAAGATGTGATCGAAAAAATAGTCCGCATAAAAGCTCGATGTCATTGACTCTTCGCAAATTCGAGTGAAATGAGAAGGCAGTAGCGAACAGAACATCATCAAAGAGCAGACAATCCACAATTCGGCAGACTCAATTATCCCATAATCGGTTGCTTTGAGGCTAAGGGGAGAAGAGGGTGGTCACGACATCAGATGAAATCGTGCTACTCAGACTTTCACGGTGAAGATGATAAGAAATTGCTTAATACATTATGAAAAAATTAAACCTACATACAACCTGGAGAATTAAGAGCTCAAGGTTTTGACTATTAATTCTCCCTTGGACCGCTTCTACCATCTCCTGTTTAGATTTTCTCCGCGATTAAAAATCAAAACTTTTTGCTTTGTCATAGATAGTAATAATAGGAATGAAAACAAAGAAAAATTTCTATTGCGATACAAGCTTTGCATTGATTTTCGTTATCCATTAATTTGAATGTATTTCAAATATGTATTAGTGCGCCCATCTTCGTAACGATTTTTGGGCATTTTTATCCAATCAGTTATTCCTCCCTTTCGATTTAAATAACTTAATACCACACAATGCCGTCAAGTGACACTTTATATAGCCATATATGCATCACATGCATTCTCGTGACCATCCCATTCAGATCTATTCTCTATTTAAACATTTTATAGCATCGTTAGAATTTCTGTATCAAATATAATAAAAGAGAATCGAAGATAAATATATCTTGAGATTCACGAAATACTTCTTAAACGATTGTATCTTTAGATATTTACGATTTATACCAATCATCCACATTTTAGTCTTTTCCAAATCTAGCATGATTAATGTCAGTTACATTAAATATCAACAATTCCCAGTGAATAAACATCTGTTTTCCACGGCCCCTAATCTAAAGCGACGCGTTAATGAAGAAGAGAAATGTTAGGAGGACTAATCGAATATTTCCATTGCACTCGAGATAAACTCGCAATCTTTATCTCCCATGTACTGAATTATCGATTTCTGTATTTCCTCTCCCACAGTTGGGTATGTAAGACCACCTGTGAAGAAGCTGTCACTGCAATTATTGCCTAGAAAGGCAGCCAACCATCTATCAAATGTTCAAGCGTATATAAGTAAATTCATTGTGTTAATAGAAAACCGTCGTTTGAGTTATGTCCTCTTTTTCCCACATCCTTGAGTCTGAGTTGCTGTAGCTTTAATGAAGGGCAACTGAGAAGTTATTAAAAAGAAACGTCTATGTACTTTTAAAAAGGAACTCTCATAAACAGCTTGAGGTGATATATGAGGTCATAAATGAAATACAGCGGATTCTCAAAAAAATGGTCTTATTTAAAGTAAGAGACGCGAGTCTTATCACATATTAAATTAATTTTTTAACTTAAGTTCAAGAGGAAACACAGATAATATTTGAATATGATATTCACAAGTGATTATAATATAATAACTGCACCATTATTATATCACTTTTCGAAAACCTATATGTAATGCCATGTTAGGGTAGGGTGCATGGAAAGAGCCTTAGCGCTTTGGGATAGTGAGTCTGAGAGTGATCGATAAACGATTTGGGTTGAGTCTTGGTAACATTGATGTTTTCCAACGCACTTTGGAAAGGTGCATCCAAATCGCCCGACTGACTTCTTTTCTATCCCAGATACTTGAGTCCAAGGCAAAATTTTATTTGACAAATATTCTAATTAGTTTGAGGATAAAGGAAATCACAACAGACACATGATGACCCATGTAGAAATCAAATTAACAAAATATAGACCAAAACATTATAAACAAGAGTCACCGCAGGAAATTAACACGTTCATCCATAGAAGTGCACATGATTTCGTGAAGGATAGTAGTAAATTCGTAAAAAGAAACGCTTTAAGCGGATACTATTGCAATGAAGTGATCAAGTTACTTCTATTGATAAGGATAGTTGAAATGGAGTGTTTTAATAAGTTGGATCAGATTACTGAATCCATTAATTAGGGAGCTTAATTCTTATCCCATATAATGTGTATTCAGTTTTCATCTATCGACATCACATGTTGTAACATGCTACCCATGTTTATGTCTTATTTATTTTACTTTAGTTAGTCATTATTCAGTTAACCATGTGCCCTGTTTACATAAATTCATATGTTCTCAATATGTCGTTAGCCATTCAAATGGGACTGCCTTAGTCCTGTATAGTTTTCTGCTGAACATGTGTCATGGTCTTCCACCATATCGTTAAGATGGCAATTATTAAAATGAGAATCGAATCATTGCTCACAAGTGAGTTGCATTTAAACGGACGATCTTGTTTCCTTGTAAGAGTAATCAATTATTTAGTCATATATGTCTTTTCATTTGAACTAGGATGAAATTTTTATCAACCATAGTCACTGAGCAAGTAATTAGATGTGATTATTCACTATTATGTTAATGTCTATGGTTTAGGAGTACAGTTCCTCGGTTTTTATTTATTATTATATTGTGATATTGTAAGAATTCTAAAAATTATTCATTGTGGGACAGTAAATGTAAGTGGTTAACTATAAGTCCAATAAATGATAAAGGAGAAAGGAATTGAAAGATTTTGAGAGCAAAATCAAGGTACCACTGAGTCTTCCTTCATTTGAATTGTAGATAAGAGTTTTAAAATGCCTGCAAAATTTGTTTACAAAATTCAAACTTCATGGTTCTTTTCCTGATTTACTGAAAGAATTCATGTCCGTGATATTCAGTGCTTATTAAATGATTTTTTAATGATCATGGATGGTCTTGCCACCTCAGTTCATTTTTTCTCCCAATGGTTGAATAAACAGAATGATCTTAAATGGTATAAATCAGTCTACATAATCTTAACATAACAGATAATTTTGTGATAAGTTTATAAACATATCGGGACTGAGAATGAGGGTTTGGGAAGGGCTGAGAACACAGAAATCGATCACTGAGGCAATGTCTCAACATTTTCAGCATTCATTATGCATCCGTCAGTGCCAATGAGTTAATTACGCGTTAGAAGAAACGCGAACTATCTTTTCCGTATTCGACAAGAATGCTTCTTCAAAAGGAACAAAGATAATATTGCTTGAAAATATTCTAGTCAACATTATCTTTGACTGATTTAATCACGTATTTTGCTCAAACGCTTCTAAAACAATGTAGGATTTCTAGGTCTAGATACTATTCAATTGATTTAATGCATGAAATAGCATTTAACCCTAAATTTGAAATTTGCAACGTCTTTTAAATGTCCACCAAATATTGAGTTACATTATTGGAAGTAAAGTCCTACTGCGTAGAAACGAATCGATTACGTAGAAATTAATTGTAAAAGCATGGCGTTTATGAGGACACTTTTCATAAGAACAAAATCTAACAGACGCAAATTTGGTACTCTTCAAAACCTGGCGAAGAACGTAATAAAAAAGTACACCAAATTTCAGCGAATATATTTATAATTTAATTTATTGGTCATATATTCGTTGTGACTCAACATCATCCGTGCTCAACAATCGTACACCAAATTATTGGGTTTTTAGTCAAACCAAACTCAGCCAAAGTAAAACTAGTGCATTGCGATGGTCTTGAAATAAATTTCCTATCTCAATCTCATTTCAGTCTTTCAGATTCTCGTAGTTCTATATCGGTAATAGTACATCTGAATAAAAGGATCATCATAATAGCAAGCAATGTTATTCCTTTAATCTTTGAAGACAAAGATGAAAGTTAGGATTCATTCCCCAAATTACTTGAAAATTCTCAAACTGAGTCGTGAAGAGCGCTCATGATAAAGTTTGAAAGGATGGCATGTCAGCGGGAATGATTTCACTAACAACGGCCCTATCAAATATTGAGACCAATCCTGGAGGCCCATACATTTTGCTATAGTTACTGGTCAGTCCTTAATAATTTCTCTTTATTCCTCCGATTTAGTAATCTCTAAATGTGTTCAACAATCACGGTTGTAACGAAAACTTATTTCTATTTAAAACCCAAATAATGGAAGATTCTCAAAATCGGAGACGCTTTCTAAATAGATTTATGTTTTAATTAAGTTTATAGTCGGAAAAAGTAAGTAGATGATGATCCCAAAGGTAATTATTTGCGAGCTAAATTCGTATTAATTTATTAATTCCTCAGAACAAGGCCAACTTAATGGCAAGATTAAAGTGTTTTTTTTTGTCCAGTTTTGTCTAGAGTCGTTATATATTATCTCACTGAATTGAGGGCGCATAAACGTGGTAGCCAGAAGTGGTACGTTATATAACTTGACATTGGAATAAATGGAAGTAATGAAACGTGCTTTGCCCACACAGTAAGAAATAATTTAATTTGACAGCAAAATAAATAAGTTGGGTAAAGGTATTGATATTGAATCATATTGAAGATATTTTAAAGCGACTGAAAAATAACACAGTTAGATACTTGAGCACTTGTAAGTACATACTTTCCGTGAGATAAAATATTATTAAATTAATTAAGTTAATATATAAATAATAATAATAACATAATTTTCAAATAAACCTATCAAACCCAAATTATATTTGTTAAAAGGCAGAACATATATTATGATCCATAAATAAATATCGATTGCGACTAGTTTAGACACATAGAAAGCTATAAGTTTCATTGGTCCGCAACTTGAAATGCTCCGATTCTTTGGTATGTCTATTTTGTAAGCAATTTTTCCATAGATGTTTTAAAAAAAATAGTAATACTTTCCTGTAGCTATGGAGTTATTTAATTATGTAATACAATTCTAAATATCTTTGACTTCCTCTGACATTAAAATCGGTCTCCCCATTATTTGACAGTGAATAATTGGCAAAATATAACAGTAAATGTCAATTTGATTTAGATAAAAGTGAGGTAACAAAATGCTTTTTTGTCTCGACTGCTGCACTCTCTGCGTTCGTTCAATTCTCCAGCAGCGTCACACGAAGTCATTTCAGATATGATGTTTCCAGTATTCTAAATGAACACGAAGTAAACCTTTGCATTTAAATCTAATTTTATTTAGCTTTCACGTTTGTTTCTTTCAAAAACTGCCTTTGTGGAACCATCCGACTTTTTCTTTGGCTGTATAATCATTTACCAATACCGGCTATTTGAAAGAAGATTCGGCTCTCGAAAATACCTGGTAATTTTCCAGGGCTCTTTAATCAACAGTTTTAGTCATCAGTTATATGGCTGTTCACTTTGTCCACCGCTCTCGAATTACTATCAACGGGTATATTATCAAAATATGGGATCACTTTATCTATCCTACCATCAGGCCCGTAAGTCGATTCGATTCATATTCAATCAATTTCTAGATTCTTTCTTATTTATCCCTTCTTTGTATATTACTTCTTTGATATTCCGAACGTGTCCGTAATGAATTCCTTCGCATCACCACTATCTCGAAAATTATTTTTGTACTTTCTTGGTCTGAAGGTATGCCTCATTTTCTATAATTCATAAGCTCCTATTTTAGTTGGCGACATCAACCATCGGTTCTTTGGTTGTGTCTGGATGCGGGCTGGTAAGCTTTCTTTTCCATTTTTTAACGGTTATACTGTCATTTTCCTGCACAAATATATTATTGTTAATTTTTTTAGTTAGCTGGTTTGCTTTACCGGTACACTTTCATCCAAAGGATCAACTTGATTCCATCTCCAGTCGCTAGAGTATTAAGTCGGATACTCAGCCCAATCTTTGCCTCCGGTGAGTCTAAAGATGATCAAACTCCAATCGGTGCTACTTTGGAGATACAAAGACAAGAGGCTCTTGATCGACAGGAGCAAATGTTAATGGATCTCAAACGCTCTCAGGTTATGAATGTACGTTCGGATAACTCACGGTCAGAACACATATTAATCTAGTTCAAAATATTACAGGTGTACTTATTATTATCTTCCTCTATCGAATTGGTTTGTATAACAGGCATAAGAACCGTTGGCTAATGAATGAGTGTATATAATGAACTGTTCGACCATCCGTACTCGAATAGAGAGAAGTGGTTCTAGTTCGTAAAAGCCCAAGGATGCTACCCTTCTACCGATAACGAGCGTTGGGAGATACTGCGCTTAGGGTTTACAGCTTATTTTCTCAGATTATATTGATCTTAAATTCATCAATTCAGTTCTAGTGGTAGTAATAATCATGATTACTCGATGTTCATAAAATTTCTGTAATAATAACTTTACGACCGAATTTCCTTGAGATTATTTAGTGATCAAATGAAGGTATTGATTGATGGAGAGATGTTACTTTCAAAAACTAAGATAGGGTGTATACATTTTTCCGCAAATGCGGGCCGTTTTTAAAATGGTTTTGGAACATCCTGATTTCCTGCAAATATATTCCGTCCCTTTATTTACTGGCTGAAGGTTTTTTATTTGTTCTGCGATCCTTACCATATCGTATGGGAACGTCCCCTTTTAATTCAGTAGGTTTTGATACGCTCAACCAGCCATGCTCGATTGTATAGCTTTCCGCATAACTCTTGAACTTTTAGTTTTCAATAATAATAATTCTCAGGTCTATTTTGGCAGTTTTTTACCAACACAGAGTAGTATCATCAAAGAACCTAGTATGGAACTCTAATTCTGTCACCGCTTTTTGTTAGTCTGACTTAGCCATTGCGATTTTTCAATTCACGTTTCGTTTACTTACTCAAGTTTTTCTACGTCCTCATCTACTTTTTTGAGTTGTAATCCAGTTTATTGAGTTCCAAATGAGTGAATAGACTTTTTAAACACTGTTTCAGCTTATCAAAAAATTCGCTCGTTGTAATAATTTTTCATGTGTATTTATGGTAATGACATTCGTCTTGCAAATGAAGTACGTTGAAGCTTTAAATTGCTCTTGATCTCTTGTCTCAGAATAGAAACTCGCGCAGCCGAAAAATAAAAAATCTTAAAGATGAATGAAATGTGAAATTTTTGGTTTTTTGAGCTCGGTTCTGTTCATACTAACTTGAAGTAGAGATAAAATATGTTCAACCATGCTTTTCCTCATCTTCGGTGCCTTTTACGACCCCATTATATTATTAGTTAACTTCAGTTTAATTATGCAAAGACACGTGAACTCCTTTTTTTCTGTGTTAGTCGAAAATTTGCTCTTTATTAGGATTCACTAAAATATATTTAATTGTCTTTTGTAACTTCTGCAGAACTCCCGTCCTCGTAACGTCATTCGACAAGAGACTAAAGTACGTTGGAGCTTTAAATGACTACCAATCCCATATCTCAGAATTGAAGGTTTCATTGTAATACTTAAGCTATCTGACATAAATTTACAAATGGGCCAATTTTTTAAAACAGATATGCCTTGCAAAAGCATGACCACCGAAATTTCACTTTTAGCTCTACTCACTTAAAGCGAAGGTAAAATATGGTTAAACATGCTTTTCCCCACCTTCAGGGCTCTTTGCAGTCCGTTAGATTTTAGTTGATAAGTATATCTATGGATTTAATTCAGGTTGTTTATGGTTATTAAAACTGTAGTTTTGATCTCAATATTGAATTTCATAGGAAATTAGTAGAAGTTGTACTCTTTGTTATATGCATTTTTTAATTTTATGGAATTCCATACCTCGTAACATCATCCAACTTGGAAATGAAGTAAGTTAGAGCTTTAGACAAGTATTGATTCCCTACCTCGGAATTGAAAACTTTGTTACAATGACATGACTGAATAATTAGGAGGATTTTTTAATAATAAAGGGCTTAAGAAATACCGGTGGTCTATTGATATTCACTTGCAGCGATGGTAAAATGAGATCAGCCGTCTTTTTTGTCTTATATTTAGTCGAGAAGTATATCTATGTACTTCATCTTATGTTCTTTCTGCTTTGTCACAAGTGTGGTGGTCGAGTTCCATTGAAAGAGTCGAAAAGTTGCTATCTACCATGAATTTTTAAGATAAATTTTTGAATTATTGCGATTTTTATTATAGCTCATCAGATCACGAAATTCCGATCCAAATCTTGTTTCACGACCAACTGTAGTAAGTTGAAGCTTTAAATCGCTATTAATCCTTTATCTGAATGGAAATATGTCCACGTGTAGTACCTATGATCTCTCCCTTATTGAAGGCTTTAATAATAGGGTAAGTTGGTGCATTGTTATCAGAAACAAAGGACTAAGTATTGAGGTTTAGGAGTTCTTTTGTCTTCGCAGCTCCGCTTCATTCGTAGTTGTAAGAACTCGGCACTTATCTGCATTCCATGCCAGAGACCAGAATCACTTTGCCTTAAAGTTAATAAACATCGTAAGTCCACTAGTTGAAGTGTTGGAGTAGAGGGGAGGTATCCTGGAGCCGCTCTTATTAAAAACTCCCAGAGTGTACACCGATGAGCATTGGTCTCGTGGATTCTGAATTTGCAAACATCCACGTTGATCACTACACTAAATAAAATCGCAATCCAGAGAAAATACTGCAGATTGGAGTTTGTCGAACAGTTAATGATCTGTTTCGAATTTGAGAAGATGCTTGTGGGTGTTCTCTCTCTAGGTTGAGCGTTTTACTGCATGAAATGCAGAAAATGTGCTCTCCTTCTTCATCAGCTAAAACACTTGTTAATACTTATGCGATTTATAGATTAACTGATTATGTTACCACATCCCACGTCCGGATGGAGTAAGTTGGAGCACAAACCAACTGTCAATCTCCTTTTCTATTCCAAAGATGTTGAGCATTATTTATCTATCCTGGTCTCTCATATACGGCTCTCTTTTTCTTATGCACCGTCTTCTTATAGTCTTGGGATGTCTCTCTTTTATCATGATTACTCAAAGATATTATAGTTGCATATTTGTGACTTGCAGAATGTCAATCCACGAAGTAACGTTTCGTCACCCATTCATCGAGCATGTTGGAACAGTAAATGGGTCCTTGATCTCTCTTTTTGTATTTTGTGCTTTTTCATGAAAAAATAAAATCGTAGTCAAATTATGGCAAGAAGATTGAACTTCGTCCTGGTTATTCAAAAATATTATAACTGCATCTTTTAACACTTTTAGAGCTACAGACGACGCAGCTACGTCCCAGAGCCTCAAGATGTAAGTTGGATCGATGAGTATTTGATTAATTTTTTTTGTCCAACGTGATCTGGAATGTTGCAAGAGTTTGATTCACGGGCTTCTGAATCTGTAGGTGTACTGCTGACTATCTGCTCTTCCAGTCTTCACTGCAAGAATGAGATAAAGATAGATGAGATGAAGAGCTTTATTGTATACAGATAGAAGGCTCAGATGCAAGGCCGGCAGTTTACATTAGGGGAAAAATGAGTAAGTAAAAGAACATAGTCCAGGGATATGGAGAATTAGTGCAGTGTGCGGTAGTATCCCCATGAAATTGACAATTGGGAGAAGAGTTAATTAACGTACCTAAAGGCGTCAGGGCATCCTGCGTGGATGGATGACTCGTAGGCTCCAATCTATTTTTTAAGCTCATAACAGGAGTAGGTCAGAACCTTTTGGAGAATAGGGAATCACTGCGACGTTCAGATTTTAAAACCTATCTCCTCCCTTTTCATAGGTTCGACGCCTAACGGAGATGGGTTTCAGTGAGGAACAAGTCAATCAAGCCTTGATTGCTACACACGGAGACCTCAATGACGCGATCTCTCTACTAAAGAGTCCTACTTTCTTTCAACAATAATCATTGATATTTTGTTCTGTATTAATCCTTCTTCCACATCTTGATATAATTCCCCTTATGTAGTCTCGCTACCAAATATAAGTTTGTATGTGGCTCTTCCGTCTCTGTTTTACTGCAAACTCAACTTATGCAGGCGTTAAATGCATTCATATCTGCGAGGTGCTCTAAAGTTCAGGCGTAAGTGTTGCCGCTATCACATTGTAGCTACGTTATAAGGTTGTAACTCGTGCTTTCGGTTAATTTATGTTCCTCCTGTTTATGTTGAAGCCTCAGCATAAGTTTGCGCTATTTGGTTTAAATGATTCACTTGTAGTAGTGGCTCTTAAGTATTGACCCACAAACTTCTATTGGATAATCTCTCTCTAATAGTCATATTGATAATTAGCTATTTAGTATAAGAAATATTAAGAGTAGGTGAAACAGCAAAATCATATGAAGTTAGTTACTTCTCGTTTGAGCGGCGTAAATCAATGTGTTTAATACTTAGTGGGAATCTTTGCAAATTGATTAACAAGTTTCGGAGGTCAATATTAGTGAAGATGTGACGAATTCGATAAATCTGAATAAATGTTTATCGGCCTTGGAATTAATGGGGCACTGGTGTGAATGTCCGATTTTGTACTGCAGTGATGAGCTCGTGCTGGAAAATGACGCCTTTGTGACACAGACATGGCATTGGAAAAAAAATCGGGATTGATGGAAATAAATAGATACTTCAAAAGGGTGGCTAGATAGTGTACTTTTAAAATCTTTAGAAATAAAGCATTTTCGGTGATAGAATGGATGGGTCTTGGTTTGTTAGCGGTTCCAGAAGGATCAGTGTAATTAATCCCAAGAATATTTTAGCTTTCATTACTTAAGTTAAAGAAAGGAATATTGAAATTCATAGTATTTGAATTACGTTTTTGTAGATAATAATTTTGGTTAACATAGAGACATCCTGATAAGTAATTCCGAAGCGTGGGAGGATCCCTTTTATAATTAACTTATTCGACCACAAACTGAATGACCAGATTTCAGTTGTCAAACGGCAGTAGCCTAAATTTTCTTTATTACTACAGGGTGCCTCATTGATTTTAAGATGACATATATGCGAGGAGAGCTTTTTAAAATTCAAATATTAAATCATGTATATGTTTAAGGTAACTAAAATGTGTGAAAAGTCTGTAATGATGAAAAAGGTTAATTACTTTGCAACACATAAAAATACCGCTTTTTCTTCCTGGCTAAAGAAGGAATTTGGAATATAATATATTTATCCAATCTGTAATTATAATCAGAATCAAGATTAATTTCAAGTAAAGATAACAACTCGAGAGAATGAAAAATATTTTGAATATCGGACTAAGATATGAGTGAAAATGATATGGTTTAATACCATTGTGTTTTAGTAAATTTGCTAATGTTACCTTGTGACTATATCGACCTATCAGATTCGTCAAAAACACTCAAAGCGCTGCGTCATCTAGTGTGATTTCAAAATGCTTGGACGATATTTAGATAGGATACTTTTAGTCATCATTTTGGGATACATATTCTTTAATGTATATACATTTTATGAAGTGTTTTATCCAGCTGCTTGTACAGATACAAAGTCATGCATTTTACCAGCTTTCCCATCCAACGAAAAAATTAAAGCATGCGCAAATTTGTCTATTTAACTTCATTTTTTTAGATTGAGGGATTAGTTTTTGAGAAGCAAGATGGCAAGGCGTCTCATAAATTTACTACAGAATTTTTTGATATGAACGCTGGTTTTAAATTGTAAATTGCTTAATATAAATTTCATTTTTAGGGAAACCAAATTTAAAGTGCCACCATCTTTGTTCGAAAATGGGACAGCTACGCTTGAATTTATTATAAAGTC
The DNA here is from genome assembly GCA_900708905.1 of Hymenolepis diminuta. NCBI lineage: Eukaryota > Metazoa > Platyhelminthes > Cestoda > Cyclophyllidea > Hymenolepididae > Hymenolepis > Hymenolepis diminuta. The sequence goes on along the minus strand of CAADRB010000028.1, from coordinate 1,792,121 downwards.
TCATAAAAATTCTATAATATATTCATACCAAAATCTTATTGCCACTCCTCGCCAACCAGCACCCAAGGCTTTCAATTTAGTATCTGCAAAAGTGAGTGAAGGGACTTAATAGTTGTTCATTATTCGCTGCCTAAATGCGAGACTAGTTAATCGTTTTCTTCCTTTTAGGAGAACGAACCAGTTGCGGATACTCTTCAACCAGTAACGCACTGGTTATCATATCTTCAAGTTTTTGTCCTCAAAGATGATATTTCATTCCCAGTTAATGGGATTCCACCAGAACTTTCGCCTACTTTCCATGCGATTCAAGAGAAATCAAAGCTAACCTACCTCCCCCTTTTTTACGCAAATCCTCAATTGCAGCCAACTTTCTACTGGACAGAATTACCTGAAGAACCTACAGAAAAACTTAATTTCACTCTTGAATTAGTTCCTCTTTCAATCGGCAAATTTCGATTACGGTGCATTCTAGCTCAGGCGGCAGAACAGTTGAAATCCATGGGTTTGTTAAATTCAGTGATTTCATTCGCGCTTTTGTATAGGGATTAAGGATAGGGACATCGAGGATATTCAGAGTGTATTTACTGAAACTAATCTCTCCCTTCTGATTACCACTATTATAGTGTCTGTGTTTCATGTGAGTATTTGCTATCTAATACTCTATGTACAACTTTTTTTTACAAAATTATAAAATTGTTTACGAATTTAGCTATTCTTCGATTTCCTCGCATTCAAAAATGATGTTCAATTCTGGCGAAATACAGAAAATACCTCTGGTATATCTATTCGTACTGGTAAGCCTACAGCTTCTATTGTTTGATCTTATTTGTTTCCTTTTGTTTTTCACCCTTCAACCTAATTTTTATAAACGTAAAATTAAACGGCTTAATAATGATGGGTTTTTTTTTCACATTGATCTTTTCTTGCTTTAAGTAATAATAAAATGTAACCATCAATTACTAACAATAGGTTTTCATTGTAACGGTGTTTTGCCTTTTCGATATTTGAAAAAAGTTGCAAAATGTTTATAATTTACATGATTTACTGGCTACTAAAATATCCAGGATGATCGATCTTAATTAGATATAAGGCGAGCAGAAGACAGAACGTATATTAAGCTTAGATAACTTGCGCATGGTCCTGTTAATTCCACTGACGTAAGGGAACAATATCTTTTATGAAGATAATAATGCGATTTAGCCCAGACGGTTCAAAATTAATCGTAGTAATTTGGACTTAACTTGTAAGAACGATCATACAATGCATCAGTGGGCATAGCGGAATAATTTAACTAGTCAGGAATCCTGGATTCGTTGCTCATCGGTGGATAGGACAACTAACCACAATAATTAAAAAAATATCAATGGAGATGTTGTAGAATGCAAGGGTCCTACCAAAAATATAGCTTGATACTCTCAGGTAGCGATTACATAGCGCTCTCCTTTTGAAAGTCAGAATTATCATCTTTGTTGCAAGGGCTAAAGATTTTTCGTTTATTACCCATGTTAAATCAAAATTTCTATTATTTGACATAAAAATATGATTTAATGTTGGACATGAGACACAATTTATTCCTCAAAGATTCGGTTCCCTTACATCTAGAAAATTATTATTTTTTTAAGTTTTCTGCATAGTTTACTGTCTCCTCTTTTCCTACTATTTAGGTAACTGATTAAGACAGTCAATATTACTTGTTAATGGTTGTTGGCAGTTACCTTTCTTGTTCTCAGTAGTTTCTTAGTTTATAATAATTGACTTCCTCTGGAACTTTGTAAAATTCTAACAGATCCTCATTTTTGTGTTCCACTGATCAAATTTTAAATAATTTTAATAAGGAGTTACTAGTAATAACTATTCATTTTTCAATTTGTTTCACTGAAAACTTAATCCGCATTTGAATATATGTATATAATTTTCATGATATCTTTATTATGAGTTAAACAATAGTTTTGTGCAAAACTAGCTCATACTTTTAATTCTTGTCGCGCAAAATGAGAAAGGTCTGTTGGTGGTTATCTGTGTCTATTTGCAGTATTCTCTCCTATTAATTTTCAAATAAGTAGATATCCTTTGGTTTTAATGACCCGTGAACTCCTCCAAACAGTTATTTGGCGCTGTATCAGCACAATCATAATCTTCCTCTACCTCTACGATGAGAGAAGCAGTATGCTCGTCGTCATACCTGCGGGAATCTCCATGTTGATTGAGTGCTGGAAGCTATGCCGAATGGCTAAAGTCACTTTCACATTCTGCGGTGGTATCGTTGTTGGACAGCGTAGTAAGGAGGAAAAGGAGACTGATGAGCTAGATGCACACTTCATGGGACGTCTGACACTCTTAATGGTGCCACTCTGTATTGGAGGTGCTATCTACTCGCTTCTTTATATGCCTCATAGAAGGCAAGTTCAACGATTGCTATTATATTTACATTAAAATGAATCTCACATGCTTTCTTCCTTATAGCTGGCGGTCTTGGATTTTACAGACTGCAGTAAATGGTAAATTAATAGTTTACTTACATGTTATGAGTAGCTGTTATACTTTAAACTCAACTTACCAATTGTCTTCAGGTGTATACGCGTTTGGATTCCTTTTGATGACTCCTCAATTATTTATAAATTACAAACTCAAATCTGTGGCTAATTTACCATGGCGTGCGCTTACTTACAAGGTCAGTCTCTAATTTTGTATTCTGCGCATTAAAATCGTATATGATTTATTTACCATTTCCTCCGTTAAATATCTGTATATTGTGTATTTTATAATGACTGTACTGGCATATTTTGGCTAAATCTCGAAGGTTTATAACTAACGAGATTTCCCTCTGACCATAACGTTAATTAGAGAATGATTTCCCTCAATTAATTTGAAGGTTCATTAAATTTGCCATCCGAAATCATGATTTGATTTAATTTGAACAGTCAGTGAAATCTTGATTTTTTAGCAATCTTGTAGGTAGTTTCCCGGGAGTTTTCTAACTCTACCCGAACTTTTGCCTAATTTAAATGCTAAATTCTACTTAAATTGTGTTTAAATTAATTAAATGTACTAGCTGTTTGATAGTATCTGCCATGTACACTACCCAATACATATATCTTAGAAGAAGTCTGTATACGCTCAAATTAAAAAAGCAATTAGATCTATCATTTTCTAAATGAGACGCATTCAAATTCTACTCAATAGTCACGTATTCATTTAAATGGAAATATCTTGTATTTAAATCTGTGGTTTGGAAAGAGAGCTGTACAAAGTTTTTGAAAACAAGATGATTGGTTGAATAGGGAATATGTACATTAAAATAGCTGTGTTTCAGCTAACACGCTTGCCTCAATTTTCATAATTCATTTCGGTTTCCTATTTTTTTGACTCTCAAAATATAGGCTGGTTGAAACTAAGTTATGAAAGTTTTTGGGTGTCAAAGTGACGTTGAATGAAGACTCGAATTCATTTATCCTTTGTATTTGTCCAATTTAAGAACCAGATCTGATTTGTTTGGGGCAGATGACAGTGTGTTTCTAAATTTGTTCAAATTTAAGAGATTAAATGATGGTGGACCACATTCGTCTTCATAAATGAAGAGTTCTTTTATTTTAGTATTTGATTCTCTTAATATTATTTTATTATAGGCTTTCAATACCTTCATTGACGATTTCTTCGCATTCATAATAAAAATGCCCACCGCGCACAGAATGGCCTGTTTTCGAGATGACATTGTTTTCGTGATCTACATGTACCAACGCTGGTAAGTCTATGGTCACTTATCTATAGGGCGAGGCGGCAATTTTCGTTCACTTGAGGACTATCTTTACTACAGTTCTACAAATAGCTATGTGCTAGCTCTTTAGAGACTATTTGATTAAGGGTTTTTTAGAAAGGGAGTCGAATTTTGCATGACTGCTATACTTGATATTTGAAAATAAATATTGTTTGCAATAAAGCTAAAGCTTATGGGGACCCAATGCAGGTAAAGAAGATTGAATAAAAACTGTCGCATCAGACCAAAAAAACTCCGCTACCACAAGATTGGAAGGGGAGAGAGATGATGGTAGAATATTTATATTAGGAGAGAATACAGAGAAAGATTTAGCTTAGTAATCAGTAAGTTAAATATGTAGTTCTATAGCAGAGTTATGCTCAAGATAACGGAGAGATCAATAAAAAACACAAGAGTCGAAGGATGGGTCACGGAAGCTCAATATATGATTGGCCGAAATTTGGGATGAATTGATGAGTAAAGTAAGAAAAAAATATAAGGGGACATGATTACAACATTCCTCTTACGAAGTAAATTTTCTGATCTAGACTTTACTTATTTCTTTATCGATATCAGCTGCCCTTAAAATGTTTGCGAGTCTCAGATGTGCCCTCACCGTAAACCAGAAGCCCCAAACTATAATCTGTGTTTAGGATTTCGAGAAAAATGAATTTCTCCCTCCAAATTGACAGATAAGTGTTTAGTTATTTATTTTTAAAAGTAAAAGGGCGAAAGCAGAAAAGAAAATCGATCAGAATCGTTTAATTTTCTTCTTGTTTGTTTTGCTTATTATTTGAAGTGAGATTGTCATCTGTTAATTGACTGTCACTTCTTTTTTTTCTCTCGATTAACACATGAGTCTGGAAAGATAGTTTGAAATTAAATTGTGTGTGTATTGTGCTTATTACCGATTGCTATACTAGCAATTTCTCACTGGTTTTCTGTGTGTTTTAGAACATTCATTTCTTGAATTCACGTACACGACTTTCGTTACAATTCACAAATATTTATTTAGTCCATTTCATCACAATTTCATATCAAAGATGATTTTGATAGAGGAGAGGAGGTGGAAATTGAAGATTTTGATCTTAAAACCATGAATTTGTATATATCTTGAGTTGCAATTGGTACCATTTTTTCTTAAAGGCAATCAAGTTTTGAGATGTACGGGAACGTTGGTGTCACTTATCACACTTTCGGCCGTCTCCTGACTTGATAAGAATTTGTTTCAGGCGTTAAATGTAGGACACAGGGTATGTTTCACGAAATTCCCCTTTGTTTTTGACTTAAAACTATGTTAAACAGGCCCCCAAGATTGAGCCCTTTTTATGCCTCAATTGAATAGACGTATTCAGGCCTTTCTCAGTCTTTTGAATTTGGGACACAACGAGGCTGGTAATTCGAGGACATGGGGTAGTCAGATGTGTAACTATTCCAGGTGTTACTGTTAGTAACTTAATACTGGGGGTATGCTAGAAGCAATAGAAAGATATAATCTCGTGCCACGACTGTGTGATAGTTGCATTAGATGTTACAGTTCAGGGATGATTGTTTGTGTACCTTTGTATTTTCGTAGTCCCAAATTTCACGGACCAGTTCAAATCTGCCTAATAACGAAAGAAAGGATATACGAGGATATGACGAGCTTTAAAAGCTTGGGTGTTGATGCCACTCCCAACCTCGCAGTATTCGTTTCTAACTCTGGTAAACTCACCTTTAGTTATAGTACCTCATTTACTGAACATTCATACTCTTCTAATATCTACATCTAAGCCGAGAAGGGATAAAATAGGCCGTGATTATAAAATCATCCGTGGTGTTTTTACAACTCTGTCATTTCCGCTTTGTAAGAAATACTGTTTAGCGAGCAGATATTGGCTATTATTGATTTTTTTGCACTTTAGGAATGATTAATTTTCTATATTACAGGGTATTAACGTCATGATTACTAACTCCACAGCAAGGCAATGAAGTTGGCTATGTTTATCATCATTCCCATTCTTTTGCAGGGGAATTTTTGAATGCCAAACTGTATGTATCGACTGAAGATGGGAAAAAGTATTGTAGCACTTATTTTTAGAACAAGTAATAAATGCTCAATGTCAAAGGACACTAGTGACAGGCATTTTGATTATAAGCCTCAGATTCATTAAGCGCTTACATTAAAAATTTATCCGCCTATAGGATCCATCAAATAATTGTTTATTTCCGATTTTAAATTACGTATTCTTTTATTGTGGAGACAATATACCTAATAGTCACAAAGTATGTGCCACCGGGATTTGTGTTTGAACGCTCTCATATTAAAAGCAGTATTTAATAACTGATACTGCTATTGAAAAAATCCTTCTGTTGAACTTACCTTCGAGCTTTCACATTTGAGTTTTGTTGAGGTTAGTGCTATCTGAGTTACTAAAGTACATTATGGATCGATAGAAAATTCGCAGATATTGGTTTTTTTTCTCAAAATGAGCACATATTTTCGTGCATTTGATCTTTGTTTGATTATATCAAGGTTGTCATTTGCTAAAAAACCTTTTAATTTGTGCGTTAATAAATCCTCATGTTTGCCGGGAATTAATACTTGATGGTGAGTGTGGTTCTTATGTATTTATCCAGTTATAATCTGCTTAATTCCTAAGTAAATTCAACTCTTTCTTAGCTGAGAAATGGTAATCCTTGTTATTGGAAAGCCGATAAATTGTGAATTATTTCTTTTGGCAGAGTTATTTATGGCTAGTGAATGATTAATATATCTTTGATATTCTATAGATTGTCATTATTAGCTTGTATCTCCCATTAAATATATCAAAACAATTTTTATGTTTGTCTTTTCACCACGCAATTCCTCGCACTAGCTTCAATTGTAAAAAAGAATTGAATCAACTTTTAGCAGAATTATTACAAAAGTTTTCTGAGTCTAAACTCAAGATAACTTTGTGTAGCACTTATGCAATCTAGAAGAGTTAAAAAGTTAATAACCAGCTGAGTCTGTTTGTAAATCCCCTTCCTTTTACGGAAGTTCAAAGGAAGCAATTTTATGGGATTATTTTCCGACCGTCCTTAAACATTATATCGCTGAGTGGGGAGGGAGAAGGTTTATAATGTTGCAAGAAGTTGTAATAAAGTCTCTTCAAATAGATCTCTTTTGGAAAATAAACTTGGGCTCCTAAAATTTGTTCCCCAAGTTTAAAGTAAGGTCCGTCATTTGTACGGCAACACCAGACTTATTAACTGAGTTTTTTACTTTAGTTGAGCGAAATGAGTTCTAAAATGCACTTAAAGACAATTTTTAATCACATTTATTTCTTTTTGCGGGGGGTCCTTAATAATGGTCGTAAATTTTAATCTGTAAATTGGAGAATTTACTTACTGGCTTTTAGAACGCTTTTGTATCGAATTTTGCATAACTGGTTGAAATTTGATGATTTCTTTAAATCGAAATCTACCTGAGCTTGTGACTCATGAGAAGAGAGATTTTACACATTGACTGTGAAGTATTGAGATAAAATATTTTCAAGTAAAAGTATCGCTATCTTTTTGACATTCGCCATTTATTAAATGCAAGATGCAGATTACGTCTTAGAAGATCTTTTTGTTAATGAACTGTTGGTTAAAATACGTGAAACAGACTCCCAAAAGTACATTCGTTTTCTTTATTGTACCTAACAGACGATTCAGTTATTCCTCCCTTTTAGCTTTGTATACGTTGGAACAGGTGAACAGCAGTTACGAGGTCTAGCCATCCCTGGTTTTATAGTTAACATTATCTCGTCAATAATGGATACCATTTAAATCGTTAAGAGCTGGAATTAATATTATTTTGCGCTTTTGATTAAATTATCTGTCGAATTGCCATCAGAAAGACTTGTAGAAAAATTAGATTTGCGATAATTAACGGTTCCTACTTTTTACTTAAGAACACATTGCTTTACTTTTATCAGAACAATAATATTAAAATTAAGAGATCTTACTCTAGGTTAATTTAAATGTCTTGCTTCGCACTTAGCTGTTGACAATTTAGTACTCTGTATTTGGAGGTATTTATTAATTGAAATGATACATTTTGTTCAATTTATTAAATCCCATTTTTGAATTCTTCCTAGGCTCTATCCAGTCGACCACTCAAGAGTAAATGAATTTGGCCAACGAGGCAGTGCAGAAGAGGAAAACGATGAGAAGAACACGAAGGATAAGAATAGCAAGAGTGAGAGCTCAGGCAAACTCAAGAGTAACTAATCAATGAGAGGATTTTTTTCTCCCGCACTTCAGGCTGTGTAATTTTGTTGACCTTTTTTTCGGTCTTGATATTTCCATTATCTTCTGCTCCACTTTGTGCTATTTTCTTCCACTTTCTAGAGTTAAACAATGATTTTTCCGATCCCGTTAGCAAAGACGACGAACATATCGCGAGAAGCGGTACGCGGAATATATTTGAAGTTTCTTTTATATTTTCTCCCCCTTTCTCGCTGTTATTTTAATTCTATTATTTTCCTTTAAGTGTAAGAAAAAAATCACTTTCTGCGATAAATAAAACATTCAATGCCGTCTTCGTAGTCCCTCCTCTTACCCACCGGTTCCTTCCCAAATTTATATTTATATCCCGTTCCCTGTGTTCGCGTTGCTTTCGAACATACTATTATAAATAGGTTACATAAGCTTACTGTGTTTTACTTGTTTATGCTAGGTAGAAAAGAAAAATAGTCTGTGCTACTTAAGAAGTTGTCGGTTCCTCTAATTAAGGTAAGGTTCTCTTCAAACTGATGCGTATACTTCATCAACATTCATAACTGCGGCGCTATCTTGGCTGACACGAAAATACAAGAAAATATTTGGGGCAAAGCATATTGCATAATCATGGACGTTATAAAGAAACGCTATATTTGAGCATATTTAGATGATGTGGGTTGTCGGTGAAGAATATAAGCGAACTTTGTAAATTCGCAAAATTATTGTGGGGAAACTAAATCTGGGTGCACCTTGGATATCCACAACCTCTGGTAATATCACAGTTAACTATTTAACACATTTTCCATCACTTTTAAGTAAGATTTTGAAATAATACTTCCCAAGCTTATCTCCAACGCTCATCTTGACGTTGACCTTCCATGGTGAGAAATTGGAATTTCGCCAGTCCTTTTATTAGCCTTACTTGACCAGTACCATTATTCATTCCACTCACTAGGTGTGCGCCGATAGGCTTTGAACCCATGGCCCGCGATTTTGTAAACGAGCACGTTAACCACTCAGCCACATGCGCACAAGCTTGGAAGTATTAAAATATTAGAGGCATGCGTTATGGTTGTGTCGGTTATTTAGTGTTTTATTCATTGGTGCTTACCGGTGCTGCATACCACGTTTATTTTGAGGTATTTTTAAAGTTAGCTGAGTAGAATACGAATGAATTAGTAAGTGATCCTTCCTTGCAGTCTTCAAAAGTATTTATTCGTTAAGAAGTTTTAGCTGGATTCAAAGTTGCATATATCAGTCTATATCGGATGAAAGCTCTCTTTTAATGTAGATGGGAGTGGTACAACAACATACTCTCTCTAAACCCACGCAATTCCAGATGTTAGCTTTTCCTGGCATCAAAGAAATTTGTAACATGAGTCCCGAAACTACCCTTCATCCTCATTCTCTGCGGTACTGCTTCGGTTTTCGTCCTCAAAGCCGCAGTGATGTCTTTATGTCCCTATGACTCAAATCCCTATCTGTCATGTTTAGATGAGGTTATCTATTCTCCCTTTTTCTTCCCCGTTTCATTTAAAAGTACATCTGCACCCGTACCTCACATACTTCCTTGCCCAAGTAATTCACATAAACTGTCCTTCTATTTACACTCACATACGCAGACAAACGCTTGCCATTTATCTGCTCGTACGCTTCCTTCTCACTCGTCTCTCTCACTCTCTCAAACTCTCATCGAGGTTTATTCGAAAAATTTTGGACCTACACAACCCTTTGTGTTCAACCTGTTGGAACTGTTTGCCATTGTTAGCTGCTTGCCATAGCCTAAGTTTCTACGATTCGGTTCTGTCACAGGTATAATAACTCTGTGGTGGCAGAGTCACCAATTTGTTGAAGGCCGCCAGATTGTTGAGGGTCACCAGTATGTTGCGGCAGATGGCTAACAGTAAATGAAAAGAAAACAACAGAAGGATTGCGTTGACCAGGTTATATTGAATACAGTCCAGTACAGAGTCTCAATAGAGAAATAGGAGATTGGAGAAGGACGGAGCTATGGAAAGAGGCGTTGGACTAGGTAGGGTCCCTTGGTGTGTGTGTTATCGTGTGTCTGATGGAGGCTATTTATAATCGAGACTTTGGGTGAGGACACGCATAAGGATACGGTTGTATGTGTGGTTGATTGGTCGAAATGATTGTAGGAAAAAGGAAGGGTCAGTGCAGGCAAGACTGGTTAATAGCGAGGTTAATTAACGGTATCTGCTACTATTGTCTGAGGTATGTTTACCTTTTCCGTTCGATGAGAAATAGGTCAACTGAGGATACACGATGTTG